>VZRU01008549.1:14578-133870 GCA_013398155.1 Pedionomus torquatus
GGTGGGTGGGGCGGGGAAGTAGTAATAGTCAGTAAAGTGAAAGATTTAGTGTAATCTTAGATTGACTATTGTATTTTTTGTTAACATTCCCAGCTTAATTTTCCATTTTCTGAGCAATTTTCATTCATAGTAAAGATTTAATATACCCTGTCAACAGCTTTGTCTAGTTACAATTTGTTCACTATTTTATGTAGCAGCTCTTACTCAGATTAAGTGCATAATTAATTGCTTTATTGTCTTTCCTTTTCCGAAGTGTTGATATACTCTTTTTTTTTCCCCTTCACTTTACTGTCAGACCTTTTTCTGCATTCATAACCTTGTTCTTTTGTGTTCCATAACTCTACATACTCTTATATCAGAAATTGCTGGTGAAATTATTCAGAAGTGACAGTAGGTTGATAGTTATTTAATTTCATGATGACAGCTTTGCTGAGGGAGCTTGTACAGTAAATGTGTTGGACTCAGGAAATGTATGGTCTGAGAAAAATGAATTGTGGAGTTATCGTAAGTGATGGACTTCTGTGTGTAGCTTCCTGAAAATGCACATCTTTTATCTCCAGGAGGAAGCAATAATTTTGGAGGAATTAAGCTGGGGAGCTTCATTTGCTAGTTCAAAGACTCATTTTTTTGTGGCAACTCAACCCTTCCCATAAACATGAATGCACATTCCCTTCTGTCATCAGCAAATCTCAGAAATATAGAGGGTTTTCATCTCTGTGGAGACAACAGAAAAAAGTAACTGAGGTGGTTCAGTTGGAAGAATGAAATCCATGACATAGCTGTTCTGCTCTTATTGCTGTAGTTGGCGCTTTTCAGATTGTATTAAGAAGGTATTAAGAGTCATTGGTCTTTAAAGCTTCCAGAATTTTAAAACTTTTTACTGTAATTTGCTGTGTTTCAGGTAAATTTTAAGTCCTAGGTAGATTCTCTAAATTCCACATACTGACATAGTGGTTTTATTGCTCATTGATGACAGTAATTATGATAAAATTAGTTTCCCTATTGAAGTTGTACAAGTTCTCAATTACACTGGGATTATGTGTAACAAAAGCAGTTTTCTTTGATTCGTTAATAAATTGAGATTATGATGCTCATCTGTACAGCTGCTGAAGGTAATTACTGTTAATAATAAATGCTATGTACAGCCACAGTGGAAAACAGTTTTTCCCAAATATAATCATATCTGAATGTTGTAATTATACTTCTGTCAGTCAGTCATGCAAAAATTCCAGTTAGGGACAGGGTGATTTGCTTTTTGGATGTGTTGTGCGTGGCTCACTATGCTACTTGCCTTCATGGTGCTCTCCTTGCTACTAAATTGTCATACATAAATGTCAAACAGCTTGGGACTCAAGTGAGTGCTTATGCGTCTAAGGAGTGTGCCTATGCAAAAACATTTAAATATCATAGTTTCAAATAATTTTAAAAAATGATACTGTAACAGAAGTTGTAGAGGCCGATGCATGTTTGTGGCATTTCTTCCTATCGATTGTTTCCTCATAGTTCCATTTAGGCTATTGGTAGATTAGGATAACATTTGTGAAGAATCAAAACTGTGTTATGGTGGGACCATCTTTGTTAGTAGGATCACATTTAGCTTATTTGTTTATGTGACTCCAATAAACATAAAATTAATTATAGTTTCCTTTCTGTCTTTACTTCAGATAAATGCTGTGTCGTTATTTCTCCTCTATTTGGTTGAGATGATCTCATCGGGGCTGCAGATTATCTACAACACAGATGAGGTACAAATTGATTTCCAATGTTAGAACACATTCTGTATTAAGTTGGCTTTGTTTTTTTCTTCCTTGGTTTTATTTTTTTATTTATTTAGCAACTGTAAAATAATTCTTCTGGAAATACACTGCAGATATTCTCCACTTTGAATGGAAGTCAGAAAAGATAAGTGGAATGAATGGGTAGTGAAATAAATTAAGAGGTAATAAAGTGTTAGATATGCAAAGAGTGAATATAATATGACATTAAAAACGTTTCTAGTTCCCTGCTATGTTTGAAATGTACAGAGTCAAGAATGAAAAGGTCGTTCTTTTACAAAGGTTAATGTCTAGTTACATTGTTCTCACTTTTCACTTTACTTCAAACTGTCAGTCAGGGCATTCTGTCCAGTAGTATTTCAGTGTAATACATAACAGGGTTAATTTTCTGGAAAGCTGAAGGGGGTTTATTCAAATACATATGAATCTAGGGGTGTGAAGAGGTTTTGCTCTATCTTTACTTGAAAACAAAACCATTTGATATCATTTGTATGTTTGTAAGATTGTTAACTGTTCTGTAAATAAGATAATAATAGCCACCATAGCCTTTACTCGAGGACAAGTCATGTCAGGACAACCGGCTGTCCTGCTCTAAAATGAGGTTATGTTTTGAGACAGGAATGGAAAGCACAGATTTATGTTTTTTTCCAATTTTCTTAATCTGGATTTGTTTAAATTTATTCGAGTCCGCTTAATAGTTGCTGCTGTATTGCCTTAAAAAGTTTAAATGCACTTATAATACTACCAGTGTAAAAAAGAGGGATTTTTCTGGACGTGGTATATTTGCATTAAATTTTTTAAATGTACACCTTCATTAGCGTTCTTTCTTTAGATAATGAGAACTAAATGATGCAACTCTTCTCTCACTTAGATCGTAGGTCTATATGATTTTGTCTGAATTGCTTTCTTTGAATCTTTGTGCTGAGTGTCTATGAGGAGGCAAATGTATATAATTATTTAATTACTTATCTTGACTTATAATTTATATATTCCTCCAGATGTTTGCATTTAGTTACAGAATCTGCAGAAAAAGTTCATGTGTATGGACTCTCCAGTTAGTGGATATTCTCCACTTCAATGTAACGATGTAGTTCTCCTTGCACCAGCACCCTAGAAGGCTGTGGACTATAGAGATTTATACTAAGGTTATTTTATCACAGACCTGTACTTTCAGTTAGTCTCTGTATGGCTTAACTGTTGCATATATTGTCAGATCTTGCTGTCATCACGTAATTGTGATATTTCCAAGTTTTCTGGTGCATCCAGATAATATCCAGCTTAGTAGCATTGGCCACAACGCCAATGGATGTGGCAATCTGCTACCCAAACATCAAGTTGGCTATTTCTTTCCAATGATGTGATTGCACGATGTATTTAGTCTCTTTCATAGAGAGAGGGTTTTGAACCAGCGGTAGCACAGTGGAAGGTGCTGGCAGATGGCTGGTGTTTGGCAAGCTGTCTGCATGAATGTGTTTGTACACACAACATTTGGCTTCGGAGAGGATCGTATAGTAGGCTGCTTGATGTCAGGCATGGCAGCTGTCTACGAGTTACCCTCTAGTTGCATCTGTTTGTACTTGAAAAATTAATTTAATTGCATCCTTATCAAAGAAACAGTGGATCACTGTGCAAGTGAATGAAATTTGAGAGCAGTTATCTTCACATAAACCAGATGAAGACTAGTATTTGTGGTCATTCATGATGCATGAGGTTTTTTTATTGCACATTGCTCTCCTCGTGCTTGAATTCTGGATAAATAAGCTTAACACACAATCCATAATTTCTGTAAGTGCTTCTTTAGCATTGACTTGGTACAGCATTTACATGCCTGTGATATGAATAATTGTTCTCTGAAGATTCTGGTTTGCAACCAGTTATCTGTTGCCTTTTTTCTGTAAATCTGCTGTTTGGAAACCCTTACTAAATCTCATAAAATGTATGCAGTTGAGCATTTTTTTTCTTGTGTTCTGATCATCATCACTGGTAAGGTGATATATTTCTATGTGATACTCTGCTTCTTCATTTAGCTGATGCATTTAAATTTCAGTTAACGATACAGATAGGAGAAGCTGGACTCTTGAGCATTGGCTGTTATAGTTTTATTCAGAGAATGTTTATTTTAATACAAGCAAATGCTAAATTACAGGGATAAATAATACTGGGCATATCTGAAGAGTAAGACAGTCTGTTTCCTTGAAAGTACTGGCTGTGAAAAGATTTAGTGTACAGATAATTGTACATGAGCACCTCACCATGAAATTTTAAGAGACATAATATATAGAGAGAGACAAGTAAGTATAGAATTATATATATTGCTGGTGGACTGGTATTAGCATAAAGAGTGTATCTGAAATAATAATATTTTAACATTTTAATAAAAATGGAGAGAATGCAGTAAAACAGAGGTATGCAGGTAAATTAAAATGGAAGCAAATATCTTTCAGTGAAAGATTTGGGTTTTATCTCATAGCTAATTTAAAAAAAAAATTAAAAAATAATCACTTGACTGTAGTAAAGTGGGTGTTCCTCTGTAGTTCCCTGATACAGTTTACAAATTTCTCTTAGCTCACAGAATTTGCTAGAATATTTTGGATGGGAGGGGATGAAATCCCCACTTTGGTGGATGAATTAGCGTAAATCTAGTGTTCATAATTAAACTTCCCGTAAGTTCTAATCTGTGGACTCTTTGAAGTGAACTGTAAAATTTGTTGTGGATTTAACTTTTTTGCAGTCGAGCGATTCCAAGTGTTTCTTTCAACAGTGTAAATGAGGAAAAAGTATCTGCTTGAATATGTCCCCAGCTATTAAATGCACCTTAAAGACCTGAAAATATCCTTAAATACCTTAATAGTCAGTAGAAACGTGTTGATCCAGTAGGAGATTTTAATTCTAATAAATTGGTTCAGGTTTCCTGTTTGCATTTACAAAGGGGTGTGCTTGAGTCTGCATAGATTTGTATTATCTAGAGCTAATATAATTAAACTTTGGCATATCAGGTCCCTTAAAATAAATTGAGAAAGAACACCAAGATTTCTGTGTCCTAATCTTGTAGCGCTCTCTCATGTTGCTTTTAGGACAAATTTAAAAAAAAACAACAAAACAACAAAAAAACCCCTCACCTCTTTGGAACTCTTCAAAGATGTGTCTTGAATTTTTTTATCCCTAGCTTTGTAGGAACTTTTGCGTAAATCACATCATCACTGACATTGAGACACCTGTTAATATTTTGTGATTAAAAACTGGTCTTAAAGAGAGTATTTGAACTTGGGAACATCATTCTCTGGAGGGGGGGGAAAGGATAGAAGGCACTATTTTGATGGCTGAGGAAAAACAACTGGAAAAAAAAGAAAGAAGGTTTCATTTTCCTTCAGTCACTTTTTGTTCTTTTTTTTCCCCCTACAGGTGTCTTTCATTCAAAACCTTGTGTTTTGCGTGGAAAGAGCGTATCGTGTACCGGATTTTGGTGTCTGGGAAAGAGGGAGTAAATACAACAATGGCAGTCCAGAGCTGCATTCGAGGTAGGTGAGCGAATGTAGCTCTTTGAGTCAAAGCAAGTAAATGTGATATGAAAAAAGAATTCATGGGGTGACTTAATAATAATGATGCATTAAAATACTGTTTGAACTAAATTAAAGTTCTCTAAAGACTGAGGGAGGTATTTTGGGAAAATGTGAAGCATAATTTCATCATCATAAGCATGCTGAAATAACCACAGAGATGCTTAGCTATTTGAGTATTCAAATTCCAATAATTATGTGCAGCTGCATGCATATAATTCTGAAAATTGTGTTTAGAACAGTTCAGACTCTTGAGGCATGTGCAGCAGATTGGATTCACTCAAAAGTTTAGGAATATCCTGATTTAAGGTGGTGTTAAATGTCAAGTCTGGATTTTCTCATCCCCACCATGCTGGGAGGAAGGTGCTGGACACTGTGGAGAGATAGCCTAGTGTCTTCTTTTCCAGGTTTTTCAGATGCTACAAGTAACTGGACATTCTGATCTCTGTCCCGTGAGACAGTTAGGAATGTTCCTAACATTTTAGTGTTAAAGTGGTTCAGTTCACTTCAGTGGAATTGCTCCCATGCTCTCTATCTTGAAGGATCAAATCTGTAATCTGACAACTTGCTTTTTCTAGTGTTACTATTCTTTCATTTTTGACTTCTGAGATTTTATTAATCATAAATACAGATGTAGCTTGGATATTTCAGGATATTAAAAATATCATCATGATAGATATAATGGGCTTGTGAATAATCCATGTGTTTCTTCCAGTCTTTGCCAAGTGGATCTGTGTTCTCACTTCATTTTTCTTAGTTCAAATACACGTCTGTATATGAACTAAGAAAAATTAACCTATAGAAAGCATTACATGCCATTGCCACAAAACACTTCAGGTGTGTTTTTTCAGGGCTTTTGTAGAGCTTTAGTACCAGTATGAGAACAGAAGACTCCAGGTTGTTATCATATAATCTGCTTTAGTAGTTTGGGGGTTTTATTTCCTCCTATGTCTGTAAAATTGCCAAATGCCAGACTACATGAGCATTCACTTAAAGAATCAGATACTTCTTTCCACGTTTCACCTTGTACCAATTCGCAAAAGGAGCACTGAAACTCCTGTATCTCCTGCTGTTTGCAGCATTCTGGGTATTCTGTGTGTGCATGTCCTCCAGGGAAAACTGAGCATCTTTTAACCAGATGGAAACGGGCATGCTGTCTTGTCTTAATCTAGACTGACATTTATAGGTTGGCTTTTCTAAGGGTGAAGTTTTATGGGGTGGACTGAGCCAATCTAACACATCATTGAGCTGACACAAAAGGAAATTCAGAGCTCGGTCCTAATTTAAGAAGTAGACTTTGGCTATCAGAAACAGGCATTGCCCCTATTTTTCTTTCCTTGTGCGCATGTTGAGACTCTGCTTCACTGTAGGAAGGCAGTAGACAATTTCCCTTATTCTCATATATCAGAAAAAAAAATGAAGAGGAACATGCATCATAAAAAGTATTTAGATATTATTGAGGAAAGCCCTAGCTATGCAAAAATATTCTCTATACTTTGTTATGTTCCTATTGTAGAATGTCAACCAAAGAGAGCTCTAAAAACAAATACAGAAAAAAATCAAGAAGCAATTGTGATTAATTTGGGCTACATACATGAGTGATGTATGAATGTCTTCAGTGATTCTAGACTCCAGATCAGTCAGTTCAGTTTTAGTATTAAATATGCTATACTCCTGGCCCTTAGAACTCTAAACAAACTACATGCAGTGTGTGTTTGCTTTCAGAATTAGGTCTTTATTGGAAGAGGCTTCCTTTTTAGAGTATGTATTATATGACTTGAAGTCCATGAATAATAACTGGAAACTGTGGCCCGTGATAGAAGATGAAGGTAATTTAAATCTTTACACAGTCTTGATACTCTGTCTTAGTATGCTTCTAATAAATGATAAATAGTGAAACACTCTGTGGACCAGGCCTTCATAGATGTATGCAAATTGATGTCTTTTACTGGCTCAAAGGCAAGATTTGTAACCGCTTTTATTATAGCAAGATCCCCTTCTTATACGGCTGAACTTCTGAAAAATTAATTTGTCCTGTAACCATTTGATCAAGCTGTTCTCCAGGCATCTGCTCAGTACCTCTGCAAAATGGTTTTGACATCTCCCATATGTACTGCGAGAATAATGAAGTTGCTGAAGTGCTGGATCTTCATATTCCAAATCTAAGACTGTAGAGCCTTGATCTTGCCTTTCTCTGTAATGGAGGTGTTGTGTTGCTGTAGTGCTGTCCTTGTTCTGTTTTGTTTTGTCTAGTGATGAAATTCTTATTATTGTTGTGGGATTGGTTTTGGGGTTGTTGCCTATTTTTTGTTTTCAACATCCATTGTGGTGTTTGATGTCCCAGTTGAACTGCACAGTTCTTGGTACATGGAATCAAGAAGCTGTGAATGGGAGACGGATTAAGAATGGATACACTTTAAGGTGTGTTTTGATTAGCAGTTGCTAAGAATATGCAAATTTTAGTGTTTGCTGTTAAGTATTTTACTAAGTGGGTAAATCTAACAATGAAAAGTTACTGGGGATTTTGAGCGATGTTTAAGTGAATTTACAAATAGTTTTTTAGCAAACTGGGGGTGTGATTTCTCTAGGTTAGTCTCAGCTTCCCTGCCCCAAATGTGGACCGAGGTCAAATGTTACCCATAGTATTATGAGTACAAGCCTGCTCTTGGTAATCTGTGATAAATTACAATAATCATAAACTACTGTAACGTCTACAGATTGCACCTGTGGTAGTCCAGTATGGGCATTAAAGGACATTTCTTTTCACTGGAAGCACAGTGAAGCACCAGAGCAAGGTACTCAAAAGAAGTTATGGAATCTCCAGCCTCAGAAGTTTTTGAGACTTGTCTGGATGAGGCTGTGGTTTACTTGAATCAGTCTTGGTTATCATGTCTGGCTACAAGTGAGATTTCGTGTTGGACTAAGTGAGTTCCGTATGTCCCTTCCAACCAATTACTTTATGAGCCTGTGAAATTTTCAGAGGGATGTTTAAAGAGGGTTTCGGTTAAGTTTTGTTTAGGAGCCCTCTTCAGGTAAGCCTCTTTTTCTCTGGGTATAGAGTCTGGCAGGCTAAGTCAGCAGGTTCATAGTGGGTTGCTGAGTGGAGGAAGAAACATATTTAATAAAATACATATTGCTTTTAATTCATAATGTTAAAAAAGTCTATTTAAAGCAGTTCATTTTTTTCCCCATTATTAAACTGTAGAGTATGAAGAATGTATTTTCTGTAGAAAGACATGAGTATAATATTTGTTATAAAACCTCTTGTTTGGCCAACAGGAAGGCATTAATGAGTAGGGATGATACAAGTGTCTGAAGTGTGATCATAGTTCTGAAGAGTGTTGTGCTGGGTGATTGTTCAGTCTTTTCAAGACGTACTTGATACGACAGCTGCTCTCAGACTTTTCTTTTTAAAGTAACTTGCTCCTGTCAGTTAGCCATGAAATGTCTAGTGATCTAAGTAGTACTTGTGCGTGTAGTGAAGGGAATGCTTGATATGCCATTGTAATGTGAAGAAATATTGCATGATGGGGGAAAGAATGGAATATTTTAATGTTGAGACAATCATATTTTCATTTGAAAATAACATTTGTGTGAGCACTGAAGTTTCCAGGGGCTTTGAATAACTAGAGGTAGAAAAATTACAAAAAGCATTCTTATTGTTGCATAATGACTATGTGAAATAGAAATGATTTCAAGGCAGGAATCCATATTTGTTTTCAAATTTTTTCAAGCAGTATCATCCTATTTTGTAGAGTGAGTAGGTTTACATTATCTGAATACCAACGGTTGTTGCTGTTGAACAACTTCTCCACCTTCATGGAATCTGGGAATTGTCAGAGTTGGAAGGGACCTCTCGAGATCATCTAGACCAACTCCGCTGCTAAAGCAGGATTGCCCAGAGCACAGCACAGCACAGCACTCGGGACTGAATCCAGGCGGGGATTGCAGGTCTCCAGAGAAGGGGATTCCACAACTTCCCTGGGCAGCCTCTTCCAGTGCTCTGTCACCCTCACCGGAAAGGAGTTTTTCCTCATATCCAAATGGAACTTCTAATGTTCCAGCTTGTGCCCATTACCCCTTGTCCTGTCACTCGGAACCACTGAAAAGAGCCCAGCTCCATCCTCCTTCAACCCACCCTTCAGATACTTGTCAGCATTCATAAGGTCTCTCCTCAGCCTTCTCTTCTCCAGGCTAAAGAGTCCCAGCTCTCTCAGCCTTTCCTCATCAAGGAGATGCTCAATCCCTTAATCATCTTTGTTGCACCTTTTGCCAGTAATTTTTTTTCCTGCTCTGAAAATACCCGACTGTTGGTTATTAGAAGTGTTGTTTGGAAGGGAGAAGAATATAAGATTTTAATACATGATACAGATTTCAGCGCGTGGGATTTCTCTGATTCTAATTTTCTATGTGTGCAGTTTGATAACAATATTTAACTCCTATGAGAAGTTCTGTTCTGAGTTATCACACCGTTTTTTTGATCGATTGCTAGCTGATAATGAAAATAGAGTGATTGTTAGAACAATTACTTTTTTTGTTTAGGTATTTGAAACAAAGCCAGAAAAATAATTATATTCAAAACACCTCTGAGTTGAGTTTATTCCTTCATCACATTCTCCAGTACCAAAAGCTTTCATCAGCAGAAGATACCGTAAACTGAGGGATTTCAGGGATTTCACCACAGTTTGATGGCAGCTGCTCAGAGCAGAAGTTAGTTAACCTAATCAGCTTTCTCTTGTTGAACCAATTAGAATTAAATCCCATGAGTACTATTTCTGGCAAATTTTCAGAAGGAAGGATGGAGGTTTGTAAACCTGTTGATTATAGTTAAAAAGAATGACAGAGTCTGAAATTAGTGTTTCAGGTATTTCTAATACTAAAACCAACCCAGGTAAATAAGTACTTAAACAAATTCTATAACCCTGAACTGCCTTTTTTTTCCGTTATTTTCTGTGCAATGATAATTGGCTCCCATCTATAAAAGTTAGTAAACATTTGAAATTTGATATGAATGAATAGTACAAACCAGTTTATTTACAGTAAGGTAAAAAGCTTGCTCTGATCCCAAAATGCTGCACGGACTATAGAAAAATTAAAGCACAGTCCTTGTGTGCAGTTTCCCAATAATTTGGCTGCTGTGTGTTTTCTGGCTGGGAAGTGCAGTGTGTCATTACTATCACAACTCCTCTTACAGAAATTTAGCGATTTTTAGTGATTATTTTCTGAACATTTTTCTAACTCAGTGTTGCTTCATTAATTATTTTTATAGAGAAAATATCTAGGGCTGTCGTGTTTGGAAACTCTACATTCCCGACTGTTGTTAATTTTACTATTTCCCTGCAAGTGGAGTGTGGCCCTCAGATTCTTAAGGAAGCTTTAGTTTCTCACAGTCGTGACTATCACTTTGCCAGTGTTGTTCTCATCCTCTGACAAAACTAATGAACTGTTAAAGTAATTAGTTATTCTGGTTTTTGTGGACTTTCTCAGTTCTTAAAAGTCCAGCTTTTCAAGCATCTATACATAGCAGTGCAGATGTTTATGAGAGTTCATTTTACGTTTTGTGTGTGTTGGTTTTTTATCTGCAAATCTGTGTATTGTACCCAACTGGAAAAAGCCCAGTAGCTGCATCTAAATGGCTGTGAGCTGAGGGGAGTGTCAACAATTTCCTCTCCTGTAAAGGGGAGGCTTTATGGAAAGATGAACCTTTCAGTTCTTCCTTCCAATGACTTTTATCTTGCTAAGGTTGGAGGCTTTCTTCCTGCCGTGTTGATCTATGTCCTTGTACTATGTTCTGTCACTTTTGTTTACCCTTGCGGTCTTCTTTAAACTCTGAATCTTTTGTCACGTCAGCCTGATTCATTCTGCTTTTGCCTTTTCAATCTTTTGCTCTATGTCTTCTGATTTGTAACGTTTAGAGATAACAAGGTAGCCATCCATACTTTCCTGTTAGTCTTGTTTTCCTTTTCTAGTGTCTCATTTATCAACTTATTTTGACTAAAAGTATTTCAAATTAATTCTAATGTAAGTTGAAAGCAGAGCTGCTACCTAAAGGAATGGGCAGTTAGGGAAGCTTGATTCTGAAGGAGGAGCTTCAAAACCAGGACAGTCATTTAGGGATAAGAGGAGGGGTGTCAGTGAAGGCAATGAATCACTGTTATAGTTCATATAAAAATGAAGCAGAGACAGCAGCACATGGGTGAGAGGCACTGTAGTGCCTTGGAGATAAAGGCATAATTCAAAGTTTTATTTCTTAATATGAATTTATTTATTAATAAGTTGAAAGAATTTCACTAGGCTTTGTTTTACTGGATGTTCTTAATCTGTTTTACCAGATCGTCTAAGAGACTTTAAAAGGCGGTTGGTTTGTTACCTAGACTTCTCTAGTATTTCGAGTTCCTATACTTCTGTGTCACCATTTCATAAGCAGCGTAGAGCCCTTTCCCTACTTTGGATGCTTGTTTTAGATAGTAGAACTGATAGAAATCTGGTAACATTGGATGTTACATTTTTGACTTGGGAACCGGCTCTTTTAATATTTTACTTTTTGATCCCCTGTGCCCATTCTTAACATGGAGAATTTTGGAAGCAGTATGCAAAAACTTAGTATTTTATTTGTATGTTAGTGCTTTGGATCCTTATTGTAGCTGAATGGACTTGTGTGAAGTTGGCCTACCTGTAATTATATATTCGTTAAAACAGTATTTCAAAACTCTGCTGTTTGTCCTATTTCAAATTTTATATAAACCTTTCAAATGCACTTAGAGTTCTATTGCCTCATCTTGAGCTTTTCACTAAAAAAAAATTAAAAAATTGTCAAAAGTGTGTGTGCTGCTTCCCCTCTTTTTTCTTTTTAAATACCCAGGAGAAAAGTCCAAGACTAAATTTTTTAAATGAAAAGGCCTTGCAAAAGTCTTAGTGTGTATATCTTTCTATGTACTGTCTCATTTTGCTAACCATATTTTGTTATGTAGTTTTTTTAAATTATCAGATATATATTGGCAATATACATATGTTATTATGATGATTTTTAGTAGATATGACTAGCGCTTAATGTCTTTAAACATGAACTTAAAAGCTCGTTGGTAGTATTTGTGGGTTTGTTTTCCTTGTGATGGATATTAGTCATGAGTATGTGAAATAAAAGACATTTTGCTGTATGGTTGACATCAGAAAAACCTCCTTTTCTGAATCTAGATTGAGTTCTTTTACTGTATGAGAAGCTAGGCAGAATCTGTCTTTCAAAGTTTAATGCTGGAGAGCTGGGTTGAAAAATTGTGCTGAAGTGAATCCTTTGTTAATACACTATTAGCAAGACCTTGAAATCCACAGTGCCAGATGTCTAGTAGCAAGGTGAGCGCAGAAGTGCTTTTTCCAGATGGTCTCTGACATTTGAAGACAAATAAAAATGCTGAAAAGTATTATTCAAAAAAAACACCAAAGCAGTCCACCACCAAACAACCCCAAATTTGCTGCTTTGTCATTTTTTAAACATAAAATTAACTACAAAATTCAAATTAAGAAAAGATCATAGCTCTGAAAGCTGTCAGACGTAAAAGTTTAGTCTGGGTTTGCATTATGATTCCTCTGTTTGTATTGGATGTTGTTTTGTTTTTCCTCAGCTCTGTGGGACTGGCAAAAGCAGCTTTGGAAGCAATTAATGGTTTCAATCTCTTTGGAAATCAGGTAATAAAAATGTTTAAATGTTTTCAATGTTTTATCTCCTGTTTGTTTTGGGGTTTTTTTGTTTGGTTGGTTGGTTTTTTTGTTTATTTGTTTGTTTGGGTTTTTTTTTGTAGCAGTAATGATTTATACTATGGATCAGAAGATATTTAGGATATTTAGGAACAGCTAGCACAATTTGGTAGATTCCAGCTTTAAAAACGGCAGCTTACAAACTGATTGCACCTCTTCCAGGTACAGAATTTGATCAAATCATTAGTGCCATTACTATTGAGAACTACTTCTTTCAAAAAAAAAAAAAATCTGAAATGATTTCCGCTTTTTCTGCAGAAGGACTTGGTTGCCAAAAAGGTTTTCCTTTCGGAGTTGTATCTGTTACCATAATAAAATACACTTTTAGCTACAAGTATGACCTTACTTCTGTTTTATTCCTTTGTGTGTTTTTTGATCAAGACTTTAAACAAGCTACTTGTACATAATCCCACTGTTCCATTGCCTTTTAATTTTTCTCTGTTGCATAGTGATAGATTCTTTTGCCATCCTTTCGCATGGCTGGGATCAATGAAGAAAGCAAGTATTTTCTTAGATTTTTATCTTTGACTTGTGTTCCCCTTCTGTGTATTTAGGTGTTACACCTGGAGTAGTCTATAGCTACAATCAAAGAATACTTTCTCAAATTAATGATCTAGAAAATTTACAAATTGGAAGATATATGTAATTGTCGAGCTATTGGTGCTGTTAATGAGTGGAAATGAAGGGTAGGACTGCAGCTGAAAAGAAAGCTGGGCGGCAGCAAGTGTGTGTAGAAATAGTTATAAAACTTGCTGGTGAGTTTTGTCTGGAAGTTGTGGGGAAGGGAGGACGGGTTGGGCACCAGCGGGTGAGCTCAGGACACTAAGGAAAGCCTTCCTTATTGCACTATTTTCCTGGAATCCCATCCTTTTTGATTTGTAACCGCTGGACCTTGCCTGCATGCCCAAATGCCTGTATTTCATGCAAAGCTAAATTAATTGATGAAACATGCTTTACCTCTCCTTAGGGTTGAGTTACACTCAAAACTTAAAACAATGACACACGTTTACCCACATAGCTTATTTATACTTAAGTATTTTTTCCTATAGTTAGGCAGTATATCAGCCTTTTGAGTTTTAATAATTTAGTAACTGTAACCTTGACTTGGAGTACTATTTGTGTATTTTTTGGGTAAAGTTTCTATATATATTTGCTGGCTTCAAGACAGGATTATTTTTCTCCTTCTGTAATACCTGTGCCCTCCTGTATGTCTTGTCAATCAGATGGAGCTGACTTTCAGATTGTGATACTTGACTGTTTCATATACACAGTTTTAAGAAACTTGGTTAAATGCAGTGGTTTAGAAATGAAAGAAATGTACAAAGGAGAGAAGACAGAAATGGTGAATAGGGGAATTCTCAGGTGCTCTTTGTGTGAGCCAAGGAGTACAAGCTAGGTCAGCTGTCAAAGTGTGACTGGGAGACAGTCCAAATTATGTTCCAAGTTCCTTTCTGTATTGCTTGATTTATTAAAACGTCCTTAGTTTCCATTCTTGTTTCCATTTTTCTATTGGTAAAATGGAAGATATGGATCAGAACAGCCATACATACATCAGACATTATACATACATTGTCAGTATTTCAGAAAAAAAATGTTTATCTACAATCTTTACCTTCACAACAGCCTCGAGCACCAGTAAATGTGTCTGCTGGGTTGGTGTTTTGGGTTTTTTTTCCACCTATTTTTTTTAAACTAAATTCTGAAAATGATGAATAAATTGCTGAAGCAAAACCAGTTTTAAATGCTTCGGGAGTTTATTTCCAAGATGCTTAGCATAAAGAGAAACCATTTTGACCTTCAGTCTGCGGCAGAGTTTGCCTTTGTGCTGAGCTCCAGCTGGGTTCCAATAGCTGTGAGAAATCCTGCTGAGCCCCTCAAGAGGAACTTGTTTGCACCTGCAACTCCACTCCTGCAACCCGCATAAATCAGCGCTGGGCACAGCAGCCTGCTCAGCTTCTCCATGCAGATTTTTCCACTCACACTGTGCGTGCCCGAAAGGACTAATACATACAAATAGGTAATCTTGTGGCTGTGCTCGCACACGTGTGTGATGTGTCTTTGAACACATCACAGCAGGGCAGTTTCCCTGTGCGTTCATGGGTGCACCCAGAGAAGACAACAAAATGAGGGTCCCTTATTGTTGATATTCACATGAAACTGTTTCTTCCTTCAACCCCCAAATTCTAGAAAACATGAGCAAGAGTGTGTATCTGTATGAAATGATACTATGTTTTCTTCTGTAACAAAGCACTGCTTAACTAATACTCAAATAATTTTAACGCATCCTTTGCTATAATTTGTAGGTGCCAGATCCAATACAGAACAATTATGAATTGAAAAATTGTCTTTGTTTAATCTGAATTTGACGTGCCTCAATGTTAAAAGGAATTCATTCGTGGTTTTAAAATGGCATTCATTTTCATCTCTATCATACCAGAAGGATTTCATAAAATGTGGGAGTTAAATCCATAAAAATACAGTGAAGCAGTAATCTTAATGTTCCCTCAGTAAAAGATTTATTTACGCATTGAAGAGAATTTCCAGTGTAACAGATAAATAAGTTACTTTGGTCATTATTTTGCTTTATATCCTATGCTAAATTTCTGAAATTCATTCCCAGTGCGTTGTATATCTCTGAAACAATAGTTATAAATCTGTATGAAGTAGTTAATGTATATGACGTTGGTGTAAGAATTCTGCTGTAACCCTTAACTGTGCGTTGACTGTAGCCAGATCCTGAAATCACTGTCTTTTCCTTAGCTCTGCTGACGTTTTTATGGAAGAACTGTAACAGTGGCCTGGCTTATTTATGTATTTATTTGACACTTAGGATGAGGTGTGAACTGATTGTGTTTCCGTTTGTTTTTACTTAACCGCTTTAGAATCATCACTACTAAAAGTCCTGTAACTTATTTATCTTTTTTTGTGGACTTGATAGGGTTAACCCAAACCTCTGGTTTCAGAGTATCACAGAGTATCAATAGCTTAACCTTTGTACCATTAATGTAAGAATTGCATTTCAGATACAATATCTTTTAGAAAAGATTACATAGCAGCAAAAAAACTACATAGAAGGACGTGTGTTTGCTGGCAATGTGAGTTAATGAACTAAGGAATTAAATGTGTGCACGTATGCACTACAGTGGGACTGCTAGCGACAAGATGAACACTTGCAAATCTGACCTACTCATAGTATAATCAGGTTTTTTTTGGCATATGAGCTACATGTCCTATATTAGTTTGTGGAAAATTGTATGTTAAAAAAAAATCAGCTCTTTGTTAAGGTGTCCTTACTACAGACTTTACAGTCTTTAGAGAAGTGAAAAATAGTTCTGTAAAACAAGATGCCTGTGGTTTTATGAGATGCAAATTAGTCGGCCTTTGTAATCCCCAAAGAATCCTTTAGTGAAGCACAGATTTTGAAACTTCGTAAAGCATGTGTGGACAGATGTGTTCAGAGTTTGTAGATGAATTTAGAGATTTGTGAATAGTCAGAATCTGGATTAAGAAGAAAGTAGGAGAATAATAAATCATCAAAGCAAATGTGATTATTTACGTACATTCTTATCTCAGCAGCATTCAGTATATCTTGCTGAAATGATTAGAACGAAGAGATTATTTTCCATGAGGATGGTGGAAAAATATGTTTTGTTTAGCCTAGAAAAGCTGAATATTTGTATGATGGCCACTGGAGTGTGTGTAAAGAGTAAGGAAAAACCTATGTTGTTTGGAAAGTCAAATGAATGGATGCTAGTAGTGGCACCAAGAAAAATGGGTAATTAGCTAGTTATGTAGAAACTTAGTTGGAAATGACAGTGTTTAATAATTAGAGAGAGTGGGTTCTGGAACAGTCTTCCTAAGAGAAGAGCACAACAAAGAAAATGACTGCTTTTTAGGAGAAATTTGATGAATTTATGGAAATTGATGGTATGGTATTTATGACAGTAATAGAATGAGTTCAGTGTTGAATGTGTTTTCCAGTGGGACACTGACAACATGTATGAAGATGTCTATTCATTAACAAACTGCACTGAGTTTCCAAAAAATCACCTACTGATAATCCTTTAAAATGCTGTTGATTCTGTTTAAAAGATATCTCAGCTGTGGGAATTTTTCTGACTGTGGTATAGTTTTGGATCACCAGACTGTTACAGCGCAACCTCAAATAAAACACCAAACCAGTTTCACCGGGAGATGCTGAGATTTCTTCCCTTCCCCCTAAATAAATGTGATGTTCTGTTCACAGGGGTGCTCTTGGTCTGTTATATTTGTGGATTTCGATGCCCATAACCGCAACAGACAGACCCTCTGTTCACTGCTGCCCCGGGAGTCAAGGTCTCATGTAAGTAATTAAATGAAATTCACTTCAACAGAGTGTGGAGAAAATAAATGGATGCGAACATAATTCTTAGTTCTATGATGGCCATGATGTTCTGCTTAATAAAAATCTTCCCAGTAAATTCCTATATCAACAATTTGCTTCTTATATGTCACTGTGATGTAGTTGTTTTTCTGAAGTGGAGTTATGATGGCGTTCTTTATTTTTTGAATAATTAAATTAAAATGGTAGCCTGTTTTTAGCTTTCTAAACATTTTAAAAATAAAATTTAAAGTACTAACGAGCTGCAGTACCTTCAGTAGGATTTGCAGTCTTGGTGATTGTTTTTCTTTCGGCCTACTTTCCACTCTACGCCCAGTGCCTGCAGATTTGAAACACTTTATTTTAGCTTTAATTCATTCTTCTGTCTAGAAAAGAAGCCTTTAAGGTTGGCTTTTCATAAATGGCTGAAGAGAGAGGATTTCTTGTTGTTATAAGCTACTGTTACAAATAAGTATTTCCTCAGTGAGTAAATCTAAGTGACATAAGTATAGATTAATTAAAAAAAAAAATACGTTTCAGTACAAGCATCAAAGGTAAATTAGGTTTGTGAACATCAGTAATTTAAACTGAGTGATAATAGTTTTCCTGCTTTTTTTGGTTCATTCTGGGGTATAATAGCATTTTTGTTCATGAAACAGGCTATTTATCTTCAACATTAACAGTTTACTCATTGTGTAGAAGGATTATAGCACAGTTGTAGTACTGGATAATTAAAATAAAAGGCACTGTCAGCTACTTCTTTATAGTCTAATAGTCTTTTAGAACTCTTGCTGTTTATTATTTGGAGGAGGCTTGAAATATTCTGACAGAAGCTGGTTTCATAAGTTGCTTATGCTGTAGAAACGATCTTCACGTCTTTTTTTTTTTTTCTTTTTTGGGTTCACATCAATGATATTGGAGAAAATGTGGTGTTTTACTTTTTTCCTTTCTGNTCTTCACATCTTTTTTTTTTTTTCTTTTTTGGGTTCACATCAATGATATTGGAGAAAATGTGGTGTTTTACTTTTTTCCTTTCTGTTATTCAGCAGAAAGGAATAACAAAACTGTGTGACATAAGAAGTAAAGCTTAAAACTTCTTATTTGTGTTTCTGTAAGCTCACCTTTAGTGTCGACTCAGTAGTTAATAATTTTCCTTGTCTTTTTAATTCATTATAGTTGCACGTTTCTTGAGAAATGCTACTCATAATTTTTCCTGAAATTATTCCCTTACCACCTTAATTGCAATTCAGATGGTCCTGTCTGTTACAGCACCTGAAGAATATTCCAGAAGAAAACTTTTTCAGAAACAATAATTTAATCATAGTTACTTCTCAGCATTGCACCTTCTTAAAATGTGTGCGATTCTTTTGGAGGACAGGATACCCAAATCTTTGCGTTTCCTCCTGGAATAACCCAGAGGATCATTTTTGTTTCTAAAACTGCCAAGTTCTAGAATGTATTCACTTATCCCTGCAGATTTTCAACTGTAAAGTAGGTCAGAGCTTGAGTTAAATGACTTCTCTTTTAAATCGTACATCTGAATATTGGTTTGTAGTTTATCCTTATTTTACACACTATTTTAATATATTGGTACTACGATTTTGATAAAGATAAGATTATGCTCCAAATAAATATCTCACTTAGTAATTTAAACAGTCTTTGTTTGTGCATCAAATAATTGGAAGAGATTTCATTAAATTTTTAATGCGCTATTTCTCCCCCTCCTACAGAATACTGATGCGGCTCTCTTGCCCTGTCTCAGTTATCCTGCGTTTGCTTTGGATGATGAGGTTTTGTTCAGTCAAACACTCGATAAAATTATTAGAAAACTGAAAGGAAAATATGGGTTTAAAAGATTTCTGAGAGATGGGTACAGAACAGCGCTGGAGGACAAAACACGACGTTATTATAAACCAGCAGAAATTAAGGTAAAGGAATACCTGGCCTGTATAAGGACAAACTTAGCTTTTCTGACATGTTTAGGCAGCACCTAAAATCAGCAACAACAAAATCCCCAACAAGAAACCCTCCCACACCTAAAACCAAAACAAAATCCCCCAAAAATCTCCAATGAAAAGAACACAAACCCAGCCCCCCGCAATCCTGTTTGCAGTTGGAGTTGCACAGTGATTCCTAATTGCTTCGAGTGAAGGAGATGCAGTTTTGTAATCTGGCCTGTGCGGTTTTGAGAGATTGCTAAATCAGCAAGTTAGTCACTGATTTGTTTTGTAATGAATGTGCTTCCATTTACATATGGGGTACAGCTGATTTCACAGAACAAATAAGGAAGTTATTTATCATTTTATTTAATTTCACAGCTGACTACAGTCTGAGTGTATGGAAAACAATTTTGCTTTTGACCACAGTGTTTATCAGTAAAGGTTATCTAAATGAAAATTTATTTTTTTTCCTCCCTAATAGTCTCTCTGTGGAAAATAAAACAGATTATATAAATATTCTGCTTGAGAATGAGACACAGCATACGTAAAAGCACAGTTGAAGTGCCCATAGAATTAAGAAGCTGTAAGCTAACGAAAACCTGATCTACTAAAATGATTGTTGCAATCATGTTTGTCTTTTGTGGCTTTGAAATCATTCAATGGGATATTCAAATGCATTTCCTTAAACCAAAATGATGAAATGTCTGATGAATTTTTCTTTTTTTCAGCTTTTTGATGGCATTGAGTGTGAATTCCCTCTGTTTTTTATTTTCATGATAATTGATGGTAAGTACACCTTTACATTCCTGTTATTTAGAGAGAGTTGGACTCTTAGAGGAAGGATACAAAATGATGTTCCTGAGCTGCCAAAATAAACCATAATGCAGTGACATTAAATATCTCGTTTAGAGTTTTGTCTCATGGGTTAAAAAACCCCAAGCACCCAACCCCTCTTTTTTCAGCAATTTTTATGTGAACTATTTTTAGAATATAACCCAATATGAGCTTGTTAAAAGCTTCCATCTGTGACATTCAGTCCTGCGTTGCTTTTTAAGCCTTAAACATTTCACAGTGTAGCAAAATTCCATAGTGGCACACGAGAGAAAAAGAAGTAGAAGAGAGAACATATTGACAAACTGAGTGTTGCAGCAGCAGGTCTTTTCAAGTTGGATACTCTGTCGTAATTGGAACAGAATTCAGAAGAGAAGAAAGTGAACCAGAAGAGGCCTAGTTTCCCTCTGAAATGCCCATACTTCCTGGTCTCAGTTTTTCATGTAGCCAGTTAGTCCAATTTAAAAAAAATAAATTAAATAGTACCCAGGTAACTTACCCATGTAAACATTCCATCTCTAAAAATCTTTCGAGGGGAATTTTTCTATTTACTGCTTCAAATGCTTTTGTATTTATTTAGGGGGGTTTCTGGGCAACTCTCTTCTAGGTCAGTTTGCAACCCTGTCCTAAAGATTTAGAACCCGCTGTTTGTCTCCACGCTGGCACACTACCTCTGCTTCTTCCTTCTGCTCTAATGGAGGAAGAAGTTATTTCCAGCTTGCCTGCATGGAGTTCCCGAACCTCTCCACGTTCACAGCTTTACTGTCCTGAGGAGTTTGCCATGGATTTCACTTTAGGCCAATAAGAAAACGGCCGATTGATGATCCCTGTGAGATTTAGTTGTAGCAGTAAGTGCAGACCTAGAGTTTAGGCTTTTACTTTTCATGAACTATTTTGTGTGTAGGCCCTACCCCATTTAAAAATAAAGACTAGTTGTGCTTTTTCTTCTTCTGTGAACGTAAACCTTGTGTAAAAGTTAATTCTTCCTTCAAATCAATTATTGTTTGGTTATTTTTAGGAGTTTTTAGAGGAAATCCTGCACAAGTAAAGGAGTATCAAGATCTTCTGGATCCTTTGCTTCAACATACGTCTGAAGGTATTCATCTGATAATCTTTTTTTTAAAACACTGTCACTTTTTATTAATCTAAATTTATTAAAATACTGAATTTATTAAAATTCCTATTAACGGATATTGCAGTCAGAGGAAAGGAGAAGTAATATTATCACTATGTATCCTGATGGCAAAATACTAATACCAAAATCATCTCTTTCATGTAGATACAGCGCATCATAAACTGTGATAATAATGTTATCTGGAAAAATGCTACTCGTAAATGTAAGATTTACACTGTACTCTGTCATTCCTCCCCCCCTTTGCCTGTGCTTGGTTATTTACAAAGTTCACATTGACTCTGCAGGAAGATGTTAACCCCCAACACTGGCGTTGTTTCACTGCTCCATCTGGGTACAGTCAAGAGTTACTTGTGTCATTCTGTTGCTTAACTTTGCAAGAGTTTAAAAAATAATTTGGTATATGCGTATGAAATTTGGTTTTAGCTTAGAGCAGTGAAAGTGGCAACTTGTTAATTTTAAAATAAATGTTCTCTTACTTAAATTGTGTACTCCAGAATGTCTGTGGAACTGCAGACAAGACTCCTGGTGGCCTACAGGCACATCCATCCAAAATTCAGTTGAAAGAAAAAAGAAAAAAACCATAAGTTTGAGTGGGAGGAAAAAAATGTCCCGAGAACAGAACAAGCTTCAATATTCTGACAATCCAGTTTTAAAATGTGGCATCTTTAGTCACCTGTTCTTGACATCTGTGGTACAGTTACACAAGTAGATGCAGGATATTTTAGTCTGGCTTGTACTTTAAACTTGGAATAGTTGTCAAAGTGAACCAGTTTCTGTAAGGAATCCAAACAATTCCTTACCAATTTTCCTTACGTGTCAAATTTTCTGTCCTTGCTGATCCTTGCTTTTTTCCAGTTATTAATGAGTATGTGAAGTTCCAAGGATGCTAAATTAATCTTTTGGTTTCTCTTGCTGAATGACATAATGAATTTCTCATCTTAAAATTTCTGGGTGTGTTTTGATACCTCAGTCATTTGAATATTCTGTCTCCAGTAACTTTCACCTTTCAACTTGTCTCAGTTTCTTGCCAGTAATTTTTTTCTCTAAGCAAACAGCCAGACTCTGCAACTTTTTTTCTGTTCATTACCTATTCTTTATCCAAATATATTAAAAATTAAAGCAATATTAAGGTGAAATTTAATTTTTAAAAAAGTATATGAATTTGTTTTTGTATTGCATATAATTAGGTCAAAAATTTCTAATTTTGTTTCTAAATTCCTGACTCTTGCCCACTCAAACCACCTTTATTTCAACAGTTCTTACCTAGAGTGATCAGTAATACCTGTAGCGTAATTCTAGGTACCAGGTGTGCCATATTCCAATGAAGAAGTTATGCCATTCTGTTTCATGATGTTTCAAAATTAAGATCTTATTTTAACTTGGTTTCGCCTACTTGCAAAAACTATCATTTTCATTTAATTCTATCAAATGTTTGACTACTTTTGCCTAAGAAGAAGTTGTCTGATGCTGATCTGTTGTTAAATCCAGGAAAAACCACCCCAAGTGTTTCCCTGTGATGCAGCTTTCATTTCTTTGGGTTGTGGTTTGTTATCTCCTACTGCATTTTGCTTTAGGTAAAAAAGATTTTACTTTTTGTGCAGTAAGGTGCTTCGCAGACAATGCGTGTCTTCTGGGAAAGATTCTGTGGAAACGTTTGGTGAAGATAAAAGTAGTTAATGTTGCCCTGGGTCTCCCACCCTGATCGTAGCTTTGAGAGATAACAATGAATGACAACAGCCTTTCAGTTCAATTAAATTGTTAGTAGGATATAATTTTTCCTGTTTTGAATTTACTTCAGCTTCATTAGGGGACTACAATCAAATGCTTTGGGAAGTGGAATTTATTTACTTACTGTACTTATTTTGAAAATCCATAGGGTGTCCTGTTGTACCCAAGTATTACTATGTGCCAGCTGATTTTGTTGAACTGGAAAAGAAGAACCCCGGCAGTCAGAAACGGTTTCCCAGTAACAATGGACGCGATGGAAAGTTCTTCTTGTGGGGACAGGCAGTTTACATCATTGCAAAACTCCTGGGTAAGAGCCTGAGGAAATCCTGTCAGGCTTTGAGTTAGCCAAAGTGAAGGATTTTGTCTTGTTAATGTTTTTCTGGAATCTGAACAAGCACATTCGCTTCAATTTAGAAAGGACTGTGGGTTGCATGTGTGTCCTCTGCCTTGGTACATATACCATAGGCAAAAATTGCTTTCTGTTCTATATTTTAAAATTTTATGCTGCATGCAACATACTAGGAAGTTTACTGGACTATTTGATAGAATACTGAAAATCTTCTAAACATGATGGGTTTCTTCTTTGCTGCTTCTTTTCCTGGCTTTCTATCTTAATTCCTTTTATTCACGACCAAATATATGAACATGACCCTTTCCGGATTAACTATGTCAGCTGCACTTGTATGGTGATGTTTATATGTGATCTATAGCATTAAGCAAGATAGGTTTAAACTCTGAAATAGGTGCAGTCTCAGATGAAGTTAGTATTTTCTTCAATCTGTGTCCTTTTTACCCTTTAAAACAGAAGGGATGAGATGAACATTTGAAAATGCCTTCAAAGTCTGGCCGTTAAAGGTTGTTATGGTGAATTTCAGTCACAAATGAAATCTCGGTCTCACCTGAGACGATTCAAAGGCTGATGCAAAACCAGTTGTTAAGCCAGAAAAGTCTTCACAGTTAATTTTTTTGTTCTTACTATTTCTTTTAGGAGAAAGATATGTTACTGTATTTTAACATGCTCAGCACTTACCTCGTAGTTAGTAGACAGAGTTCAAAACTCCTTTTTTCCTGTGAATACTGTTAAGGGAAACAGGCTGTTGGTAGCAAAAATGAGAAACATTGATGGGGAGTTTAAAAATTCAAGATTTGGCAAGAACAGTGGCTGTATCTTTAGGTGTGGAAGAACAGAGCCCATCTGGTGTTCCACCTGTTCCATTTCACTGTATTCCTTCCAAAATTCCTTTTTAGCCAACACTGGAAAGTAAACACAGGCAATCTCACCTTGGGTGAAAAAAACCTTAATTTAGCCTCTTAGTATTGGTGGAGTAATCCTCAGCTGTGTGTGCAGGAACTCTGTGGTCATTCTGCTGGTATCCACCTTGCACTACTATTTGTGTGTCTGTACCTGCAGAGTGCTGGTTAAAGAAATCATACTTACTGTTTGCTAAATGCTGCTTGAGTAATATAATGTTGTTTTGTTTCAGTTCTTTGCTGAACATTCTTACACACTGTTTCTTCCAATAATTGTGCTAAATCTCTTTTTGAAATGTTATCTTTAGTAACTGTTTCCTTTATTGTTTTGAAAATTTCTCTCCGCTGTATTCAATACTTTCCATTTCTCTTTGCCTATTTTCAAAATATTTTTTTCCCCTTTTCTCTCACAGTCTGCAAATAGGGTCTGGAAATTTAATCACAAAGCTAAATATATTCACCAGTGATTGTTATAACAGGAACTCCATGTGTTCACACTAATTTATAATTGGTGCATTTAATTTTGCTCCTTACTGGATGAAAACCTACCTGAATAACAATCTTGTCCTTGGTGAAAGTCTTTGTGTGTGTTACTTGGCTTTCTTTTTTTTTTTTTGGTTGCTAATTAAGCCTGACTCATAGAATCACAGAACAGTTCGTGTTGGAAGGGGTCTTACAGATCACCCAGTTCCAACCCCTCCCACTAGAGCAGGTTGCTGAAATCCCCATGCAGCCTGGCCTTGGACACCTCCAGGGATGGGGGTCCAAACACTTTGATTTCTGGGAAGGTACCGGATTCCCATTTCATCATCCATTCCAGAATATATTGTGTTGCCTCAAGGGTAGCAATTAATTTGTATTTGCTCAGCTTCCTCATTTCTGTGGTGTAGGCGAGCACATAATAGAACGTTTCTGCCTCCGTGGGCCTCCTGTCTGCCTGTCGAGCTCCACACCTTTCTAAATGCAGGAACATGAAACCGTGTCAATTCTTACACATCTCGCTGCCTCCCACTGAGGGGCAGACGGATGCGGTGAAGTCAAAATTTTGATCCTGCTTGTAAAGGTTCCAAACAGCAGAGGCAATGAAGGGGCCTGCCCACGGCTGCTGAGTCCCCACATGCCTGCGCAACTGAAAAAATTGTTTGTGAAGGAAAAAAAGCATGCTTTTTGCAGGCAGTGATGCAATTTTTCATAGAATTTCTTTCTTGCTGTGGTTGAGGGGGTTTGTAAAGCCTTTCTGGCAGGGTCCCGTTTCAGAGCATGGGACGGGAATGCCAGGTATTCACCTCTTTTACACAACTGAAAATTCATTCAGTTTAGGCTTTAGTACATTTAGTAGAGCTCTTACCTTTCCTGTGCTTTTCCTCATAATTTTTCTATCTTCTTCTGTGAATTCAGTGCTGCCTAGAACTAAGTAAAGAATTTTGAGCAATATTTTTTAGAGTGTAGGCCAAATGGTTTAAATGTTGTCAGCTGTTGCTGATGCAAATAAAATAATAAGCTAACAAAGAAAACTCTGCTTTTGTGTTCTGATACACTTGTAGTTGTGGTACAAGTGATGAATATTCATTCAGATTCCTCTTCTAAATAAAACTGTAAATACTGAGTCAGTTTAAATTAAACCAACTATACCAACAGTCTAACATACAAATATGAAATTATTCCGACTATGTCTTTTAGTTAAAAACAGTGGAAATGGAACACATTCTTAGAAACTGCTCTTGCTTTTAAGAACTCTGAGGCAGAGTCTGTTGCTCTTGTAAATATTTGGCTAGTCAATTTATCAGCATTACTGCAAATAATTTAAGTTACTTTAGGCAGCTTGAGAAGTCTGGCTGTGTGGACTGGGGCTTAGATGATCTTTTTTCCTTAAAATATGTTTTGCTAATTTTTGATTTTGATTTTTTCCAAGAGGAAGTTAAAATAATGGAATTTTAGGTTTGGGCAGGGTTTTTGGGCAGGTTTTTTTTTTTTTTTTCCATGTGAAAAAATCCATATGGAAGTTGGTAGGTTTCAAATACATTTAATTGGGGTTTCTTTTACAATTTCTTCTTGAGATATTATATTGAGAGAGACGTTGGATATCCCTTGCCCCTTTCAGCATTATAGCGGTGGGATTGCCTTGAGATAGAGGCTGGCTACTTTTCCTCAAAGCTTGACAACTTCTGACGGTAACCATTGAGTTTCTGGTTAAAGCTCTAGAAGAATTCCCTGCTGGTGGATTGAGAGATTTTTATGCACCTTGTGGAGTTTGTTGCCTGCATATATTCTTCTAACAAATCTCTGTGAAAAAATAAAGGATTGTTTTTACATCCTAAAGTGTTCTAATTAGCCGTGGCAAGAATGAAGCTTGAGTCATTAGTTGGAAAGTTCATAGAGTTTTGCAGAATGTTATGTTGATCTGTAAATCCTTGATCTGTAGCAAAGATCACAGCAGCAGAAGTGACTGCATAAACCAGGTCTGCTTCCTTCACAAAAGCTGCAGAAATTACTCAAAGTCTTTCTGTATTTTCATTCCTGTTTACTTTCAGCTGACAAATTGGTGAGTCCTAAAGATCTCGACCCTATCGGACGTTACGTACCTCCCCAAGATCAGCGGAACGTTAGCATGAGATTTTCAAATCAGGTAAGCAGAAGATTAGTATTCAAGTATTCTTACTGAAAAATTCTCATCTGTGTGTGATACACAGTCTTTTAATGTTACAGCTGAAGTGGTAGGAAAATATTAAATGTATGTGTGTTTTCTTAGTTGATGAAGAACTGCTTTTGAGAGGATTGTAACATCTCCAGTTCTGGGGCCATGGTGCACATTTGCCTTCAAATTACATGGTGCAATCAAAACGATATGTAAAATGTAAGTTTAAATAGCTGCTAATAGACAGGTGTGTTTCTGTGAGTTATATCAGGAAGGCAAGAATGAGCCTGTGGTATTTTATTCCTTCAAATTAATTACCACTTCAGTGCATTAATATTTTTTTGTATTTAGAGCTTCTAAGAGCTTAGGAGGATGAGGTTCTTTGATGGTGTGCATGGTATATACCCGTGCTTCTGTATCTGGCATAGGCACACAGCAGGAACCAGTGCCCAGGGATGGGGAATGCTTAAACCATCGTAATTCGAATCTGCAGTAGAGAGGGTGACAAGACAGAGAGATGGCCTATATGCGGGGGACTTCCTTCATTAAAGAAGGGAGAACTGCATGTTTGGAAATGTGTAGCTAAGAGATTTTTCAGCCTTTTTATTTCTTTGTATAAGGAATACATATTTGGAAAAGCATTTATCTTAAGATTTAATCTGAGATCAAAAGTGAGCAGGGCTTTTCTTGTTCCATACAAAAGGTGCTTAAAAACCTTAAAATGGTGTTTCTCACTGTTTCCTGTAACCAAGGTAATCCAAGTGCCCAGGTGTTGGCTCATTCAGAATGAGACTTGCGTTGTTCACAGTGCAGCACGTTGCCGTGTTCAGAGAAGACAATGAAAACCCAGTGATTCTGCTTGTTCCCAGTTTCTTCCTTTGTTCTTATGTCATGGGATTATGAATGCTGCAGAAAGGGGGGGGGAGGGAGGGCTGCCAATAACACGTGCCTGTTTGGGTGTGCCAGCAGAATAAGCCTGCACTGAGTCAGTATTGCATGCAGCCCATTGACATTTGTTGTTCTTTGATTCTTGAAACCAATAACTTCTAATCTGCCACAGATGAACACTTTGAAGAAGATGCTGTTTTCTTCTAAAGATGCTGCATGACTCATCAGGAAACGTTTTAGTAGAAAAGAATTTTTACTACTTTTTGGGGTACCCATTATATGGTAGGGAATTTACAGATTTTCAGAGACAAGTAGCCTCTGCCCTGAGAGCTTCCCAAAAGAGGCAATAAATAATGGAACAGTAATTTATTTTCTTGTAACTTACTCCCTAGTGGTCACTTTGGGGGTCAATGAAGAGCTAGTTTAGTAAAATGACAACATTCAGCAATCTAACAGGGATTCTAAAAGCTGAACAGTGTTGACAGAATTGTTAATAATGTAAAAAGCTAGATTTTGATACTTTGCTTTATCTGCAAATGATGAAACAAGCTGCTTTGTCACTGTTAAAGGGACATCATTCTGTCATTCTCAAGCGCTTATGCAGTTCTTGTGTCCTTTCAGCACTCAGCAGTTGTCTGCACTAGAATTACTTGAAAGACCAATTGTGTGCTTCTAGAACAACTTGCTGGAACTGACCTTTCTCTTCAAAGGCTGTCTTTAGCTGCTTAAATTTGCTAAAACTTTGGCAGAAATTTTCCGTATTTGAGTTCAATAATGTTTTTGTTGTCAGGAGAGAAAGAGAAGACCTTCCCAGGGTGATCTTTAGCGTATTCTGATGAACAAGCCTGATGGTGTAGGTGAAAGCTACCAATTAAGAGAGGAGAAGATTAATTTTTTTTTCTTAAACCTAAAAATCTTTATAGAAACTTGACTTATGTTTAGCGATTCCTGTAGTTGTACATGTCCTTTTATATGCAAGAGGTTGTGATGTGGATTGTCTGTTGTTCAGTGTCCTGTAGGTGGAACATTGATTCATAAAATCATAGAATTGTCAGGTTGGAAGGTTTAAGACCATCTGTGCCAAGCATCAACCTAACTCTGATAAAAAGCATCACTAAACCATGTCACTGAGCACTACATCAGCCCGTCCTCTAAACACCTCCAGGGATGATGCCTCAACCACTTCCCTGGGCAGCCCATTCCAAGTCTTAAGAACCCTTTCTGTGTAAAAATCTTTCTTAATATCCAATCTAAACCTCCCCTGGTGCAACCTGGGGCCATTTGCTCTTTCTCTATCACCTGTTCCTTTGGAGAAAAGACCGACCCCTGCCTCTCTACACCCTCTTTTCAGGGAGTTGTAGAGAGCAAGAAAGTTACCCCTCAGCCTCCTTTTCTCTGGTCTGAACAACTCCAGCTCCCTCAAATGAACAAAGCAAGCAAGGAGCTCTGGGCTGGCCTAGGTCTGCTTATACCCCTGGTCTGCCTGGTGATGGTGGGACTTTGCTGTAGATGATTGTGTGTGCTCTTTGCCGTGTCAATACCAAAACTGTCCAAGAGGCTGCATGTACTTCTCGGGGTGGGTTAGAAGAAAGAGGCAGTTCTAAATTGGTGGGAATAAACAGCTTCTCTGGGCAACCTGTTTCACTGCCTCACCACCCTCACAGAAAAGGATTTCTTCCTGATGTCCAATCTAAACCTCCCCTCTTCCAATTTAAAACCATTACCCCTTGTCCTATCACTCCACTCCCTGACAAAGAGTCCCTCTCCTGCTCTCCTATAGGTCCCTTCAGATCCTGGAAGGCTGCTCTAAGGTCTCCCCGGAGCCTTCTCTTCTCCAGGCTGAACAGCCCCAGCTCTCTCAGCTTGAAATATGCTATTTAAAAGTCCTGTGAGTTGGTAGCACTGCCCGTAACGTATTCGGCAGTATGTGGATGCTTCCAGAAGCAGTTCTGTAACAATCCAGGTGTGATTCTGTAGCAGGGAGGTGCAGTATCTGGAGTTCCATATGATTTCTTCTGTTGCATCCTATTTCTATTTCCTCCTCTCGCTCCGTATGCTCGGAAAGCCTAGTAGGTAAACGCTTCAATTGGTTCTTGAATATTGTGGCCACTTTCTCACGTGTTCAGAATGAATGGGTTTTTTTCAGAGTTGTGAGATTTCCTGGGAATGTGTGCAGCGAGGCAGATAGTGATGGCACCTGTCCAGGGAGAGTGCAGCAAAACACCAACACTGCGCTGCTTCCTCTGCTCCTGCCAGGAATGGAGTCGAGGCTTTCTCCCTTCATCTTGCCTCCAACTGTTTAGAACCTCCTGAAAAAATGATGATTTTTTCTGTTTTGTCTCTTTCTTAAGAGGAAGAAAACTAATCTGACCTTTTATCCCACTCTTTTATCCCCAGGGTATATTTATCCCTTACACAGCATGCAGAATATGGTTGAAACAGATCCTTCTGCCCATTATTCAGTGTGAGAACACGAGGCAGAAGGGGGAACCAAGGGGGGGGGCTGTTGCAGCTTCTTGGGGAGACAGTGATTGATGTTGTGTGAACAACACCTCAGCTTGCAGTATTAGACAAATGTGAAGCTGAACACATTAACATGGAACTTTTAATAACATGATTTACTTAGTGGAATATTTAGGAGTTTAATCCTTTCCCTCATTTTTTTAAAAAATACATAGCAACTGCAATGTATCATGGGTGTTACTGAAAACAGCGACATCCATTTTCATGAGTCCTACAGCTGGTATTTTGATCTGTGTTTTCTAGAGTGCTATATGTGATCTTCCAGACCTGACATGTTAAATGAAAGTAACTTTGTGTTTGATGTTACAACAGTCTTGTAGTTGTACAGCAATTACAGTTTTCCACAATATAGTTATCATTACAGTTCTCAAAAGAATCATAGAATGGTTAGAGTTGGAAGAAATCCTAAAGATAATCAAGTTCAACCCTCCTGCCCTGGGCAGGGACACCTCCCACCACACCAGGTTGCTCCAAGCCCCATCCAGCCTGGCCTTGAACCCCTCCAGGGATGGGGCAGCCACAGCTTCTCTGGGCAACCTGTTCTGGTGTATCAACACCTTCACAGGAAAAAATTTCTTCAGTCTCTAATCTCAATCTCCCTTCTTTTATAGTTTTCCACTATCCTTTTTAAAGTCTAGGTATTTTTTACACAGCTTTAGTGTTGTGCCAGTTGTGCTGCAGAATCACGTGCTTAGTTATGGCCCATGGTAGAACCACCAGGTCTGTTACAAATTACTCAGTGTTGGGTCCATCTGCATACAAGAGGCATTAATTAGTGCTGGTATTGCAGGAGGACGTACCTACTGGAGATGCAGAATATGCAGATTTATGTAGTTTCATTCTGTGCTTACACAGTCCCTCTCAGTGTGTCATTAATACAGTAACAAGTTGAGCTTGAACTGTATGGCATCTCCCCATGTACAGTGTTGGAAGAGGCTCTCTTGGTTTTGGGTGGGTGAGGTCTTTGCTTTCCGTTTTATTAAACAATGCTCTGATTACAGCAGAGAAATGGTCTGAAATTTCTTCCTGTTTGTGTAAATGCAATTGATAGGATGATAAACTTGCTTTGAGGAAGACAATCCTTCATTGTTAATTGAACTTCTTAACCTGGTCTCTGTGCACGTGCAAACTTATTTCATGTGGCAAAACCACCAAAACTTTTGGCAGAAATGTAGCACTGATAGACTTTGGAAAGACATGATCAAGAATTTCTTCTGCAAATCCGAAAGATCTGACTTGACATCAAGGCTCACAGACGCCTGAACGAGCAAGCGTTCACCCTGAAGTTTTTGTTCTAAATCGATGTGTCTGTCCATCTATCTTCACAGAAATTGCTGTATTTCTATATAATTGATAGCAGATGTATTTAACTTCTGTCATTCAGATTCTGACACTTTCTAGACAAAAAGCATTTTAGGACTGAAAATGTGAGCTGCTTGGAGGTTTGTTGATTTTACAGTCATTGAATGCCAAAGAAATGAACAAGGAATAACTCAGACCCTCTCAGGTTTTAGCTACTGATCCCTGCAGCCAGGGAACAGAAAGGTGAATCGTCTTTTTAAGACCCAGGGAGTTGGGTCAATGATTTCACCCAACATCTTCAATTCATTCCTATTTGCATGGTTTCCTAATGTAAAATACCAGTATTTATTTCAAACGTGAAGTATCTGTTTTATAAAGAATGCAAGGAAATGCTGTTATCTGATGTAAAACTTAATACAGCTTTTGTATGACCATAAAGAGTAGCTGCATGATCAAATTATTTCAGAGTAAAGGGTTGAAAACATGAGTTCATTATTTTAAAGTGAATATTATCAGTTATTAAAATAGCTGAGTTATTTCTCTCTTTATGTGTATCTAAACATTACGTAACATCAGGTGTAAAGGAAATACATCAATTGTGTAAATTCTGAATTTTTGTACGAAGCAATTTTTTTTCCTATGTTTTTTTTTTTCTTTTTAATGTAAAATCCCAACCAAACAAAGAGAAAACCCCAACAAACCAAACTAAGCAGTGGAAGGCATTACCAGAAACTGATTTGTTATTAATTCTCCAAAATGCATCTTGCAAGGTACCACTGATAGGGCAGGCTTCCCATAGTTTCCAGATTTATAAGTTTTAGTCCTGTGTTGTTCTTTCCCTTAGTTCCCACAGTCAGGGAAAGCATCGGAGACGGCGATGGCTGTCATACTCGAGAACTGTTTAAACAGACATTGTCCCTATTCATACTATACCTCACAAAACATTTAGTTGGTAAATGCTAATACATATTTTTTCATTATTTTTAGGGTCCTTTAGAAAATGACTTGGTAGTACACGTGGCCCTGATAGCAGAAAGTCAACGGTATGTATTTACTTTTGTTCAGAACCTACATGTTAGGGAAGTGTTGAACAACAGACATCTTAACTTTGCCAAAGGTATTTAAGGAAGTGTAAAATATAACTCTGCTACTTGTGTATCTGCTGTCAGGGTAACTGTTAAAAGTAAGGCTGTTCTGTAATTTGTCACTAAATTTCTCACTATTACATTTGTAGCCTACAAGTTTTTCTGAACACATACGGAATCCAAACTCAGACCCCCCAGCAGGTGGAACCAATTCAGATATGGGCTCAAAAAGAACTCGTCAAAGTAAGGAATTTTGCATTTAAAATTATTTATCTACCCATAAATTTCTCTTTTCGCTGTAGGAATTTATTTCAAGGTATTAGACTTATATCTCCTTGTCGTGGTTTAGGCTGAATTGGCCTATGACGGCAACAGATGCTCTCCCTCAACATTTTCACCCCAAGAAAAAAAGGGGAGAGAGATATTTATGAGTTTAGAATTAATAAACTAATTGAACGAAATATTAATATTTAAAATTAAAAAGGAAATAATGAAATAGATACATTATATACGAAACCATATCATGCTCCCAGGGTGACGTCACCGGCAGGCACTGGGCAAGTCCCAGACTGGACTTGGCAATGAATGGGAACTGGGTTCCAGCTCTGGAGTCAGGAACACATGGACTGGGATCAAAGGCAGATGAACAGACAGGGTCTTTGCGTGTCAGCCATTGAAGAAAGAGGCTGACCCTTTGAGCCCAGATGCCCTGTATTATCTGCTGAGGCTTATCGTCTGAGCCACTTTCAAAGAATAATGACTGAATAATAAAAAGTTGATAATAATACCAGCACAGCAGACTAAGTGAAACTCAGTTGAGAAGTAAGCAAATGAGCACTTGTCAAAGAAATGGATCAAGGCAGTAGGCATAAATTCCCATGGAATTTCAGTGTAGCCCCTCTAAGAGGCATGCAATCTTCTGTAATTGTCTTTCTTCAGAAGTCCCTGCCTTTTGTTGATTCTATGAAATGGTACCTTTGTTGAATGGGCTGAGGGTTTGACTGTAACTGGTCAGAAGATGGAACTGACTGTAGAATAACATGAGGCCTCAAGCTAAGGAAAAGAAGCTTCAAAGCAGGAGACAATATTGCAATACTGCAGGAGTTCTGTTTTTGCTAAGAAAATATTTTATGTTTTGTGTTCTAGCGAACTGAGGGTCCTTTTAGCATTAAATTCTAACGTCTACTGCTGTTCCTCTCTTATTTATTATGTGAAGGGGCTTGGCATTCTTTTGGATTTGTTATGTCTAGAAGGGTTATTTAAAGCTGTTAGTGTTTCCATGTCTCAATTCCTTTCTCACTTGAGTCTGGATGAACAGATGATGTAGGTATTTGGTTTATTTTCTTTTTTAAGTATTTCTTGCTATTAATGCAGAAACACAGGCAATAACTGAAAGGCCCCAAGCTGCAGCGGTAAAAAGCTATTGAGTGTGATGTTTGTTCATATGTTACTTCTGTTTGCTTCTCCTCTTATCTTCCTATGACTTCGGGAAAGATTAGGAAAATATTCTGAATGTTCTGAAGTTTCAGTAATTGTGGGTTCCTTACCTAAACCAGCCCAAGTAAGGAAAAAATGACAGCTTTCAGTCTAGTTTGACTGATACATTTATACTGTCTTGCTCACAGCTTGCTTGGATTCTTTTAATGTTTTTATTCTCATACACTGTAATAAATGAAGAATATTTCTTTATATGCAGGTCTTACAAAAGTGTATCAGTTGAAGTAATTCTAGGCATACACAATTAACCTAAATATGAATCAAGCAATGAATAATGAGATGATTCCCCCTTGCTTTGTTGTTGATGCATTAATTTTGCAGACTGTTGCTAAAATGAGACTAAAGATCTTCAAAGAGAGCTCTTGTATTACTGTTTTACCTTTGGATTCGCACTGGAAAAGCCTTACACATTTATTGCCTGCTCAGTTTTACCTTCTGTATGATCCTTTAAAAAAATTATTTCAATGAGGTATTTGAGGATTTAAATTTTTTTTTCATTATATGGACTAAAAAAATATCACGAGTAAGAAGGTAAAAATAAGACCTAAGGTAGGAAACAAGTTTCAGTTGAGTTTTGAAACTGCAGAGAGACAGGACTCTGGTGCCTTGTCCAAGCTGCACCCATATGTCCTAATCACAGCAGCCACATCTGCCCCACACCCCCACTTACCTTCCATGAAGACACCTCTCTTGTGATGTAAACCAGTGGTAACTGTATTTTCACCTTCATGAGCTGGCCAAAAATTCTTCATCCTCTCAAAATTACTATGAGGAGGAGGGAGGGGAATGGTTACACCATACCTGGAGCGGAGCACTGGTCCGCCAGAGGTGCTGTGCCTGCGCTGGAAGGAAGGGTGACCGCTGGGGAGCAGCCTGCTGCTGTCTTGGGTTTCTTGCTTCAGGTACATAGTTGCTCTCTCTGCTGTAAAGATACCTGCTGTTACCAAAACAATTAAAACTGGTCTTTGAACTGTACATTTACCAAATCTAATTGTTCTCTCACAATTAATAACTGTTATATAGAAGTATGTTTAAAAAAATGGGGGTGGGGGTAATCCAATAGAAATAACAACCTCACGTTACGAGTCTTCCTTTGTAATCGGGCAGAATGCAGACGGCTTTCTACGTGAGAGCTGGTGGGAGCACAAGAAAGGCTTTTATCTAGGTTTCCCTCAGTTTTGTTCATTCTTTCTCACAGGCTTACTTCCATTTGGGAGTCAATGACAAACTGGGATTATCTGGAAGACCGGACAGGCCTATAGGATGCCTTGGAACATCAAAGGTCATTGCAAAAATTTTTTGTATTATTGTTAGTGATGTATATTTCAGATAAACATTGGATTAGTCTCTGAATGATTTTAAAAAGAATCAAAGTGTAATTTTATTTTATGCATGTATCTTATTTTAAAGTCCTTGTAATGTATTTTGCTGTTACGAACGTGCGTGCTCTGTCTTACTATGGAACTGCCCTGTGTTTCCCAGACAGCCAACTACAGTAACACTCGGCTAAACCAGGCTGAACGATGAAGTAACTGCTTCCCCTGAAACACAATTTAGAGCTGCACCCTAATAAAAAACAGAGTACCTAATATTTGATATGTAGGTTTTATCTTAAATATTTTTTTCAATTCAACTGTTCTACATTATTTTGATAGTTTCAAAATGCCAATTTTCCCTTTCAGCTACTGCAGTCCTTCATAGATTTTGAAGAAAAGATTAATGGAAGCTTTTTTCTTTCAACAGATATATCGAATACTAGGGAAGACTGTAGTTTGCTACTCGATCATTTTTGATCTAAGTGATTTCTACATGTCTCAGGACGTTATGATGTTGATTGATGACATTAAGGTATTTATCTGTAATTTTTCCTTTGCAAAACCAACAAAAAGAGAGTCTGTAGAAGAATAAACTGTGAAGTTTGACAGAAGATTGAAAGAGAACACTATAGCATGTATTGTTCTAATATAAAAATAAACTTGCAGTATGTGCTGGGCAGTGTATTAAGATGAGTATCCTGTCAGCCCAGTACGAGTTCTAGTGAGTATTTCTCTGACAAAAGCTCACCCACCACTAGCTGGGAATGCTGCAGCAGGCAAGTTATCTTGTTTCTTGGGGAAAGCAAATGCTCTTGGCTGGAAAGAGGGATGAGACTGGTCTGTTTAAGGGAACTGTGAAAGCCTCACCTGGAGAAAACAGTTATCAGGCTTCACACAAAACTGAAAACTGCCTTCCTCATCCAAGGCAGGCGGTAGAGCAAAGCTCACCCAGCAGGTCCTCTGGGCTTCAGCAGCCACTTCAGTGCATGGAAGGTGGTGGTAGTTGTTCTACGCTGGAGGCAGAGATTCAAGCCCCAGATCCCTGGGCAGGCTCACCAGGACATGACCTGCAGTGCAGTGAACTGCACTCTCTAGCACTTTAGTCTGTGCCCAATACATAGGCAAGGAGCATTTTCAGAAAACCTGTGAAATAGCAATGCTTGAAAGCAGCTTGTATTTGTTGAAGGAATCTGTGAGTGGTTTATTAGCTACGTTTTTTTTAATCTCTTGGGTTTTTCAGAGCTGTTACATTAAGACAGCTCTTCTCATGTCTTGTACTGGTTTGTTGTGCTTATACCTATTTTGTTTGTTTGTGACTAACATACTGTTTCTTCCCTAGAATGCACTGCAGTTCATTAAGCAGTACTGGAAAATGCACGGTCGTCCACTGTTTGTTGTACTTATCCGTGAAGACAATATAAGGTAGAGAGACATAAAGGCATCACTTGCAGTGTCGTGTTTATCTAATTGGAAGATTAATGGAGTTTCGTTTCAAATTTCAGAGGGAGCAGATTCAATCCCATACTGGACATGTTGGCAGCCTTTAGAAAGGGAATTGTTGGCGGAGTTAAAGTTCATGTTGACAGAGTACAGGTATGACGTTCCTCCCTCTTAATATTGGTACGTGTATTCTTACTTCTTTAGTTTTATCACGTGACTTCTAAGTATTTCATTTTGCATCCTAAAATTAAGGGATCAAGACCCAAGATATTTGGTAGTTTTTGTTTTATCTCAAAAGAAACAAGGGCTTACTTTAATTCTTTCTGATGAGTCTTTTGAAAGTGATAATCTTCACAGAGGATTTTCAAAAGGGAGATTTTTTTTCACGTTCAGCAATCTTGTGAAATTATCACCAAAGGATAAATCCATGATGTCAGGCGTTGAGGGATTTCTTTTGATTAGATAATCAATGAGGGGTAAAAAAAAAAAGTGCTTTACATATATTAAAATTTTTACAAGAACTAAGATCTAGTTTTAATATCTTTGCTGTTTGATTTAATCTTGAAGCAGGAATGCTGCTTCATTAAAATGTGAAAATTACTGAGTCAGGTGCTGCTTTTAGATATTTACATGGGCTGTTAATCTTAGTTAACACCTTCTGAAGAGTACTTCTTTTTGTGTTCATTGTAAGGCAGAAGACCAAAGACAGTTACGGTTTCATGTTCCCTGGAAAAGCATGAATTTGTAAAAGGGCTAGGTCATTTGTAAATTAAATACTTACAGCTATAATGGCTGAAGATATCCTTGTCATTTTTCAAGTATTTATGTATTTCTTCTGGTCACATGTAGGTCACGTAGTCTCTCCTGTAACCTTTAACTTTGCCTATTGCAAATGCCATTACTGTCCATGGAAAATACTTTTGTTGGTTGACAGTGTTTGTTGTTGTGGTGGTTTTCTGTTTGTTTGGGCGATTTTGTTTTGTGTTTACTTGTTTTTTTTTGTTGTGGTTTGTTTTTTATAAATGTAACTGCACTGACTCTTGCCTTCCATTTACTTAAACAGATATATCAGCAGGCAAGAAAATTCTGTCTATGTAATGCGTCCTTATTTTAAGCACTGCACCATTACAGTTGTCAGGGAGTGAACTTCCCCTTCCATATTCACTGACATTCTGGAAAGATTTTTTGGGGAAAAAGAGTAATTAGTAGTTTCAAACTGTTTAAGATGTTGGTCTTTGCTATTTTTGTCATCCATGACAGAGTACGTAGTAAAACTACAAAGAAATGTTTATTTGGCTTTAAGGCCAGTGGTGGATGTTGGCGCTCATTGTGTATCCTGGTGGAACACCATGTGCTTTCTCCATCTCTTTAACTGTCATCTCTCAGTCTTACTCTGAGGAATACAAATCCTTGATCTTGGCTGTTTTCATGAGACCTGGGTGGGGTTTTTTTGTGGGGGTGGGCATCACTTGATTGTGCGCAAAAGAACAGCAGAACATCAGCAAAAAAAAAAGCAGCCCTGAGAGACATCCACTGTCTTAAGTGAGATCTTAAAGAGAAAAAATGCTCTGAAAGTGTACAGTTAGTTGGAACTACAAAGAAAGTACTTTCTCAATGCAAGCCACCAGCAGCATATTGAGATCAAAAGACAACTGTGCAGTTATGTGCAGTTATGCATATTTTTTAATTTCTTCTTTTATTTCAATTTCAGACATTAATATCTGGAGCAGTTGTTGAACAACTCGACTTCCTAAGAATCGTTGATACAGAAGAGTAAGGCAATGTGCAAATAATAATGATAAAGTATTTGATAATGAAAATACTTTCTATGAACTCTGAAGGAACAAAGGATTATTTTTTTTTCAGGGCTCCTGTATTTAAGAGTTTGGAGGAGTTGGATCTTCCAAAACATTCAAAAGTCAAGAGACAGTCTAGTACTCCAAATGCCTCTGAACTCGAGCAGCAACCAGATGTAAACATCAATGACTGGAAAAACAAGTCAACATATGAGATCCTGCAGAAACTTAGTGTAAGAAAACTTGATAAAAATTCAGTGTAACTGTATTCTCAGGAATAAGAAATTATGTGTCAGCATTATTTTTAGTAGCAGTCTCCTTACATCAACAGAGTTAGTGTCACAGTTCAATGTTAATGATGCAGCTGGTAATGTAAAATGTCTGATTTGATGATCTTCAAGGTCTTTTCCAACCTGAACAAGTGTATGATTCTGCCTTCCTTTCCATACTCAGCAAATCTTCTTCTTGACAGTCCTTTATCTTAACATCACAGAACTTTCTGGGCCTTCATGCTGTAACCATTAGCTTCCATTTTGTCCAGCTTTCCAAATCTTCTGCTGGTAATAAATGACTGTCTAAAAGCATGGATAGGTATTGTATCGCTAGACTAAAAGTCAAAAGCCTTCAACAGTTGGTGTTCACTCCGACAGACTGGTAACTGATTAATGACACCAAGGGGAACTTCCAGTCTGGCGTGGTTCCTGTATCTAGACAGAACTACTGGTGGGTTTCTAGGTCAGTGGGAATGCACAAAGTATTCTGCTTGGTTCCCTGTGTCGTTACAAGTGTTTCTGCTGTAAATGACAGGACCCAAGAGCAGGAAAATCAGGAAATACTTCCGAGGGCAAGTTAGTACACCATAATTTGAACCATGGAGAAGCCTCTGCTAGCAGAGTGATGAGGATACAGCATATATAGGGCGTGAAATGGTTGTGAAGTCCCATTGAAAACAAGATTTCTAGATTATTTTTTTTTCTTAATTAAAAAAAAAAAGATCTTTTGGTTACACATGCAATTTTTAATAGCTTTCCTGGTTTTGCTTCACTGAAAATCTGAGGGTTATTTGTGGTTACATTGTTGCTGGTTTTCTTTAAGGACTGCAATTGCCTGGCAAGTCAAGCATTACTCTCGGGTATATTGCTTAAAAGGGAAGGACCGCATTTTATCACCAAGGAAGGTAAGAGCTTCTTTCATGCAGCAGTTCTGAGTATTTCAGGAAGCAGCTGTATGTTGAATTGTAATGAAGATGAATAATAGCCATGCATACAAGCAGTTGTGTAGCTATTTTCTTTCCCATTTAAAGCAATTTCTGCATTAAATGGGACACACAAATTCATAGCATGGTGGGGAATGAGCTGCTAAATATATGAACTCGTAGACTGTTTGCAGGCAGGTGCTGTACCTGGTTGTAATTCTGAACGCAGAGAAAAAAAAACAGGGGATTTGACCTTGTATAGAAAACTGAAAGACGAGGTTGTGGGGCTGTAAAATTTAGTCTGAAATCTGTGAAGCTTTATACTGATTTTAATTTTACTTTTTATGTAATTAGACTAGTTCAATATATCTGTGAATCTCGCTCTAATTTTCTATGATGGGTTTGTATTCAAGCACAAGTACTACAGCTTTCATGCTGCAAGGTTTGGTGGGGTCTTTTCTACCCCAAGGACTGCTTATTAACTGCTTTTTGTATATATGAGTACTCAGAAAAAAAGGGACATTATGATCAAATAATATTCTCTTAGTTAATCATCAAGCAGTGTAACTTACGGCCTCCTGGTTCATAATTTTGATGTAGGATAGCTGGCCCCATGTGACAGAGTTTTCATTTTGGCAGAAATATATCAGTATTGCTGTATTAAAAGTGTCATGGAAAGGAATGCGAAGTGGAATGAAACTCATTGCCTGATCCACAGTGCATTGATGCATGGTCAGCACCTGAATCAGGTGTAGCCCCTGAAGCCGGCTCAACTGCTGTTACCTGTGCTTTGTTTGGGCTTTGAGACCCTCAGGAGTTTTTCCGAGTCCTTTGTAGGCTGTGTCCTCCTTTGCTCTGGAAACAACTTGAGGTAGCCTTCTGAACCTCTCTAACCAACCAGCAGAAACACTTCTGACCATTAGATCATAACGATGAATTTAAAATTTCTCTTGAAACCATTTGTCAAAAACATACTATTGTGCCTCTGACTGTTCAGAGGGAACCTGAACAGCTCATTTTGTGCCATCCAGTATAAAATAGTAGGTAATTATAACCTTTTTAATATGAACCTTGCATTAAACAGCCTGAGTCACTGACAAAGTTCCTGTCCTCCTGCGACTGGAGAGTACTGAGACTGACATTAAATAATCACACAATCAATAAAGCACAGATCTAAAAATGAAAGCTGAAGAACCTTGGGTGTTTCAGCTACAGGCAGGGGCTACAACTCTCTGAGTCAACTTCTGCTACTGTTGTAGTTACAGATAATTTACTGTTCACCAGTAAGTGCCTGGCATGAAGAACGCTGCCATCTGATCTGAGAATTTAAAATTTGGAAACTAAATTAAGTTTAAGTAATGGAATGTTTGTCACCATTTTTATCTGTAACAATAGTCCCCACTTGACCCCTGCACGGTTGAAGAGATGTCACTATAGCGAGTTGATGCCCTATGATCAACGAAGGGCTGACAAAAGAATCGTATCTATTGTCCTGATTAATGTGATTAATGTACTTCATGCCTTCTCTGAATCCAGGATTACCTACTTTGACTTAATAGTGCTATTCCCGTTTCGTGTCCTATTAATTTTAGGTCATGCCGTTACAGCACGATGCTAATTTAATACCTAACACTTCACAAAATGTTCCCTTTGATTTTGGCACACAGAAAATCATCTTGGAGAAGGAGAGTAGTAAATCAGTAATATAATGTCTTCTATATCTGTCCAGTATCCCCTGTTGCACCTTGCAGCAGTGATAATTGGCTGCACTAGGGCAGTGCTGTGATGCACCCAAGTACCAAAGCGAGTGCACACAGGCACTTGGGTGGTTTATTTGGGGCAGAGCCACGACACAGTGAAAGATCTTCTCCTTCATATACTACCGACTTCCTGTAAAATGCAAATCTCATGTCCTAAGTGATTAAGCAGCTGATCTGTGGTTCACGTACAAAGTTGAAAACAACTCATGTCTTGGAATTGGGTATTGCAAATTTTGTCTGAACTAACCACTTCAGTGACCTGCACTGTCAAGCACAAAAATTCCCTCTTGCTTCCTGTAGGTTTTAGCTCAACAAAGAGGCAGTGGATAGAGCATCTACATCCTGTATTCAAACAGAATCTGCAGTTTGAGGATGCACCTTTTGATGGGGATGTACCTTTACAGACTAAATCTGTACATTTATTTTCCCCAATATATTGCAAGAATAGGTGGTACATCGGTCTCTAGTGCACGAGCACCAAATGTAGCTGAAATCCGGTTTGGCTCCTTGCACTGCAACGCATGACTAGATGATAGGGCACTTGATTGCATCTAAATTTTAGATGTTAAGCACAACAGGTAAGTGCTTTATTAAAGCTGATTCAGAATTGCCTTATCTCATCAAATTTACCTTATTAGTATTAACTGAAAACTGTATCTTTTTTGCTTGTGGTGTTTTTTGTTTTTTGTTTTTTTTTTTTAATGCATTTAGGTACCGTTGCTGAGCATATTGAGAGAATCTATAGACGAGCTGGCAGCAAAAAGCTCTGGTTTGTATATATGTATCACATTCCTTTTGTTTTGCATTATTTATTTTTTTTCCTAATGTGTTTACAGCAAGTAAAGCAGAATTCTTACACAATTAAAGGGGGGAGAAAAAGGGACAGCTTTACTGAGAAAATCTTATTTGTTCACTGAAGCTGAAGATCTGATCTACAATGCTTTAAAAACTATTCAGAAGTATTTTCTTACTGTTGTCTTCTAAAATATAAAAGAGAAATAAGTTGGTTTGCTGTGATTGCTGTTGCCAACATTCACTCTTGTTAAATTCAAATAAGAAAAGAATACTCATATTCTTAATTCTTACAGGCCATGCTAAAATATTATCAATAGCTTTCTGTAGCAAGGCGGGTGATTATATATAAACCACTTCAGTTGATACACAGTTTATTGCCCCAAAATAATTTGCTTTAAGCCTGACTTTGTCACAATAACTTTGAAAGGCTGAGCAGATAGGTTGGTATTTACATGTTGGCCATTAATTTCTTTGTCCCCAAGCCCAGTAGAAATTCAATTTCTTTTTATCAAAGAAATGAGTTGAGCTTGTTCTGAATTCTGTTCTCTCGCTCTGTAACTATTCCTAACAGATGAGGCTGTAAATATAAAAACAAGTTTTCATTTTAGTCCATTCATATAGTTAAATGGGCCTTTACCAATAATGCAGTAGAACCAAAATACCTTGGTGGTATTTTTGTAAAGATTAAAAAATCAAAAGAATTTTTAGAAAGACAATGTGTAAACTGTTTTTCATTTCTCTTCCCTGATTGCCATGTGACATATGTATAGGTTGGTGTTGCGCTACAGTGCTGCATTTGCACAGAAATTTTCTTCTTCTATTACCCCACATATTACTACTTTACTGGTACATGGGAAACAGGTAAAGTGCCCAGAAATCTGAAATACCGCACCATGAGATTTCTTTTTTTTTTTTGCTTATTTGCATTTTGATAGTATCAACTAATGCATTGCTCTTGAGCTGAAGAAGTGCGCAGCAGTTTCACAGGAATCAACATCAACTGTTTGGATTTTTTACTAACACAACAGAGTATTACAACTCATTCATTATCTCTGTGGATAAATGGTTCTTAGCAGCCTCAAAGCCTGTGCTAGAAAGGCTCAAATATGGGACTGTCAGGTTTGTATTTTGCCAGAAAATTATTACTAAAAGTATTTATATATTTAGCATCAACTGGATATATGAAAAAAACACTTTTCTTAGTAGTTACAGCTAGTTTTTAACCTAGCAGTTTACATGCGTCTCTTCTTTTCATGCTACATGTGTAAAATACTACCTCAGCATGGAAAACAAAACAAAGCCTTGGTGTTAGGTATTCTACTTTCTTTTGCAAAAGTCTTTCTAACTCTTCCTTAAATAGACTAAAAAATTCCCAAGGTTATTTTGCAAGATGACAAAAATGTTCCAAAAGAGAAGCTGGCACCTCTTACCTGTCTGTTTTCAAGATGATGCTGAGAAAAGAACAAGCTTTTTGTGGAGCTGGAAGTTTAATGAGTTCTAATTAAATTTATTTTTGATCCATTAACCTGTATCTAGACTAAAAAATGAAAATCCATAGAAGATTACGTAAAATCTCATCCAAATTCCACTTCATGAATGATGGATGTATTGACTGAGTTAGATTTGAGATCTCTGCTGTGGCAGACCTAAAACTTACATATGAATTCATTAAACTAGCTTTTGATATGCAGTGGGATTGCTCTTTTTTCTGCCCTCAGGTCTGTTGTGCGCTTCGCAGCAAGTCTTTTAGGTAAACTAGTGGACAGCCTTGCACCATCTATTACTAATGTTTTAGTTCAGGGCAAGCAGGTAAGTCTTTACTCCTCAGAAATATATTAAGGAATAATAACAGAGAAACTAAATACATGAGCTTTTTAATTTTGAAGGGCTCTGATGCTTCTTTTAAAAGTACTCAATGGCTTAAATCCTTACTGACAAGACAAATCCAGAGGGAAAAAAGAGATGTATTTAATACGTGCATATACTATTGGCTAATTATTTAGTGACAGAACAATACTGAGAAGACAGTTTAGTGTCTAGATAAGAAGGGAAGAGGCACGACTTATGTAACCCCTTAGATACTACATGTATGCCCTCTCATTTCACAAAAGGACATGAAGTCAAGTAATAAAACTTCTTTTAGGACTGACTTAATGAGGATGTAGCCATTCTCCCTGTACATGAATCTAGGACAACAGATGGATGGCACCTGAGCAAAAAGTCGTTCAGGACTTTAGGTTTCTGTTCCAAAAAAATTTTACTCATCAGTGTTTATTCCTTTCCCAAGGAGGACTTTTTTTTCTTTTCTTCCACGATAATTTTAATTAAGCTCCTGAAGAGCTGTTTCCAAATAGCAGTAATTGAATATTACATACTTTTGCATTAAAATATGTATACGTGCAAACTTACTCCACGCAGTGCTATTATGACAGATTTGTCTCTGTTTTACTCCAAACTGAGGTCTGGGTAGGTGCTTTTGGTGCTCCGTAGCCAGAGAGGAAGCTGCACCTGCTGTGTGATTTGGAGCTCTTTTTTTCCAGCTTTTTAACCTAACTTGCCTTCATTTATCTCTTTATAATAATCATCTTTGTTACAGAAGTACTATTGCCATGTTTTACTAACAGCAGATAAAAAGCAAATAATAATTTTAACAAAATTCCTTTTTTGTGTGTGTGTGATTAACAATGCAGTACCAGTAAGTTTTGGAGGCTATAACTTTTAGGATGCTATTAGAACTAAGAAAACAGTATTATAAATTTAATTCTGAATTTCAAGCAAGTTTTCTGACAGCTTAAAGGTAGCTTGTTCATTCGTATCTATACCTGGTGAATACTTGTTATTATACAGCCAGTTTTGAAATCAATTCAGTGGTCTTGTATTTTTATTTTCATTTGGAAAAACAGATTCAATATTTACTATGATCTTTAGTGAATTTTGTTATTTTAATAGCATCCAACTAACAGTACTAACATGTGTCAGTCATTGACATAAAATTTTCTTTATACTGTGAAGTATTAGCAAGAAGCAGAGTTCATAAAGTTTCATTCTGAATTGCTTCTACAGTGCTTTTGTTCTGAATTATTTTCAATGTACCATAGGTGACGCTTGGAGCTTTTGGCCAAGAGGAAGAAGTTATTTCTAATCCCTTATCCCCAGCAGTGATTAAGAGTATCATCTATGAGAGATGTCATTTACAAGATGAAAGAGAAGCTGTAGTTCAGCAGGAACTTGTCATACATATCGGCTGGATCATCTCAAATTCACCTGAACTTTTCAGTGGAATGCTGAAGATACGGATCGGGTCGGTAAAGTATCTAGTGGTGTTCTTGCTACTAGTATTGCAGGAGAACATACATACTTGTGCTTGCAGCAGATTTTTACTGCATATTCTTGCATAAAGCGTTTTTGCAAGGCAGGAACACTTATTTACTTCAATTCTACATTTCTAGGAAGCCTGATTTAATTTAGTGGGCCAAAAACCGGTACAAAACTAATCTCAGGTTTACTAGTCAACAGCATCAAGTGGAGGAGGAAAAATCCTTGTTGTAGTCCGTGAGCAGCTTTCCTACAGCTAATACAGTCACCTAGAGCCTTTTTCAAAGCTTGATCCCTCAGATTGCTATCTATGCGTGGGACACAAGGGAATCTCCACAGCAATCTTTTATCCCGTATGAGGTACAGATGTGCCACATGTACTTCAGGCTGGGGACTAGCACAGATTTCATTACTGGTGAACATGTCACGTGGCCATAGAATCCCAGCAGCATAACGGGTCACAGCAAACAGTGGTTCTCCTTTTGTGCCCCTGAGGTAATACAGCTGCACACATGTGTGCTGCTGCCAGCCCATCCGCCCAGCGGGCTAGAGGGACATAGCGGGGATGAGGGATGTACCCTGCTGCTATCGAGGGAAGAATCAAGAGGTAGAGACAACAATAAGAACTTTCTTTTACTGTCAGAGGCTTTGAGGACTTGAGGAAGGAGGGAAAAGTGCAGTTTAAGACTAAGGCTCCTGGATGAGGCCTTTAAAAGCTTTTTGGTCACTTGAGCAGTCACCTGTGTCATCCAGGTTTGGGGCACATGGGTAAAGGATGCAGACTGCATACATGCAATAATCTAAGGAGGATGCACAGCATGAATTTGATTCCCTTCTGAAACCACAAAATTCTTTTCCAGGTTAACATATGCTCCTGTTGCATTCTCTTGTTTCTAGTTATGTGTTCAGCTCATAATAGAGCTGTGTCTTAATCAGTCCAAAATGTCAAGGTACTTAAACTATTTCTTTTCAGAGTTGCAGCACAATAATCTGCTAAAAAGGTAGCTTGTTCATTCAGAGTGTTGTCTGTATTCGGGACTTCAGGTACTAAAAGCCTTCTGCAGTTTGAATGTATTCACCATTACAGCTTTTCCTAAAATATTTTGAGGCACCAAGGTATACTTGGTGAACTTAAACATCTGATATCTGATATAACAAATTCATTGTTCAAGAGCACGTCTTTACACAAAAATACTTAACTGCCATGGTAAAGAACAATCTGCTTTATCCTGTAAGGTTGCTAAAAATGTCTTTTCATTCTTCACAAAGAACGCCAGACAACCCTCCCCAACTCAGCATTTTCCCTGTTACAGACACCACCACCCACTTCTTGACAGTTCATCAGCTACAGTGTCATCCAATTCTATACTAACTAGCTTAGGCCAAGCTGTACGTAGCTTAGGAACCGCAAACCTGAATCAAGTTTAATACGTCATTTACCTACTGGACCATTGCATTTAGGTTTTTGATACGGTGACCTACAAATAGTCTGTGCTGGAGTGTTACCATACTCCATGGTATCTGCATTTATTTTGCTGTCTACAGAAATTAGCTTTTTTTTTTTCCTTTTTTTTTTTTTTTTTTCACATTTAGGAAGAGACAGTTGCATTTGAATATGCACTTCTTTGAAGAGCCCAGGTGCTACTGGCTGAGAATTACAGAATTAGTGAGCATACTTTAAAATTAGAACTTCAAGTGCTCCACCTTCCTTTTTTTTTTTTTTTTTCCTTTCATAGAGAAAATACAGCACTTCCTCTCTGGAAGTAGATACCAGCAGTTTTTTCCTAGCACACAAGATTCATGATGCATTTTATCAGCACATTACAGTCATCATAAAACCAAAATCTTTTCAAATCACCTGGTATGATACTTAACTGCAAGTACATCTATCCTTTTGTATTTAAATACTTTTTCTGTAACCCCTAGAAATCCATGTTACACCTTTTCCCTCCCCTTCCTCATTCTCTGTAGCTAATCCTTTTGCAATTTTCCCCCCCCTTTATTCCATGGTTAATGTTAGAGATTCAATTTCCTTTATTTTGGTGTTATCACCCACTCCAGTGAGAAAAAATAACCTCACAAAACCACCATTCCAGTTGGATAATGGTTTGATTTAGTGTCTTTTTTCAGGGTTTCACATTGAAATGTTCCTGACAGCACTATTACTATAGAAATGAACCAAGTGACTTGTACCCACCTTTTATCAGTGATGAGTTTGGCAGAAGGTCCACTCTTGCCGTTGCCGTTTTGTAGGCCACTGCAAAGAGAAAATGAGTGAAGGACTTCCACATGGACACATGTCAGTCACCAGTGAAAAAAGAACTGATTCCTAAGCCAGTTGTGATTAATAATCTCAGTGATAAGAGAATGACACTATTTATACTCTAAAATAGTGTGTTTTGCATAATGTACTGTGTCCATGTTGCCCAATGTTCTCTTGTATCTCGCACTTTCAATGACTGGTCCTACAAACCTCAAATTTAAAGCAACATTGAATCAGTTGGTCTGACATCTCAGAATCCTTTAGGAAAGACTTGAGACTTGACTTACATAAACAAAACCATTCTGTACCTTGTGGGGTACATAATGAAATGCCTGTGGCACGTGGCTATACTGAGGACAAGGAACTCTCTTAGGAACAGTCTGCATTTTCTGATCAACAGAGTAAGGCTCTGATGCAACCCAGACTTGATCAGCTGGTGTACGATGGACCGTTTGAAGAAAACCTATTTAAGTTTCTTTCCCCTTTTAATAGTAAGACCTACTTGAACTGAAGCAATGTAGACGGGTAAGAGACTAAGCTCTACACTGTTATCTTGCTTCAGGTGTATCTATACATTATTTCATCTGTGATGATTAGCACTGTTTTTATATGGTCTGCAGAATAAGATTTAGCATTTTCCTTCACTAATTTGCAAAGTCCTGCCTCTGTGATACCTAAGGCTGAAAAATTTTCACTGTTACCATATATTTTTATTTAATCACATCTTTTCAAAAGGGAGTAGCAACAGAGAGAAAAGTGTGATAGATTGCAAAAATGAATTTCAAAGGCTAAACTATAAATAAGCCCTGAAGTCTTTTAAAATGCAAAAGAATTGAGTTAAAAAAATATAAAAATTAATCAGCAAAATGCATATACTGCCAGAGCATAATTTTGAGTAGGAATTTTAAGATCAAAAGGCAGCTAAGGGTTTGTCTTAATGAAAATGGGCTGTAGGGGAATATGAGGTCAAATACATCTTCCCTTCCCTATAAGAAGCACGCTTTACAACCCATTTTTAAAAATCTATGTGTTATCTCTTACCGTTTGTATCATACTGCAAACAAACACAAAATCTGAGTAAATGTCACAATATGGTAAGACTAGTAGAGTATTTCTGTGATATTTTATGCATGTCCTGACAGCCAAATAGCAGGATCATGTAGAATTCTTATGAGATATTTTATTAGACTAATTTTTCATCTTTGGTAATTTCACATTTAATTAATAATCATATTCCTCCTTTTACTTCAGATGGATTATCCATGCTATGAAGTACGAATTGAAGATCCGTGCTGGGGACATGCCAGCCAAGGACTTATACCAGATGTCCCCGAGTGAAGTGAAGCAGCTTCTGCTGGATATTCTTCAGCCACAACAGCAGGGGAGGTAATGAGATGTGTGTAATTGTGGCACCTGGTTTCATTCATAATAGGCTGTTCAAGTAATTTTTATTTCTGAACTACTTTGTATACACCTTGAAATCACCAGGCATCTGCAATCAGTAATATATTTACTTAAGGAAAAGTAGCAAACATGCACTTTTTCCACTCTTTCACATGTGTCCAGGTTTCTACAATGGTTTCTTTTATACTGCATCTTCCCCTTTCAGCTTTATCTTTGGGGAAGTCTTACTTTGTACTTTCTATACTTTGGCAGTAACTTGAAGCATTACATTCTTTGAGGTGGGGAAAGAAGCCAAAAATTACTCACTACTGTCTACTTAAGCACCTTGTAAGAACAGTTTGTCTGCTATTCAGTACTCTCCTCCTAACTTATTGTATGAATTAAGAACAGATTTCTCTAGAATTGTCAAGAGACACAGTAGTGCTGCCTGAAACTCTACTCTTTCTCCAAGTTGTAACTATCTGCCAGAAAGAACATTCATTATGGTACAAAGTGTTCAAGACAAAAGTTAAAATTGGAAATATTTCCACTTAACTGTACTGATGAGAGTAAAGCCAAAAGTTATCCTGTAGGTTTCACTTCTAGTTAAGTTAGTTTAAATTCTGGCCCATAATACTGCTGACAATTTCCATAGTCCCTGACTGAATGGACGATGCCCTTTTCTCTCAACAAAGAAATATATCATGTTTTTTAATGCTACTGACATTGCTGTTTAATTCAAAACGCATTAGTTTTTTGATCCATACTTATAATCCTTGAGAAACAAGCTCCTTAAATTGGTGTCTGCTCTCTCTTTGTGTGACATGGACTATCTCAATCCAGCTGACTTTGTACTTTGCATTCAGTGTCTTAGTTGTGGTTATTACTGCTTGCTGTTTAGTTTGCTTTCTGTACAAGCGTTGATGTTGACATTATTCCTCTAAAACCTCAGCAGAACAACTCTAAGATTCTTTTTGCAGCATTTTCCATTAAATATTATGTTATTTAGGAAACAATTTGGTGAATCACAGTAAGCAATTCAAGCACCTTCCTTGATTAGAGATCTTCCTTGAGTTGTCACAGTGCATTCTGCTTTTGATTCCTTTAACACACAACAGCTGGGTCAGCAAAGAGGGCTCCGATTTTCCGAGGATGGAGATTCTTTTTTTGGGCATTATCCAAGTTCAAAAGCTAGCCAGCGTATCTTTCAAAACTTCCTATCTTTAACTTCATCCTGCATGGTATTACGAGCTCGTTTTTCCTTACCTATTAGTAACTTGCTTTTGAAAGTTCTCTTCCTGACAGGAAATACAGAACTATGTCTCCTTGCATTTTCTTTCTGTGACAGTTTTTTATACTGTTGTGATTTTTTTTGGAAGAAAGTCTCTGCTACTGTGATGCTGTATAATACTCCCAATTCACGTCATGCATGAAGCGGGTAGTGGTATATTTCCCTAACAATCTCTCACAACTAACCTCTCTCCAAGTTTTCACGGACAGTAATATCTCCAGGATATGATACCATATAGACAAACACAAATATATATATATATATATATCTCACCACTGAGTATAGACTTCCACAGCTACTCTTTTTGACCTATTTATGTAGGTCACAAGATTGTGAGTAGTCTTTTTATAGTTAGACACTGTTTTTTTAATGGCCCACTTATAAAACTTGTTTTGCTTATACAGTGTACAGGACTCTCTTCCCTACCATAGTAACTTAGATAGGTTACAATACTTTTGACATCTTCAAATGCTTCTTTCTTTGTATTAAGAAAACAATCTTTTATTTCTATCTTCAACTTTTCCTCTGGTTTTTTTTCAGTGTGTGTAAATTGAGCCATCATAGGTACCACACAGTGAGCTCTATTTTAATTATGTTCTACTCCATGATGACTTAAATTGATTAGACAAAGAACTGAGCCTACTGCTGTTACTGTGTTGCACTGGATAGATTTCACAATTAATTCTTTTCCTGCAGTTACATAAAGCATAAACACACACCTAAGAATAGCATTCTAACCTGTATATGCTGAGCATCTTGATTTTGTTTGCTTTAGAGAGTAACATACCAGAAAGTAGAACATATACTGCAAACACACGATTAACATGTATTTGTCACTGCTTACCTTGCTGGCTTACACTGCAGAACTTTGTACTTGCTTGCATCTGTAACGCTTTTTAACTTCAAGTTCCTAATTCTATGTGCCCACAGAAGCTGGTTAAACAGAAGACAGATAGATGGTTGTCTCAATCGGACTCCAGCTGGATTCTACGACCGGGTGTGGCAGATCTTGGAGAGGACTCCTAATGGTTTAATAGTGGCAGGGAAATTTTTACCACAGGTAAAAACAGGAAAGACACTCAGTTATTTCTGCTCTACCTTTATTAATGGTGAATTATTTTACCATTAATTTCTATTTCATGCCATAATTGTATGTATTATTTGAGGTAATTTGTTCCTGTCACAATTTAAAAAAAACACAGTATTTTCAAATTTCTGTTTGGGTTCTGAGCAAAATACAGTTAGAATAGAATGGAAGTCAGTTATTTCTATTGAAACGCATTTATAAAAGCCTAAGTCCAGAAGACCCCTTCCAAGTTATAGACTTTAAACTCTGCGCCCTTTTTGATCCTAGAGTGGCCATATTTTTCAGTTGAGCATTATTTATTCAACAAGCAAATAGACTCTGCCTGGGGGGTGGTTTTGATTTAATGCAAATAGTCTTTGAGTAAAATTATTATTTGTTTTTCAGCAACCAACCTTATCAGATATGACGATGTACGAAATGAACTTTTCCCTTCTGGTTGAAGATATGCTGCAAAATATCGACCAGCCGGAATATAGGCAAATTATTGTAGAGGTCTGTGGCCTGCAACGAACGAAATTTTGTAATGTACATGAGTATGTTACAACTTAAAAGGAAAAAAAAAGTAACTGAGGCTCAAATATTTGAAGAAAGAGCATTATAAATATAAACACTTGCTTCAGTGTTCTTTCCATAGATTTTGTATGATTCCTGGTTAACATGTTCAAAATATAGCAAGTTCTCGATGTTCTAATGCTTTAGCACATAGATAAATATTAATGACAGTACCAATACAATTAGGTCAAAGGAAGTGAGAACCAGTAGGAAGAATAATCCGGAAGTAGCTTTCCTTCAAGTCCCTACCCCACGCTTTTTTGTAGTAGTTTTCTAGGCCTCGGGAGAAACTCCTCTAAAATACCAGTTTGCCCTGGATAGATTCTTCTTTCTCATTTTGCTGAAGCTAGATTTGTAAATTACTTTATGCTACTGAATTGAAGACCATCCAGTTTCCTTATGTTTCCATTCCTAACAGTAAGCAAGAGGCTGTTTAAGCTCCTTTTCTACCACTGGATATAATGTGTACTTTTTGAACAGATCAAGAGCATCTGTACCCCTGGTAACTGACATCTGTGCTGTCAGCAGCATTCTTTGTCAGTTCCCAAGTGTTTGCCTCTGGTGCTTGTGAGTATTCCTCCACAGAGACATCAAATCCATCTCCGTTCTGGCTAACAGCTAACCGTCATGCTGCTTGCTGGAACATCCCCAACTTTCGCTAAAAGATCACACAATTACCAAAACCCAAGACGAACAATATGGACTCTACGGCCCTCTTGTAGTTTTACAAAGGGTCACTCATCCTGTTTGCTTTCCTATTTTAAACCTTTTAGATAAAAAGAATGTAAATTCTCTTGAACCGAGACCTTTTTATTGGTGTCAATTGACTCTGGTTTTTATAAATTTTGTCATGCTATGATTATACCTTATGTGATTATGCTCCAAACCATCAAATGCTGAGGTTCAGTGTTTGCTGCTTTTCACGCTCTGCACTGGCTCTGAGCACCAGCATTGTTGCGGCCACATAGTGAACTGAATGAACTGGAAAATAGCTTCCCTGGCTCCCAGCAAAGTTAGATGTTGATGTCAATGCAGTGTCTTGAACTAGTAGTCACCATAAATTCTAACCTTTTGTAAAAGCCTGCTTTTACAATAATTCTTTTATCAAAGTCAGAATTCAATTATTTGTGCAGTATTACCTGTGCCATTATTAAATGGCTCCCTGATTGAAAGAGGCATATGCAATTATTAACCCGGCTTGTATGTAACCTGAATTTAAAAAAAAAAATAAAATCAAAGCCTTACAGTCTTTTTCTGTCTTCTAGCTGTTGATGGTTATATCTGTTATTTTGGAGAGAAATCCTGAGCTAGAGTTCCAGGACAAAGTGGACTTGGACAAAGTGGTGCAAGAAGCATTTCATGACTTCCTGAAAGATCACAGCAGTCCAAAGGGAGCTGAAAAACAAGTGAGTAAAATGTTACTGTCTTATAGAATTTACCATTCTTATTGAAATTAGTTAGAAATGTTAATTCTTTGTGGTTCAAGATGGAGCGCAAACAGTAAATTAATATACCCAGGTGCTGCATAAGTCTGCAAAGAGCCTATGAGCAGAGATAAAAGACGTGCGCTTATTTGATTGCTGAATTGTGAATTCAAACTGGTATGGCAAAGAGAACACTCACAACGTTACACAGCTCTGAAAAGAGAGTCTGGGTACAGCTGAAATAATTATCATACTCATTAAAGAGGAAAGAAGTCATTAGGGGGAAACACTAGACCAGAGGAGTTAAGAATAACAAAAAAAGAAAGAAAAAACTAAAGCTCACTAAGGAAGTGTGAACTTAGGATCTAATGTACACAGATACTGAGAAAAATCTAGTAACCAAAGAACTCATATTGACAATACTAATCTAAGAACGTCATATGCAAAACTGACCTTAGCTGGTGATTTTTGTGCTAGAGCTGCATTCATGATCTAGCAAGCTCTTAATCTCTACGGCTTAAAATCCAAATAAATCAATCTTGATCATTAAGTAGCTTTTAAGATTATTTCACTAGGATTTTAGATTTTATGCTTTAAAGACCCCTTAATAGTCTCACTACAAGTTTTGATGCCTCAAAGCTCTGAAATTCTGTAATAAAGCCAGGTTCATTGAACTGGCTGAAGGAGGAAATATCTGAGTAAAGCAGTGGGACAAGTCCCTGTGCTACTGGGACGATCTTCCTCGCTCCGTCTGGCATTTTACTGTGCACAGTATATTTAGAGATATCTGTGCTAGCTCTGAATAATCTGTTGATTCGTTACATATGGACACACAACAGCACTTCCCGTTGCTGAATTTGGCTCCTTTAATAGATGAGGAAGGGTGTGCTCCTTAGGAATTCTTTCCAAAGCTTCAAGGTTCACTTTTTTGCCGCTGCTTTTCTGTACTAAGATTTGAAAGCAAGCCCATATCCAGCCTTAGCAACATTCCACCTTCCACAATACCTTTGCTTTTCAAAGAACATAATTTTCTTGAAACATCCATTTTGGAGGGTGATGACTCAGTGGTTACAGCCATAGCAAAAGCAGACTTAGCCACACACACAGCTATTAAGTGCCAGCTCTCCACAGTATCTTCCATATGCTACTGACTTTGTGACAAGCGGGAAATCCCAATGGCTGTAAACAGACAGAAAAAATGCCTTGCAAACCCCAGGTTTTTTACTGGTGCTGCCCTAGCTGCCATTAAGATGATTAATTTTCTTCTAAGCCTAGGTCTACTTACAATTATGCCCTTTGGTCTCTTAGAAAGAAATCCCAATTTATAGTTCTGAATAGTAACTTCAAGATTGTTATTGGAAATTTCAACTCCTTACACTGAAATTTTCAGCAGCCTGACTCTCCCATATTCCCAGGTACTCCTGGTGTCAGTTAACTGTAGCCTGCTTAGGATTGTTCTCATTATATTCTGTTTCAAATTTTCCTAACAAACACTGCTAAAATCTTCCAGTTTGTCTGAACTACGCTTTTCCATTAAACTGACTTGCAAGTATTTCAAACTCCATTAAATCCCTGTTAACGTGTAATAAACATCAGAAATATTTACTCCAGTAATTTCAAATACACCCTAAAAACTACAGAAGTCTAATATTTTCACCATACAACCTCTGCCCTTGATTTAATAAAAGTAACTTATTTCCTGAATTAAAGCATTGAACCTTTATCATACGTTGTGGTTTGGGCCAGACCAGCCACTGAAACGACCGACAGATGCTCTCCCAAGGAGCCAGTATATATTTCGAGAATAAGCAGATGTTTGAACATCATTAACTGTGCAAAACAGGTGTTCAGTCAAGGAAACCCATTTTGTTGATCTGATTAATGAATTAGTTCATGTGCTACCTGTGGTATGGTTCTTGGATTTTAAAATTTTTTTATTCTTCAAAATACATCTTTAGTCAGTATCTCTACAAGTACACCTAAGGACCTGGCTCACAATCACACTGCGGTAGCACAGTAAGTTACCGCATAATAATCATCTGGCAGCATCTTGTAAGAGATTAGTTTCTGAAAATTTCTGAAAATTGAGCAGAACTATCCTCTAGCTTTAGAGTCTGAAAAACACGTGTTTCTAACCTACTCGTGATGCTCCTCTTGTGCAGCTGTTTGGCTGCTTTCCATAACCAACACTAATGGAACCATCTTTCCCCTTTCCTGCAGGATGACATGACTGCGTTCTACAACACTCACCCACTTGGAAAAAAGGGAACATGCAGCTACTTGAGTAAGGCTGTGATTACTTTATTGCTGGAAGGGGAAATGAAACCAAGCAATGACGATCCTTGTACCATTAGCTAAAGCCTGAAACACAACATAGGAATTGCTGCTTTATTTAGTCTTTTATGTCTTTTTCATGCCTATATTAAATACGGTTTTGAAGAGTAACCCTGGCTAGTAACAGAAATGCACGCTATCCTTTGCTGCAAGAAGTGCCTTTAAAGACGCTAAGTGCCACTTATTTTTTTTGGTTTCCCCTTTCTCAACTCTGCAGCATGAAACTCTGAGCACATGAAGTTAGTCCTAAAATATGTTGAATTGGTTTGTATTTAATCTTAAATTATACATTTAACATAGCTGGTAACTTCAAGAGAAATGCAGTATGAAATCTTGTCTTCATACCTCTATTTATTTATAATCATAAACAAGTTTATTGTAGATTCTAAATTTAATTCAGCAAGTAACAGAAATAACATGCAGACCAATCAGTGTGGAATTATGAAAATCGGATTTTTTTTTTTATTGTTCTACACACAAATTAGAGGTAAAGGTTAAATAGTTGTTTAAAGTTTTTCTGTATCGGCTTGATTGACAGCATATGTTTTAGGGGGTCTTTTAATATACTAGTTGATAACTGAATATACAGGTTTCATCCTAATAGAGCAACGTTTTGCCTCTAGCAGTCAGTATCACTGCAGTTTCCCAACTGTTGTGTAAACATCTACAAGTTAAGAGGGGAAACGTGGTAACAAGATAAAAGTTTGTTTTAAAAAAGGGTAAAGCTATACTTAAAGTTAACATAAATGAAGAAAAAACTTTATATTACAAAGCTATCAATGTGTTAAAGAATTAAAGATACACTTATTTATCTATTAAATGTGTGAAAACACTGTATGCTATATGCTTTATTTTGGTGAAAGTAACAAAAAGCAAATGCTTGTATAAAATCCTGTCAATAAAAATACTTTAAGTTACATGCAGAGACTGTTGGTGACTTTAGAAGCAACCTTTAATGCCCTACTGCAACGGCCTTGAATGGATCATTAAATTGCCTCTTAGCAGCACAAAATATACTAAAGCTTTAGAAGCGATCCTCAAATATTCTGGTAATTAAATTAATAGTGACCAGCTACAACTCAACTGTCAATAAATTCTTGCCATATTGATCATAAAGGCAGGTAGTTTAACTTACTCAGAGATGGAGGGCAAAACTAATGGCAAAAGCAATATAGTCAATCTTGGCACAAGACTCATATTTATTTGAATGTACTGAGGCAGTGGTTAGCGCCTCCTGGATTTGGAGAACTTCCCCAGCAATGACAGAATCAATCCTTCCCAAACCAAAACAGTAGAAGAATCTGTTGCTGAAGGAGAACACCAAACTATTAACAAAGCTCTTGTCAAATGACATGGAGAATGAGTAAGGTTGTCAAAGCTAATTTGGGGCAAATAAAGTAGTGGCCCTACTGCTCTTCCTTGCTGTAGTACATTTACGATTGAAGGAATAGTGGAGAGGGGATGAGGAAGGAAAATCCAGAAGAAACACACGCTAATTACTTGCTGTTGAGTACATTATTGTTGGGCGTTAGTACATTTAATAGCAGAATGTTCTCAGAGCGGCTGCAGCATTGCTCTAGCTCTAGTGAGGTTACAATTAAACAGCAGACTCAGCAGACTCACTTGGCAACAGTTCTAAATACTGAACAAGCTACTACTTTAAACAGCAATCCAATGTATCCTCGATATTTTTTGCTTTAGAACTGCCTTAGGATTTAACAACTGCAATACATTTCACTGGCTTTTTTTTTCCCCCCCGCAAAGTAGTGCCTGCAGATTTACAGCTGGTCATGGATCAGTGATTACACCAGTAGCAAGCACATCTATTTCTACTGTTTTGAAAAATTCTCCTCAAAATCGATGCATCTCTTGCCATACAAACATAAAACATAACTTGTCTACAAACTAAATGCTACTGAAAGTAAACAATCCTTTGCATACAAAATCTACAGACTACTTCAGAAGCACTAGCACTTTGCTACCCAGTAGCACTGTTGTTTGATTTTGCAATTGTATATGATTTAAAGTTTCAAACAGCAGGACAGCAGTTTTGCATTTTTCACATCACCTACCTCTTCCTACTATTCCTCTTCTGCTCTTTCTCCGTTAGTACCTCCAGTTACTAGTAAGCCTCCGGTTGGCTGATCCTGGTCTGAGCTTTGTAACTACAAATGAAAGAAAACCCAAGTCACCACTTTTTCTTATACAAGCCTGGAATGAAAAATCTATGCAAACTGTTTCTGTTTTTCTTTATAGCCTTGAACACATGTTTTGTGAAATTATGATTATGTCAATTTTTCACCGTCTACAAAATAGGATAAGTACATCTTCTAGATTAGAAGATGAAGATGGCAAAATCCAGTGGCATTCACACTCTGAAAAATGTTCTTGTGCCTGGAAAAACAATACCATTAATTTTTCTCTTCATGAAGCAGGGACAAGAAAAGAGCTTGATAAAAATGGCTCTCACGTAGCATGCCTACTAAATTATAGTTTTAAAAGACAAGACAATTGGAAAAGAAACTAAAATTTCTACTAAAGTAAACATTTTTCCCATGTTTGAAAATGCTTGAGATCACAGAGAAAAGAGAAACCTTGGTCTGAATAAAGAGTAGTGGAAAATAAATGGGAAACCAAATAGCTTTTACACAGCCCTAGTTCAAGTACTGCGTAGTCAATATTTAACAAAGTTGATCCTCATGTCTTCAAAAACATTCTGCCTCGAGAGGACAAGAAGAGAGGTGCATTTGGAGTTGCAGATTAATAACCAGAGGTGCAACAATCAGTACAGTCCCCTGTGTACATACAAGAGTTGGTGCAGCCATTAAAGAAGTAAGTCTCCAAGGCATTAATATTAGTTCATACCATTTGGTTCCTTTACTATACACCTTTCACAGTGCTCCAAAACTGGAAAACTGTTCTACTTACCAGGGGAAGTAGGGTACATTCAAACAATAGGAAAATAATAGTTGAAGCAGTTCAAGGTAAAGCTACTGAGTAAAAGCAGGTTGTTAATAAGCACCATTCTTTTAGCCAGATTTCTTTATACGATACTTTTGAAAGTAAGATCAAATGAATTCAGCTAAGCAAAAACAAGGAAGATAAAATAATCCATTTTCCTCTGCTACTACAAAGAGGGGAACTTGCGGTGGTAACTCCTGATGTAAACAGACGTAACTCACCCCCCTCTCCAACCCCAAACTCAAATCACCTTTGATTTTACCAAAGCCATCATCTTCACACTGTGGATTACTGTGACAGTTCATAGGTGTCATGTTCACAGTACATCAGAAATTTCAAAGTGCTCTCTTCCTCCAGAGAATTTAGACAGTAAGAAGTTGATGCACTTCAAAACTGACCTTCTTGGCATTTTTGCTGTTATAGTTGTTGCTTTCCTCTGTATGAATTTTTGGGTTCATTTTACCTACGTATCAGTTTGTGCACCTGAAAAGAAATAAGACAATTAATAATAAATCCTGTTCATTACTTGGTGTACTTACTAATCTACCACAGCAGAAAATGCAGTAAGAGATCATGATTTCAAAGGGCTTTTGTTGGAGCAATCCTAAAGCATGTGACATGATGCTGTCAAAGCACTAACAGTTGGTGGCATTTTTCTGGATAATGTTTTATCATCAAGGTCTGTCAGCATTCAGTGCATTTGATAACAGCACGTTTAGAATTAGTATGATAATACCATTAGATAGCTCTGTCCTGCTTTTGTAACTTAGGTCTTGCGTATTTTTTGATTGAAAAAAAATGCTACTTAAAAAACTTTCATAAACCTTATCAATGAAGTATAGGCCATGAAATTTCCTCAAGAACTTGCCAGTGTTCATGATCAGTGTCATTTTATATTTATGTACCTCTTACAGTTTTCATGAAACTGCTTTGCATGAAACTGCAGTTTGCATGAAACTGCCTGCTTTACTAACAGCATTTTTGAGACTTGAAATTATCCTTCTGTAAAAATGTTTTTCAGCTACATGGGTAGCACAGTACTAATACCACTGGAAGACATATTTAACAAACAAACAAAATCAATAATGTCAGAGCTTATACCTAGAAGAGTTTTTGTATGCTAGTTTGTAAGAGGAAAAACTTAATGTACCAAAAATGGGAGAGGTAGGGCAGATGCCTAAAATATAAATTAAGAAAATACAGAGGTGCAATTAACTCCGCAGAAGCCTGCATATCTCATCCCAAAATCAATCAAGAAAACAGCTTGATTGGATTTTCAGATAATTATGATCCACAAAACCCTTGCCAAACATATTCTCTTCTCCAGAAGTGTGACAGTCTTTTAAACTAATGAACTAAGCCTTGCAGCATGGGAAGGGGAAATTAAATAAGACAGGCAGTCTAAACTAAACACAAAACGCAACAGCACTGTGAAATGCTGCTGAGACCTCAAAGGAAACTTACTGGACTACATCCACTGCTCATACCTACTTGAGCTCCTTTCACACTCAAATTGGAGAGAAGTCCTGGGTTGTGTGTGTGAATATCAGGAGGTTAGTGGGAAACACAGCTGGGGTCTTAACTAGAGAGAACAGGAAGGATCTCCCCTTGGTGTTGTGGTCTTGTGATTCTGTGGGTGTTTGTTTTGTGGGAGTGGAACAAGGAAGTTGTATACTTCTCCTTTACCGATGTAGCACTCTGACATCAGGAACTAGAAGTGACAGGTATTTTTACCATGTATGATTTTCCCTTTGTAAATTAGCAAGAGCTGAAACAAAACCAAATGTAGAAACACCAGATACAAGGAATGTAAAAATCTATTTGTGGCATGTTTTTCCTGAATCAGAGACTCTTGTAAAAGGTTTGCAAGCGTTTATGTAAGCACTCTGTAAAAGTGTGTGCTTCTCACAAGGGAAGATGAAGAGGGGCAAAACTTGCCTTGTCTTCACTCAGATACATAGAGGATAATTTTTGACCTGATCTGGAAAAAAGCATCAATCAAGTCTCTTACTTCATAAAATAACAAGTCTATAAGACAAAAGAGATGCTATTTGGAATAACCAGACAGTAAGGACTGAACTCACCTCAGCCTGAACACTATGGGCAAGTGGCATGAAGCTGAGACAACTCTTTAAGAATGTCACTAAGCGAGTGGCTTTAGTGATGAAATGGAGCCAAACATGAAAAAAGGATGACATCGTGCATAGGAAAAAAGATAGCATGTCAGAACCATTTCTTATTCAACTAGTAAAACAATCAAAAGAAAGAGGCCTGGAGGCTCCGTGCCTCGACACACCAAGAAACCACTCGGGTGCAAGTGCGTACAGGAAGAGAGAACATCATACTGCTTTACATCTGGACAAGACCACAGACCTGTAACTTGCACATCACTCCATCCAGGCAGTAAGCACCTAACTTACTTAAAAGCAACTCCCAAGAAAATTACTGATAAAAACACTCCCAAAATCCACTTCCTACTACATCACTAAAGACAGATGAATAACACATGCATGTCCACTCAGGGTTATGTTCCAGAAACTAAAACATGCTAATTCCACCTTGAACTGGAATGGGACTATATATTGAACTATATCTTTTTTGACTTTGTTGCCTAAGGTGAACACAAGCTTCTGGAGCTCGTGGTTTGCTTATTGAAGGTTCCTATATCACTAAGTGGTTTCTGCAACAGGGTTGTCAGTCAGCCATAGCAGCAGAACCTGAAATTACTGGTATTGCTTGTGTATGAGTCATCTGACTGCATTTCACTCTCACAGGAGATGACTAATTCTACTCCCAGGCAAGCAAACCCAACAATTTTCTGCGTTCCAGTCATAGACAGTATGTATTCAGCTAGGTATACTACACAGCTGAACTTGCATTTCCTGAAGATAAATCACACTACAGGATTTATAAAGAAAACCTCAATAGCATGCTTAGAGAAGATTTTAGCACATTTTTCTGATCTAGAGTGTTTACATACATTTGTTCTATACTCTGTGGTAATTAATAAAAACAAGCTAGAAAGAAAACATTAACAGAAATTCTCGTACACTGGGACGGTACCCAACACTGCTGGCTGGGACAGAAAAAGACTCAAATAAGAAAAAAAACCCAAACCTGTCTTTCAGCAGTGCATGAAAAAAATATCCTTAAAGTCTTCATGCAATGCTTACAGACTGACCTAGCTAACTAATCCAAAATGCTATTCTTTGTCAACAAATATCCTTCCCCCATTACCTTGTTTACTTTTCAGTTCTAGAGACCTAGACAAGACTAATGAAACAATTAATTACTTGCTGTGTTTTAGTCCTACTTTTGGTGATTCCCCATCTGAGTGTAAAACAAAAGAAAAGAGATGGATAGAGTGAGCCAGGCAAAGCAACACAGGAAAGGTATATCGTTATGTGGCTGAGTGTGAGTGCTGTAATCCCTGCAAACACCAGGCAAAGGAAAATCAATTTTAAAAACTGCTTCCTGGCCTCCTTACTATCTCAGAGCACATCTAGAAAATACCATGGTAAAAACATCAATGAACAGTCTCACCTCATCATCATTTGTGCTCCCACCACTGTTATCAGCCAGCAGAACTGCACTGGAGGTCTTTGGCCGACAAAAGCCTAAATGGGTAGCAGCAACATCTCAAAAATAACATAAAAATCTTCTAATGTTGGAGCCTGGAAGATAATACAGACCTTTCTTTTTATCTTAATACTATTATGACAAATGACTGGTGTGCTTCTGGGAACAAATGGCCTTTTATCTTCATAGTCTTTTGTCTTTTTTTTTTTTTTAAGCTTACTAAATTTAAGGGCTTTATTTTATAAAAAGACCTCAGCCTTATGCCTGTTTCCTTTGCTATCAGTAGTACAGCTTCTGCTGAAATCAATTACAGCACAGTAACAAGTTCTGTGGGATTTATTCAGATTCCCAGAGCCACATCCAAGAACAACGTTAAATTTAACCAATCTAATGAGCGCTGCACAAAACATCAGTAATGAGGATTCACACTGGGCAGACAGAACGAAGGTTTCCTGGCAAAAAGTCAGTGAATCACTAACAGAACAATTGGCTCTCTGTATTCCAGAGACAGACAAAATAAGGGATTTACTAAAACTAGTTATTTTCATCTCAAAGGTCTCATCACCAAACTAATGAAACCATAGCTGTTAAAAAAATAGAAACCTGTTCTAAAAAACAACATATTTCAAGAGGATGAAACAAAACCTACTTGTAAATGGTCTACAATAAACGTTTGAGTTTTGGTTCATAAATTCATAATTGTATTATCACAGTGGTCATCCAAGACGATGAATTATGCCTTATTTGTTTATGAAGTATTAAAAACACACACCAAATAGCTGTTAAAGCCTCTCCTAGCTCAACTCTCCTTGTAAAAACTCAAACACTTGGTGGAAAGATTAAATTAGAGATACGGTTCACACATGCAAGTACTGAATTCCCCAGGGTAAGCACTCATATTTTCTGTGTCTGAATTGCTTCCATAGTGGTTTCTTACCTCTAGGTCACATTGTATTAACATACAAGTAGAGGTGCATTATTACATTTGACTGTGTAAGCAGTCTAAACTCGAATTTTATTTTTAAAATTTTATTTCTTATTTTATGATGTTCACTGGTCTGCATGATGTTCTATGCAAGGTTCACTTTGGAATTGTACAACACTGGAAATGTCAACAAAACTGATGTTTTGCTTGTCACTACACTCCACAATCCCCTTAGAATACATACACTAAATTTTTCTGTATAAATGCTAAATTAATTAAATGAAAATTAGTAGTGAACGTGTTATTTTTGTGGTTTTGCTGACTCTCTTGGAAGGGAAGACAAATAGAAGATTATTTTGATCATTTTATATTTAGCATTGGACCTACTGTTACTGAAACCCACCTAAAGTTCCATGTGCAGGAGGCACATGGAATATTTCTAGGAATAGTTCCAGTATCACTTTCTAGGGGTACATTTCACATGTACTCAGTGCCATTCATGGGAATGATTCAAATTTTATGGCTTTATATGAGGTACTGAACTAAGAGAGAAAATGAAGGTATTTTCAAGGAAGCAATGTTGATTTTCTCCATGTTCTTTTCTATCCAAGTTTGCTTTGCCCCAAAATTTCAGCTGAGTAGTTTCAGAGTTTAAAGGTATTTTGCATTCAGTAATTAATTTTTTTTCATTCTACATGCAGGCAAGAGGCAGAGCCATCATAATTATGGACAAGATAGACTATTAAAAAAAGTCCCCTAAAGCAATTGAATAGCACACTACTCTCTAAATCAAATGAGCAGCTATTAACATGAGTTGTATACAGCTTATAATGTGACATTAAAGCTGCCTTGCCAAATTCCCTAGGAGTTAGGTAAGAATCTCAACTTACTTTGTTCACAAATTTTACACAGGCAAATGTTTTTAAAATACAAGGCCTTTAGTCACAATGCTGAAGGGGAAAAAAAAAAAAAAAAAAAAAGGAAAGATAAATTTAGGGGAGAATAAGATACAAGTGACAGCCTTTTCCTCTCACAAAACAAATGTCAATACCTAAACCAAAAATTATCATTCAAAATACTTTATTTTAAAACTATACTTAGGTGAAAGTTTGGATATGAAAAACTAAAGATAACATGAAGATGAAAAATATGTCTTCAGCTTGACTTAATGTAGTCATTCCTGGATAAGTACATTTTTGCTTATATAGAAATTTTCTGACTTAATTTGGCATTTAAGAGAGGAATGAGTAAACACAAAGAACATGAGTATCTTGGCATGAATGAGTAAGCATAAACTTACAAGCATATATAGCATGTACAATAATCAGTGACAACTAATGCAGCTATCTGAATAATTTTTTTGTTATCATTCAGATGCAGATGTATCAAAAAGAGTTCACACTCAGACGTTCACTGCAAACAGAATCAGCTCAATACAACACACAGAATTTCAGCTTCACATACTCCAAAGTCTAAACTAGGTGATGCCATTGCATTACAAAGTAGGGAAAAAAAAATAATATATGTATTTAGAGAGCTGTAATTCCATTACCTCTCAGACGACTACACTGAATTTCTAGGACTCTCAAACTTCTAGATCACATCTAGCATGGAATTCAGAACATTACTGTATTTTCATTTTGTCTTTGGAAGCAGAAGGACAATAGTGGCAAATTCTATTTCTTGACACCATTTCTTATCTATGTGAAAGTAGCGAATTGTTCAGACTTCACACTTGAAGGAAGACAAAGCAGTAACAAGTGATAAACTGGATAGAAAAGAAGTTGTAAGTTTAGTACCTATGGAGTAGTATGCTTCTTCAATAAGCTAAAATCCCTGTCTTTATTTGTCCTCCTATCTGGGCTCAATATTCCTTATTTTCCTACACCCTGTTTCCAGTTGTTTTCTTCTTGTGATTCCATGATCCTAGATACCAAGTCTGTAAACCACTGATTAATCATCAACAAGTTTAATATTCACCAAGGTTACCACCATGAAGTTTAATTTGGGCAAAGCCTATGCATACAACATTTATATTTTTCGGCCCAGAGTACACACTACAAAGCTTATGTTTACCCTACCTTCCCTGTGGGACAAGAGTTAATATGTAATCTGACAAAGTGACATGGATAGTTCTTCATATAATATGGAGGCCACAAGAACAAAGTGAACATACTACAAATACACAAACCACAAAAGAATGGAACCAGTAGGACAAGTTTTACACATTAATTCTTTTTGTGATGTTGGTATGACAATTTTGACACTATTTAAGATGCTCTCAGATCACTAAACGTAGCCTAATTTCCAGCACATCTAATGCAAAGCTTTTGCTTCCAATAGTACGTATACTTTACACAATTAAGTAGCTTTCCCCCCCCTCCCAGTCTCATAGGTCTTTTGTTCTGCTGCTGCTATCAGCCTTGATCACCAGTTTCTCGTCTCCTCTGTGAAATGCTTACTCATTTCCTACCGTACTGCTTTTTAAAAGTGTGAAAGCTCCTACTCAAAGCAGAAAGAAAGTCACTTGGAAAAAAGCAAGATCTTGTTTAAAAAATAGCACATCTTCCAACAAATTGCATTTGGTACCTAAAAAATACATTCACAATAATTTTTACCCCTTATTTTCACATCCTATTTTCTACTACTCTCCAACTCCCAGCATTCCCTTTCAGATTGTGAGCTATTATGGATAATTAGCAATTTTCTGCACATTTATAATTTTTTTTTTTTTAATGCTATATGTAATAGTCTGTTTGGCCTCTTAACACTAATTCAAGACAAACATTAACAGCTTCAAACAGAGAAACAGGGATATTATCTAGGACTACTTTTATGTTGTTATGCTCACAGTGATGTTATGCTTCAGTCTGGCTATTTCATAGTCTGAGCCCAAACACTCTTATGGAGCACTTCTAATACGTAGTGAGACTGATACTCTTAGTGCTGTTTTCAGAATTATCTTTTCTCCAACATAAGACCAGATGAAAAAATCATTTGGAGATGATCTAAAAAAAAAAAATCCTAAAAAAAAATATCCCTGAGGACTACTTAAGTAGTCACGGTACATTTTCCATTCTACATTCAAGGTATAGCGTAATTACTTCAAAAAAATCATCAACCCTCTAGGTTGGTTCAGAATAAAATAGTCTTGCTATGACAGCTGTTAGCAATAGTGTGGATTACGCTCAGCAGATAGCTATAGAGCTTTGGCAACAAACTTTGTGGCTGCTACTGATCCTGCTTAAACCTTTAATGGCAGATGATTACTTTCTCAAATTCTCACAAAAGTGTTTGTTTAAAGGAACATAAAAATACTGAAGACAAGCATGCTCATTCTGTAGTAAGGAATCTTTCTGCAACTAAAAAAGTAAACAGAAAGAAAGTCTTGGTTTGTGTCAGCTATTAAATCCAAATCTTATATAACATGATGTAACACACACTTGAGAAAAGGTTAGATTTTTTTTCCCATATGGTTAGCACTCAAGATTAAACCAAGCCAAAATAACCTACACCGTCATCAGATAAACAACCCTGATAATTCCCCCAAATAGAAAATTCTCATTGTTGTGTGAGAAACTGCAGAAAATGTAGCCAATCTTATTCTCATATGTTGCAAATCATGTTCTTCAAACACTTCATCGCTTACTACTAAATCATTAGCTAATCTCAAAACTGACCATATATACATATGTAACAGAAATGCTAAGTTAATATGGAGAAAAATTGTTTTTTGTTTCAATTCATTTTTCACGTGCCGCACTACAGCAACCACTCACTGTCTGTGGCCATTCTATAGTTACAAATAGTGGTTGTGATAACTACAGGAACCTGCAACTGCATAGCTGCTGAATGGCACTCATCTACCATGCCCTGCTCTCTCCCTGCAAGAAGCATTGGATCCCTAAAAGACTGTACACAAATCACTGGTACCAGGCTGGAAAGGTTAAGTGATTGTATTCACAAGATCCTTCAAAATGATAGTACAATGCAAGTCTCATTTGGCAGTCTGATTTTTTTATCTCTGCTGGAGAGAAACAGATATATGGCTAGAATTTTTTCTTCTCTACACAAGAAAAAAATTGACAAATAACTACACCCACAGCACCTAGTAAACGAAGTTGTATTTTTGGTTGTAATAAATAATCTCTCTCTTCTAAATGCAGAAATTTTACAGAAAAGATGCAAAAGATTTGTGCCCCACAGCGTTGGTGGGTTACTGTGACTTGTTAATGACAAGAAAGACACGCTAAGGAGGGTAGAATCCCTCCAAATATATATTTTCCATTTAAATTTACCATGCCACATAAAAACATTATTGGAATAATTTTATATATATATTTCAAAAATGCAAAAACATTGCGAGACCTTTTTTTTCTAGAAAACTGTACTTACATTAAAAATTACTGAGAATGAGATACAGAACATGAAAACATGCAATTGTATTTGGATCTTATGTCTCTTTGAAATTGTTTCTGAAACCCTCTTATTACACACTTTGTCATGCTGACCTTCCCATCTTTTGGTAGTATTGGGCAAGACAGAGAGAAAGCTCATTAACTCTTGTAAAATTAAGCTTTCTTCACAATGTAGATGTTCAGATTCAGTCCTGTCAGACCCTGTATGAATTCCATGATTCAAATGAGCTATGGATCAACCCTCAAGTGACAGAATGAATTTACTGCTTCTGGATACTTATTCCTTCTACTTGTCACTATCTGCCCCCAGTACTGGAGTATTCATTACCTTACATCAGGTTAATAGCATCCTTGTGAGAATTCATTTTGTATCTTGAAGCCTTTATATTAAACACCCCATTACCTAAATTGGCTAAAAAATTATGTACCTGATTACAATTCCAAATCCTGTATCATGGCTGGCTTTCTAATTTGCTTTAAATGCTTTTAATACAGAATGCTTTACTTGTCATGCAAAAATACATTGTACAGTACTGAATATAAATGGCGAAGGTTAAGAGAGCTGGAGTTGAGCTGGAGTAAGTGTTATGTGGTAAATTGATACATCCCCTCTCATAAAAAGTGCAATGTCACTGCCCTAACTACTTGGCAATTTGCATACAGAAAGGCATAAAGCTTAAAAGACAGTAGCAGTTTATAAATTTTGACATAACCTATCCAAAAAATGCATAAAGCATAGGTAAATATTTATATATGGGACGTCAGCTGTCTCTTTCCATCTATCATCATCCATAATTGTTTACTTTGTATCTAAATGACATGTCAGACTAGAATAAAGTCCTGAACCACACTTCAATAATAGAAATTACAATTTTAAAAAATATTCTGCAGTTCCTTGCCCTGTGAGGATGCAAGATGCTAATACGTTACATAAGGGCTAAGATGGAGGACAAGGACAAACAAAGAATTAGTTACCCAACTTCACTATTGCACAAACAATGGTGGTTGCTCCTCACAAATTGCTTAAAAGTTTATGTTGTCATCATTGCTTTGAAATAAAATCAGCTATACCTTAACTACTATGTGATGCAGATCAAGAGACTGAAAAGCAGCCTAATTTTAATTCGAACAAAAAAATCCAGAAAACACTTGATATGTACTCCTGCATGCCCTCAAGCTGATTTTTAGATATTTCGGTTTTATACATACATAGCTTTTGAGCTCACAAATTCCATACACATAATTTTTGCATGCTGATACTTAAGTCCAATATCAAAACCCTTGAGTTCCTACAGAGACAGGCACAGACACAACCTAAATGTCTTGTGTCTCGTGTTAGTGGCAAGCTTGCTACATGACCAAAATAATTCTCACCTGAGCCAGCACAAGTCCGTGTCTAGCCTCAAAGCTGTATGAAACCCTTAAACTGTATTATTTCACCAAATTGTCACAACAATGTGACAATTATGACACAACAATGTCACTCATGTCTGAGCGTACAGACTTAAGAAACTCACTTAGTCAACATCAGACTTGCTCACTGATCCCATTTTTACACCACTGCACCTTCATCTTCTGCATGTGCATTGCATACAGTACAGCAGGACAGGCTGGAGGATGCAGCCTGACCGTGGCACCGTGCTTAGGATTTGTCTAGGGATCACATGCTGATTTCATCTACTGGATGAAAAGAAAGTCCAAGGCTGGCAAAAGTTACAGTAATAGCTACTTTTTACTATGCACAGGCCATGTTAGCTTGTGCCTTTATCTTGCAAAGGCTTTTCCACCAAACCCTGGTGTTAAAAAGAGACCTACTGTTTCTGTGTCACATACTCCCATGTAACACACTATCTGACATCTGAGCAAGGTCTATGCCAACATAGAAAAAAGGCTAATGCAGGGCTTATTGCAAAAGCAGGCTGTGCCTGAAGAGATTGCTACCTTAAGGCATATGGTATACCCACATTAATTTCAGGTGGTGTCTCAATATAAAGCCTTGACATTCAGTTGAACAAAGCAAAAAGAAAAAAAAAAAATCTGGAAGCAGGACATATATCCCCCATTTGACAGTTTAGGAAATAAAACACAAACGCAAAAAACCACACCATAATCATGGCCACACTAATAGCCACAGTAACATTATCATCAGATGAATCTGAGAGACTTTAGAGAACTTCCTCCAGTGATGCCACAGTGCATCAATTTTTGTTTCAAAGCTCACACAAGCCATATGAACTACAATTTAACCTTTTAATATTAACTCAGAAGATATTTTTAATCTATGTGAAGAACAGTAGGTTCTCTGCATGTCTACTTTTATTTCTATGCCACTAGTTTCCAAACTATAAGCAAGTTATACTGTAGATAAACCACCACAGGTGACACTTAGAGAATGCAGGCTGCAAACCCTGCTGTAGGCTTTAACCAAAAGCCAGAGCTCCATACCCAGCCTTCTCCGGAAAAGAACTTTTCCAGTGGGAAAGTGCAAAGGGCTCCACTGAAAACAGAGAAGCAAAAAAGCCCACAGAGGTCACTGCAGGACTTCAGTCTTCTTTCATTTCTTGTTCAACACTGCCACACTTATGGTATATGAAATTATTTGTATCCAATGCATATAGTACTTTTATAATTCCAAACCAGCGCTTCAAGTTCTACTGCAATTTTAGAAAACAATTCCTCTATTCATTTCCCTGACAAGATGTGGTACATTTCATTTGCATCTCAGTCAGGGATCTATTAAGGCAGTAAGATTCTTCTATTCAGAGCTTCTTACCAGAAGCATTTTAATCGATTTTAGATTGCTAAAAAACAGCCTTGTAGATAAAGAAGCCTCTTCACACTGTGTCACTGACAAATCACTTTCAACACAAAATTTCAAGACACAACACACTTAAAGATTCAAAATTTACACTGAAATCAAGAGTAGTTTTGATCAAAGAGTCAAATAAACGATACAAACCTTAAAAGTTTGGCCCTCAGAACCTACACACTTTTAAGACAGAAAAAGGTTGCTGTTAATGCAGTAGAGAGAGCTCTATTTTAGATCCCTCCTGTGTAAGAGCCCTATGCATGTAGTTCATGTAACACTGGGAAATCAGACTTAGTTCGGACTACTCATGAATAAAGCCATGCCTGTATTAAAGTACAGGCAGGATCCCGACCTTCCTAGAAGGACTGTCATTTAATGCAAAAATCATGGTTTACAAATTTCTGTTCAAAAACTGGCATGAAGTTACAGTCAATACATGAGCTTTTTCTACAGTTCTACTAAACTACTTCTATTAAAAATGCATGCTGGCACCATGCTAGCAGGTAACAATATTTTTTGCTCAGGATTATGAAATAGATTCAGTTGAACTGCTTGATGCTGCTCTTAGTTCTACCAATGGTAAAGTTTTCATCAGCTTCTGTGTGAATAACAAGGAATGATTCCCAGAGCATTACCTTTTTTTTTTTTCTTGGGGCTGCAACTGACCTCCCTGTGACTCAACTCCCTCCTCTCTGTACCTTGCTCTATCCACCTGTTAAAAGAATGACAGAACTATATGTTTAAGGCCGTTGGCTCAATCGTGCAGTTTGTTAAATAACAGTCTACAGGAAGACATGAAATACAAAATTACTTTAGAAGATTTACCGTGTTTTTCACATAATCTTACCGAAAATCTCAAATACTTGAGCCCACAGACTGGGAAATGCCCTGTACTGACAAGCCTAGATAAAATTTTAGAAGAGAAAATTCTAACAACTCTGCAGCTGTCTGGCATTACCTCCAGTTTCCATGGATACAACCATTAGATCAGTACAAACAAAGCAGTGAAATGTTGAAATAAGTATTATTTTAAATCACTCTCTATCTGAAAAAATCCTGGTGACAATAGCAGCGTTTGAAATATTTAAATTCTGCAGTTGAAAGCCCACCCACATTTGCAATGTTACTGAAACAAAGCTTATGAAAGACAAGAAAATAAATCCAAAATGTTACCTTTTTGTTTTGGATAAGAAAGACTACAAGCAGGAGTAAAGATTAGTAATGTTTACACGAAAAAAAAATGTTTCCCAGTTACCTATTACTAACAGCATTTGAAAGAAGCTAGCCTTCTTTTTCAGGACAGTAAAAAAACAACCCAACAACCAAAACCAACCCCATAAAACCAACAGGAAAGGTATATGTGCTTTTATGACAACTGCAAAAGGTGCTTTGCACATATCTACAACTTTGCTTTTGTGGTGATCCCAAAATACAATACTTCCGGAGAAAAATTCTGATTTTAGCTAGAACATTTTATTAAACATAGAATACTGAGTTCAAAAAAAAAAGGAGAGTGGGTGTGTGAGGCTACAACTGGAATACTGCAGAGGGAACTACTGGAGAGAGTCCAGCATAAGGCAACAAAGATGACGGAGGGATTGGGACATCTCCCTGATGAGGAAAGGCTGAGAGAGCTGGGACTCTTCAGCCTGGAGAAGAAAAAGCTGAGGCAAGACTTTATGAATGCTGACAAGTATCTGAAGGGTGAGTTGAAGGAGGATGGAGCTGGACTCTCATAGGTTCCCAGTGACAGGACGAGGGGCAATGGGCACAAGCTAGAACATAGGAAGCTCCATTCAAATACGAGGATAAACTTCTTTCTGGTGAGGGTGACAGAGCCCTGGAAGAGGCTGCCCAGTGAGAGTGGGAGTCACCTTCTCTGGAGACCTTCAAGAGCCACCTGGATGCAGTCCTGAGTGCTGTGCTCTGGGCAATCCTGCTTTAGCAGGGGAGCTGGACTAGCTGACCTCTAGAGGTCCCTTCCAACTCTGACAATTCCATGATTCTGAGAGGGAGTGATGGGCACACAGCATCACACATTGCCTTTACCAGAAGCACAGGGAGCAAACTTTATAATTCTCACAACTACATGACTCACTGAAAATACCTAATATGCTGAAGTAACAGGAATAAGAAAGAATGATTGCAAGCAGCTAACTTTTAAAGACAGAAGGCTGAATGAAAATCTTGAAGGAGGAGTACTCTTGAGTGATCAAGATTTTATTACAAACTTTATTAGTTTCCTTTGTTTTGATGTGTATTAGGAAGTCTCATTTTAAACATTTCATTATGCTTTCTGTATCACTGCGTAAGAAAAATCTTAATACCTTCTATTTCTGATTAGTTCAGCCTTCTCTAAGATATAGGAAAACATCACTAAATGCAAGGAAGGAAAGTTTGGATTCCCTTCTTGTCAAACACTATTTTCACAAAGACTAAATAAATGCTGTAAGGTTTGCCAGGAGCAATTTCTGCGCTAATTTCTTCTTTAATTTTTTTTGAACTACAACCAACTTCCTCTTACATATTTGGTATTAATCATTAACTTTTCTGTGAAGAGCTGATATGCTAAGATTCTTTATGATAAGGGTGTATTAATTCTTGATTGCTATTAATTCATGATTTAAAACCATTTATAACTCAGAAATTCAAAGCCTATATTCAGTAACCAGCCAGAATCAAGGTTCTAATGAACTCTTTAGATGAAAGGTGTAATATATTCTGAATCTTAAAATCTTAATTAGATTTTGTTCTTAAAACATTAAATGATGAATTTTTTATACTAGCGGTTTCAGATTTCTCTGACTTTTCTCAGTTGAATGGTTAGGAACTCTTGTACTAATCAACACTGCTGCATGTTCTACCCTCAAACACTTACTAAGAGTTCCAAAATTCCACAAAAACTCTTCTGATGGGCAAATAGGCAACACAGTGCACTAGGGAAAACAAAGCAGAATGACTGGTAGACCTGAGTTTTAACTTCCATGAAACAAAAATAAACCCATGCTTCAAAGGAAGCCACAAAAATAGACTTAGAAGAACAGATACATACAATGCAACAATTAGGAAGGAAGTAGGAAAATGTGAAATCCTAAAAATGTTTGAAGTGCAATGACAAAATGGTTCAAACATAATTTGTTTTCAGAGAATAAGGGCTGTTCTGTTTTCCTTCCAAAATGGCTTTCCCTATATTCATGGTTAATGAGAGTCAGCAAGTACCAGCAAAAGGAGAAAAGGCATAGAGGACTATGGTAAGCTGTAAAGGAAAAACCCAGGGGAAAATAACATAGCTTCATTAGCACAGACATTTTATTTTCCTGTCCATGCAGTTTAACCAGGACTTTTTCTCCTTATCTTTTTGTAAGGGAGAAGAGAGCTAGGCCATAGAAAGAAGTCAAATCTATATCATATGCTACAAAAATTAGTCTAATATATTAAGTAATCTAACAACTACTTAATTTTAAGGCTCTCCTTACAGCTTACTGCTAGTTTTTTAGCATCTAACCAAACAGCCAGAGGGAAAGGGATATATATATATAAATATTCAGCAGAAGTCTGCATGGCAAGGTTTAGAAAAAAACAAGACGTTAATGTGGAGAGTGTCAACAATTCAAGACAGGAACTATTAAAGTTAAATGATTTAAAGACTGAAATAGCATCAAGCTATTTTGGGGAAGCAGAATTTATTTCTGTAACCCAGATACCTTTCCCTGTATAGTCCTGCCACATACTATGTACTAGCTTGCTGTCACTATAAAGCTTACTATTATAGATTGTTCAGGATACCTAAAAGCACATAAGGATAACTTATCTATCATGGCATGCTATATCAGTAAATATCCAGGCTACATCAGTCAGATAAATGGGAGATTCAAAGCTCAAGTCATGAAAAATCTGCTTGTTTACTATTCCTTCCAGAGAGTTTTTTTTCATATTGCATGACATAAAAAGTCACAGGAAAAAAAAGGAAAGCTAGGCAGCAATTGCATTTATTTAAAAAACTCACTGCATGTGAGCACAGACATGGTGCTCAAGGAAAGGTAAACCAGAAGCGAAAAGAGTTTCCAACACTTTCAAAAAATTAGCTTGATAGCATGCATTACATCTGTTCTTTTCTCAGTGCCTAAACAGGCAAGAATTGTTTTAATAACTTATCCGAGTTTTATCAGCTGTTTTATTTTTTCCATATAAAGTACACATTTTTTAAGATTAACAATTTTAAGTCATATGTGAAAGAGGCTCAAGCTTAATCTCCATTATGAAATCATATGTGAAAGAAGTCCCAACTTGTATTTCAGAATCACTGCTGATCAGTGGCATCCAATTCTCATATATTTGTAAGACAGCAAAAAGCAAGACTTTGAAATTAAACAACCAAGTTTAATCTACAGTCTAACCTGAACATTTTCAGCCTTTCTCCAATTTCTAGATCTCATTTAAACATGAGATCCAATTTAGTCTATGATTTCTAGAAACCATCTCACAGAATCTCCAGAAACAGGAAAACAGGCAAACACATTGGTATTCTAAAATACAAATAACAAAAACACATCCTCCACCTCAGGCTTTAGTTAGTCACCCTGTGTTGTGATCCATACATATGTGTATACATCTATATGCACCGGTAAATGTGTGTATGTGCACACAAGGTTAACAGGCCCCTACCTTTTACCCTGCACACATAACAACCTCCACCATACATGTGTTTGTGCATGTTTTTCAGTCTGCAGAACCAGTCTTCAGGCAATTTGCACAATAAGTTATTTGGTTATTTGGGTACGACACCCACCTTTCCAAGTAATTCTGCAAAGCTTTGTTCAATTGACTTGCCTTCCCTGTGCCTCTGTTTAAGCATTTGGAAAATTCAGAAAACAGCCTATGTTTCTCTAGTGTATGATACAGTGGAATGCTCAGAAAGTGCTTCAAGGTAAGCCAGCGAGGTTCCATCAAAACAAACCAGAAAGCTACAATAGTTTCTTATTCACTCATAGAGTGAGTAACTAATGGTCAGCAGAAGACTGACCTCTTTCCCAAACACATCTGGCCTCTCCAGGAGGTAAGTATTTACCCTTTTATTTCCCAAACTGAGGCAATCACAGAATTTCCTCTTTCCTCTGCAGACCAACAAATCTATTCTCAGCCTCAAAACTGACACATTCTTTATCTAAAAGTACTATGGCTACTCTTGGAGGTTTTATTTTCTTTTACACCAAATAATTCACTCATGGATTTGGTCATTCACTGATAACAGGAACAACTTTAAGGTAATTAGTAAGGGATTAAGATTCTTTCTTTCCAGTATCAGAGGCAAACCTTTGTAACAATGCTGCTCTATGACTTTGATGACTAATGTTTTGTGAAGATTACATTAAACACTCACATGCATGAGAGTAGATGAGGCACAATTACCCTGAAAAGATGTTCTTGGTCAAGATACTTAATGAATTCTAATTCATTTAGCTTGCCTTCAGTAAGCTCTTCCCTTTATATCTCATGTCAAAATGTTGCTCCTAGATATACATTAAACCAGAACCATTTTCAAAACCACACATCTCTTCCAAAAACTTTATGGTAGCCCATTCCGAAAGCATCATCCCAAACCATAAACTCTGGGAACTTTCTGGCAAACTGTCAAGACTTCAGAACAGAAAAACATGGCAAGCATAATGGTCTTCTACTCTTCAAGAACAACAGCAAAAACCCAAGTCCACCAAGAATCAATACTGTGGTGTGACTAAAAAAATATTGTTATTTTTATTCTTTGCTTTCAGTGGAAGCACAATCAGGTGTCCAATAAAAGTGTTGAGAAAAATTTACTAAGAATATCTACGCCAACACAGATCAAAAGTAAATTGAAAAGAAGTTTGGAAAAAAAGAAAAGAAAAAGAAAAAAAAAAGGGCACTTTTAAAGTTTTTGTGTATGAAAGGTGTCTGGCAACAAAGAAGTAAAGGATATAAGTTAATTCTTTTTGTTTTCACCATTGATAAAAACCTCATACAGTGCCAAAAGAGGCTACATATTTTACCAACACCAGTTAGCCATGGGAACATTAAGTAGCTTGCATAAGCTATTTAGTCACCTATCCATTCTTCTGTGTGGACAAATGAAATAATGAAAATTAAGAGATCTGAAACGCAGAGACTGCAAACACCCCAGGTTTCGCATCCTTACAGAAGAAGTAATACTGCAGAATGAAATAAGTATTGTTACAAAATATGGAGGTATAAAAGTATACACCAAAAACATCTTTCCATTTTTAAACTTCTATTTTTCCTACTTTCTTTTGCTACGCAGAGTTGATAAAATCAAGTTAAGACAAACTGGAGACCAGAGTAACTTGTTAGTTCTCCAAAGCAGAAAAAAAAAAAAGGAGTCAGAAGGGGAAGGCACCACACAACAGCAAAGAACAAAAAATAATGAGGGGAACAAAATGGCACAAGTGATGCATTGCGTGCAGACAGCACACTGATTCTTCATTAGATAGTCAACTTTCTGTACACATTTAAGCAGACATGCTTAATTATTTGGCAAGGTGACAGAAAATTCCTGTAGACTGACGGAGACAATATCAATTCTAAAAATAATCACACTAAAAAGACAGGAATAACTCAAATCTATAAATTTGTGGGTTTGATCTCCCAAAGACAAAACAATTTCAAAAATTTCTTAAGCATGTAGTAGAAGAATAGTTGGGAACTGCGGTTTGATTTAAGAATAGCAATGTGGATTAAAGCAAAACACATCACACTTAATTAACATGCTGCAGCAGTGAACCATGTCTCAGCATCCAAATCTACCCACGCATGATGGCAGAGATTGGAAATGGCCCAAACGGTAGCACCTGTTATGCTGTATATTAAATCACAACTGCCAAGTTACGATTTTTAAAAACATAGAAAGAACATATTTTCAAAAGCAACCCATTTTTGTGATCTGCAATTTGCAGTATCCACTTCTGCCAAGTCAATTCATTATATACTGCAACCACACTTACTTGGCTTACACTGAGATAATGTCTTCACAAAAAGGCATTATATTACTGAGACAAAATGTACAACAGAAGTCCCAAGTGGGCAAAGTATTGAACACTTGAGGAAAGGAAAAAAACAGGAAAAGGGAGCTGCCATGACTGCCCTGCACAGACACACGCATGTTCCTGCTTACTCCAAAACCTAATAAAAGTGCCACATTTGCAATATGGCCAAAGACTTCCAATTAACACAGAGCTTTAAGCACAATGTAGACTGGGAACACTTTTCTTGCAGTTGCACTTATGCCTATGTTCCGAGACTAATTATGACACCACTGGAGCTGCTTCATGCTTCTCTCACACTATGGCTAGAATTAACCTTGAAAGGAGATTGGCATCTTACCTCCAGGAAAGAATCCCACATAAAGGAGAATCAGAGATCAACTAAATGTTCAAAGAGGGAGAGGCAAGAAAAACCAATTGCCCTCCTAATGCAAATTCCTGAAAACATCATGCAGAAGGACAGGAAAATTGTACAACGCTCCTTGTAGGGCATACCAAATCAGGTAATCCACAAAGAACCAGCATGCATTAGAAAATCAGGTGGACCAATTGAGAATCTCTCATGCTGACAAGGAATTCTTTTAGTACACAACATACCAGTAGTGTAGGACAACCTCAGTTCATAAGTAAGTCCAATGAAAAGGTATAGCCTACATGAAACCTTAATGTAGTATATTTCTAGGGTATATGTAATAACTACGGGACTGATTCTGGAAAATAAAATAGAACAAGCGTCTTAATAGATTTAGAACTGACAACAAAGAACACGACAATAAGATTTAAAAGGTCTGCATTACATTAAAACATGAACATTTCAAAAATCTTCATTGAAAAAAAATAAGAAATGTGGTATTTGACATGCTGCAGACTCTGAATGGCTAATGGGGTGTAGCACGCAGAAGCAAAAAAGAACCAAGATGTTATAGGACAAAGAGAAAAATGAACTACTGAGATGTTTCTATGGCTGCATTTGCTAGTGCAAAACCACCGTGAAATGAAAATTAAATTGTAGCATAGGAAAATAAAAAAGCATTAAGAGAATTATCTAAGCACAAAGTAAAGATTCTTGGGTGTTTGGTTTTTTTTTTTTTTTTAATTCTAAACTAAAAAGAGTTAAAAAGTTGAATAATACTAAGAAGCTAAAAGATAATTCTGAGAGCAACAGTTATGATTTTAGAAGTCACTTGCTGGTAGAGATGCTATATCCAGCACCATCTTCAGATATATCACCCCAAAAAGCTGTGCCATTTGGAGGATATATTATTGTGTAATATAAAAACAGAATCATGGTAACGTGTTTTGGTTTTAAATCTATTACTAGCTGAAATATGTTTATTGAAAAGACTGCCCTAAAGACATAAATAAGAGGTGAAACTGTGGTAAGCACCACCGGGGCAGAATTATTTGCATTGAGTAGTATTTGATATACAGGGCAGAGAAATAGTTCCAAGGACATTAACAGAGTTACTTCTGTTTAAGAGTCTTCTCTGCATCAAGAAGCCTATCAAAATGCTTCAGGAGAATTTGTATTCATTCTATGCCATTCTATTCCACAGCATATTGTCAGTTTGTATCACTCACGTCCTGTTCTGTAACAGAGCGGGACTGACACAATCCAACCTGACCTGACCAAACCTGAGCTGTCATCTCTGAAATCTGAAAAAGCAATTTTCTAATGCTGCAATGACATGAAATGTTTCTGGGGTGGTGTTTTGTTTTTTCTTTTTGTTTTGTTTTTTAAACATCATCTTAGTTTTTAATATTTAGGGCAAAAAACTGCTATCAAGTAAAATAATTCCTTGGCTCCTGAATTTCCTAAACAGTGCAATTGCCTTACACCCACAGTCATTCTCATGCATTGAGACACATACATTTTCTACCAGTTTAGTTGACATTTTTGTTCCATGTGTTAGTTCATGCATAATCCAGGGCTGAATATCTATGAATACTCATCACCACCAGCATCAATCACAGATGTGAAGGTTAGTTAAGAAATTATTTCCACCCTTTTTACTCTACTGCAACCAAGTATTTAGACATCATCAATGTCATGCTAAACAGAATATAAAAAGCTTATTAAAGCAGAACAAACCAATATTTATTCCCAAGATTTGTATATCTGTATTTGTAGCTCATGTGAGTAGTCATGAAACTCACACAGATGAGACTAAAACCTTACTCAAGACACAAATCATTCAAAATGTAACACGAACCAGCATTCATATTGAAGACAAAGTACCATATGTTTTAGTTATAAAAGTAAGATTCAGCAAGACATTTCTTCATGGATTCATTAAATCTCTTTAGCATTCTGATGGGCAAATTTAATGAACTAAATTAACTCCTGATGAAGAGTGCTAAAGCCAATCCACGCAGGAGGTAGCACTACTCTTCCTGGTAGCAAACCACTATAAAATTACTATTTTTAAAACGTTGGGAGCTGACTAGGCTGAGATCCTTGAGGAAAAAGATCCAATAGGAATTATGTGTAGAAGCACTATTTCCAACAGTGATGCAGACTTCTATTACCCAGATCCTTAAAAACATCTGGTCTCACACACTAAGAGATTTTGAAAACTTTATGTGTTACCACAGCCTGCGAAAGCAATAAAGAATGTTTCTCTTATATTCACCTTATATTTTTGGCAGCAGCCAAAATGACTTTGTAGGAGATGCATGCAGTAGCAGAGTGACCAGTAAGTGGGTAAAAAGTGGTGCAGATACATTCTTCTTCCCCTAAAACTATGCTATTAATAGAGCATGGAAACACATCGCAAGAAAAGACTAGTTAGTGAAGCCTAGCATTAGTCTCTCTCTAACCCGTGCAATAGGGACCTTTCCTGAAGCTGGGATAGGCACAAGCCCAAAGCACATGGCATTCATGCTTCATAAGAATGGGAAATTTTATACAGTCCAACTAGGCTCTTACAAATGTTCCTAATCTCAGACATACAAAATGAACAGAACTGACATCAATACACTCAGCTGGTAAAATACTACGCCAGTCATTTTATCAGATTTTACTAATCCCATTAGATTCCTTACCCCACCACATCATCACACAACTCTAGTATCAGCTGTGAAGACACAAGCTTAGCAAGTACTAACATACCAAAAATGCTACCACATCTAGTGTCCTTTCCTGTCACCAACACATCGATTCTTAGTACAGTGAGAACTCCTTTATGCTCATTCCATTTCTTGGTAGGTGGAGCTTTTAAGAGCTACTTTTCTGATATACTATGTTACAGCATGCTGCATATATATTTAAGATCAATGAAGGTGCAAAAGAAACAATGTGTAATACTGCTCTAGATCCACAAGTCATGTCTTCAAACATAAATAGACTTCTGTTTACTATTCCTTTTCACACACCTCTGCATTCTGGTATTTATCAAGTTACCATATTTACAAATCAAAATAAAAGGGAGCTGTCAAACAACTTAAATATGTATTTCCCATTAACAACCTCCTAGTTTGGCAAGCTCAAGAGCTCCAACAGCATCCAACAGAATTTTTCTGGTCAATTTAAGAACTTCTTAAATTGTATTCATTGCAGCAATTTTGTGATGTATACATTCTTATATAAAGAAATTTCACTACTTTCCTTGGGCATCAGGAAAATGGTTAAATAAAAAAAAAAAGATTTTAAGTCTGCAGATTATTGCTTCGATGTCACCTTGAGAAACAGCACAATGTAACTACTGAGTATTATGTTTTCAGGAGGAACACTCAAAACAATTACCACTCCCCAATACAGTGGCAACCTTCTCCCTTCATCTTACTGTCTCAGCTTAACACATAGTCCTCATCTGACAAATAAAACTCATGGAGGTGCTAAGGGACAGTATACCATCATGATACTATTATGTATAGAATTGAAGTGCATGACACAGATCAGAAAATCTCAAGGTCAAAAAAGCAATACAGATTATATTGCAGGAATACTTGAATGACATAAGGTTACTTCTCAGAACATGATAATTTTCTCAGACATTCAATTCACAATTTTATCTTTGTATTCCTAATATTATTGCTTCAAAGTAATAAAAAATTCTTAGCCCATGTGGCAAACAAACAAATACAATCCAACAATACTGGATTTTATTACAGTTAAAATTTATACTGTACACATTAATGTAACTTACTGACATCTCATTGTATCACTTCAGCTACTCTACTACTAGCATTAGCATGAAATCTGACTAATGTTATATACATACGGGTTAATCACTAAATTTTGGAGTTAATGGGATGGTTTTTGCTGATCAAAATGAGCTTTGAGTCACATCCACTGTTTCTTAGGAGGTCTTGTAGATGTATCATATCCAAATGTAAAGAACTTGGAGGGTCTTGCTAACAAATAATAGGTTTCTCTCGTAAACATGGCACAATATAAGACATTTTAAATCTCCCTTTAAAAGTTGCTGCTTTACTTCCTCTCTTATTTTTGCAACTTAGAAGGGTAAAATGAACAGCCCAATAACCTACTAGGTGAATGAAAATACCATGGCTGAAATACAGAGTATTTCAGTATCAATAACATCCTTTAGGTTGAAAGAAAAAAAATTTCAAAGATTACCTTGATCTTCATTTTACTGCACCACACTGATCTTTCACTTTAAAAAGTTCTTAAATCAGGGTATTTATTACCAAGTAATATCTTTCTCATACAAAAACTAGTTTTCCTCTGTGTGCACACATGCATGCAAAGGAAAATGGACACTTTCAGCCCACAATATGGAAGCTATGGATTTTATTTTAAATCATCTGAAGAGAACTCATTACACAGAGGCTCCTAGAGCTAGCATACAAATCTCAAAACCCATCTAAAGGGAAAGGTGTCATCTTTAATATTAATATGTTTCCAGCCAAACAGATTTTTTTTTTTTTCAGTATAGGTTTATTCCCTTGTAAAAAGGTTAAATTACTCAAAGTAAATTTGTTCATACTTCCAGGTTTTTTTGTGTGGTTGGTTTTGGAAAGACAACACATAACGTCAACCACTTAACAGCTTACTGATATCCAATACTTCATATATTAACATTTCTACTATGCAAATTTACAGCAAATTGAATGCTTCATGGATTCTGCACATGAAGAAGAGTTCAAAAGCACACGAGATTGAATTCTAACTAAAGCTTTCAAAATCTAAGGGGTCAAATGTCTTTGACACAATGACTGGGAGGTGGTATCACAGACTTGCACATACTTATTAAAAAAGGCAGCTCACTATTAGCCATTGTTCCTTGAGTTCTTGTAATTCTGGTATTTTATAGCCAGAGGAGACGTAGGTTTAGAAATCGCTTCTTATGCAGTACTCTGGCTAACAATTGTTCCAAATGTGACAGGATAGAAGCACTATTTGAATTTCTGAAGTAGAAAGAATACAGGTTACATCAATATCAGAAGGGCAACTCCAGCCTGAAGGCGTTCTAACTAAAGGTAAGAGAATATAGAATTGGAACAAAAGTGTATCACCTGTATCTCAGCTTGGGGTACAAACAAAACAGTGAGTGACAGCATACAAGAGAAACAGAACTCAACTAAGATCACTGCAGCTATTTCAGACAGCTGCATTTTGCTATAAATTTAGACCTGGTAAACTAAAAGGGAAGAGGAAATTACCCTGTTAGAAATTCCTTCCACTACTTCACTTTCTAACAGCAAAGATGCTGTAAAAATGTGTGCTGACATTTACAACTCACAGAAGATTAATTAAAGCATCAGGAAATAAAACTCAAAAATTAGTCCTGGAAAAGCTGCAGGTGCCAAACTGCTATTTACAGACTGAAGCGGTGTAATATTTTAAAATTAAAGATTGTCAGGCATCATCTACAAGGACACAAGAGGAGAAATATACAGCTAACTCAAAGAAAACAATACTCAAACATCAGCAAAAAGATAACTACAACCTAGATTATAATATTTCTCTTAGTATTTTCATGCCTTTCAATAGAGATAACATACTGTTTACAGAAGTCACCAAACCTAGGGAGCTAAAAGTGTTTGTGAAGTTACTGTGGTCTCTCTCCCATTTTATTTCCTTCATTTTCTCTGTAACATTACTTCTACCCATTTCTTAAAAGTCTGTGCAGTATTTCGCAACAGTATCTACACCTCTATTGCTCAAAAGGATAGAAAAAATGTCAGCTAAAGGAACAGCTGTAGTGTGCTTGTTTTATTTCTTTCCTCTCTCTGTATTTGCCTGGAAAGCTCTGTGGACTGCACTCTGAGCAATGACCTTGATGAAAACGTAGAGCTATTACTTAAGAAGTGATGGCAATGGACATCTTATGAAACACAAAGGACAATCTCCCAATGGCACACTTTAAATATAAGAACTTGATTTGGTTTAAAGAGATCATCCCAAGCCTTCTGTGCAAAACTGCAAAGCAGATGCAACCTTTATGCAATCTTACACAAGCCAAACGTTCTCTTAGGATTTAGATATTTGGTGTTCGGGTGGCTCTTGGAGTTTTCTGTTTGTTTGTGTTTTAAACTAGGATTTCCTGAGAGCAATCTGAGGAACCAAATTAAACCAAATTGAAATTTGAAAATTCATCTGACAGTAGAGGCCTGATCTTTTTGCCCTCTACACAAATGCTGCGTACAAAATTTAATGTAAGATGCCTCTGCTGTCTTTGAATAAGAATGCTTCTGGGTTTTGTGCACTAATTACTCATACTGGCATGACTTCAGCGTGCTTTACAACACTTACTGATCATGTATAGTAGATACAGGTATAGAAACAGCTAGCTTCAGGTGGGAAAACAGCTACTTTAAGGACACTTATCATACTCAAGAGGGAGACAAGCAGCAAACCTTAATGCAAAAAGTAGCTTTACACATACACAGAAACAGAGCTTTCAGCTGCACATCAAACTTCACACCTACTCTTACACTTCAGCTCATTTTCTACTTGCATCTCTTCTTTGTGTCTCTAAGTCAAGCACTTACCACTCATGGTTGTAAAAACTAACATTCATTGCAAAAATACAGATAAGAAAAGCAATGGAATTCAGAAAAATGGAATAAGCATTCTGTCTTGGACAAAGAACAAAATATTCCTTCAAAAATGGAACATGTATTGAGAATGGACTTGGAAGAAAATTTCTGGAATTTTAAGTCCTACATAATAGTTCTAGAGCCATTACAGCCTTGCTTAGTACTCCATTTTCTTAATTTTTATCTGTGTTACTCATTTTTGCTATTTATGCAAACAATATTGTCAACCGCTCCATTTAATTTATATAAAAATTTTTTTACTAACAAGATGGCAAAGGAGGGTAGGGAAACAATATCCCCATCAAATAAATTTTTTTTAGGATGTCAGCAAGTGCTGTCAGCCATTTATTTAGGACAAAGTCAAAATTCTGGACAAAATGTTACTACTTTCTCTTTGGGTCACATCGAATTTCCATGCCTAATTCCTAAAGCCAGTTACTCTATTAAGATTGCTTAAGTGAAAAAATTGTCTGCAAGTAAGTAAAATAGTTCATACCTCAATTAGCTCACAGATGGGTTTCTATAGAATCCCTTTGCACAAGTATTTTCCTTACAGCTCTTACCTCATTCCTTGTATGTATGTTCCAGAGAATGCTTATATTTTTCTTTAAAGATTTCAGTTACAGCAACTGCTGTATCACTCATTGGATACCAAACATGAATTTTCTCCAACAGTTAAAAAGGTTAAACATTTCAGTCAGTCCCTTAAATACACCATTTCAGAATTCAATAAAAATGAATTCTTCCTAGGCTATCTGGTGAGCACTGTCAAATTATTATATTTTAATTTTTAAATAATACATTATTTTTGGTTTCACTATTCACAAATCTTTGATGTGAGAATTCTATGAACTTTATAGCCTGAAATAACTTTCACAACTTTGAATTGCTAATTATTTAAATGGCATTTGTCTGGAACAGGTTGGTTGCTTTCATTATCTTAAGTTAAGACATGCATCACAGACTGTGAGTGGTAGGACTTGAATTTAAAACCTCTTCCTAAATTGAAGAGTTCCTCCACTGCAATCTAAAGCACAGCAGGCATACTTTTTACCCAAATGACTAGAATCACCATGGGAAAACGTAATGACGGTTTCCTTACATGAATTAGAGATTTGAAGTTTAGCGAATACAGAACAAGCACTCCTTGATTTTCCAGCCTTACAAGACTGCAGCATTTTCTACTACTACAACTGCTTGCGTAAGCGAAAACCAGATTCACAACCCACTCTTTTGAATTCATTCAACTGCTCTCTGTCCAAAAGCATTCATCCAGAAATTATCAGAAAAAGCTTTATGCCTTTTAAAAATAGAAGATTTCACAGAAAATGACATTACAGAAGATAAGGAGTTCAGAGCAGCAACTTGGTAACAATACATCAAATTACAAGTAAAAGGTAAAGACCTACAAATGGAAGATAGAGAAGATACTTGATTTTCCCCCTGAAACTATGCTGGATGAAGAAATAAATTACTAATACTGATGAAGGAAAATCTATTTACTTTGAAAAATGGTCTTTTTCAAGGTTTGTCTTATCGGCAATTAATCAAGATATCTGCTTACAGCATTGCCACAGCCCACATTTATTTCTACTGAATTAAAGAGACTAGCTGAAAAAGAGTAGTATTCATTAGATTTCCTCCTTTTATTTAGGGGAAAGTCAATAGATCAAACAGTTCCAAATTCTAGACTTCCACTTACAGTTTACCTCACGTTCTCAGTAGTTATCAGGATCTCCAAACACCAGCCTTTGAAGGATTTAAGAATAAAACCTAGGATAGTCTGTATATTTTTCCTTACTGCATAAATGAAGATTATATAAAATATAACTTGAGAAAAGTATAGTTTTTCATAATGGCTACTCTGTACTGGATTTGCTAAAGTTTACTTAACTTCTTGTAACGGCAAACAGACAAACGAAAACCTCACCAAGGTATCATCCATTTTAAAAAGCAATCAGCTTCTAATACAGAGGGCTCCCATACACAAACTCATTGGAAAAGAACTTAGATATTGCACTACCTGGATTATCTGAAGTGTTTAAAAAGAACTACCACCGTTCTTTACACAACTTTAGCTCCTTTCAATCTTATCACTACTAGTTACAGTGTTTTTCAGTTAAGGTTCAGCCCTTTTGCAAAACCTGCTGGCTTGGGAGGAAGGGGATTACAGACTTTCCATTTTTTCCTTCAGCTCTCCAAGGACAGCTGTACCTTTCACCTTTCCCTTTCCATGGGCAATAGATGCACACCCTGACCACAAGGTATTATTGCATAAAGACTGTGTATGGTTGGACTCAATGATCTCAGAGGTCCCTTCCAACCATGAAAATTCTGTGATCCTGTGATTTTCATATTATGGGTAGTATCTGATCAGAATTGAGCTCAAATGAGAAGACCACATTCCCCATCTACAACATGAAAAGTCAAGGGCATAACAACAGTACTTTCAGGAGCCATCAAGTTGAGTAGATGTCTCCTACATGAGCCAGTGCTGCTAGTGTAGTTCATATGCTTATGTAATTGCAGACAATTATATCACTATGAGATATTTGTGCCGCACTACTTAATGATTTTTAGTGAACCAGTAAGCTGAAAATGCCAAGTGCATATAGCACTGATCTCCCATGTTTTTTTCTAACCAGTCTTTGGAAGGAATAATTTAAGAAGTTAAACAATATTCAAAAGTAAGTCACTGCTACAGCCTCTAGGAGACCCAGGTTAGTTTTTGCCTATTTAGTGATTCTATAGGTCTGTGAAGTTGCACACCAACACACTGGTTCTGTCTTTTTCCAACTGAAGGAAGGCACACTCACAAGGTTCTTATCTGAACAAACAAAAAGTAAATTTAAATATTTCTATCGTGCTATGTTTTGTCTAGAGTTATGATTTTTTTTAAACCCAGCAAATTTACTCAACATATTAAAAGGGGAAAAAGCTAAGATTTTAAACTATTCAGGAGATTGTTGATGACAGAATCACTGACTGAGCTTAAATGGTGCAGTAGTTACTGCAAAACAAAAAACCTCAAAACCAGATGAACCAAACAAACCCAAAATCTCTTCCTTTCTGCTAGCTGGAATTTTTTTTTTTTTAATTACATGTAATATATTACTACCAACATTTACAGCTTTCTATACAGCACCTTAAGCAAACCATCTGCTGAGCTTTTCTTATTTATACATCTAAAAAACCCAACCATCTTATCACCAGGACAGTAAAATACCATGTGTATATATACAGTCATGAGAATACAACAACCGCACCTAGGGAATCTCAGCAACTCAAACAGAAGCTGGGCCCTTCCTGGGCTTAAGGAAGACGAAGGTTGTTTAGAGGTGAGGGATATCAGTTCAGACAAGCGATGAGTCAGTCCACATGTAGGACTGCCCATGCGGGTGGGCAGCAGGAGGCTGACAGGACTGGAGCAACTACTGGAAGCCTGAGAAACTGTCAAGTAACCTGTTGCAGACAGCCCTAGTGCAGCAGACTGCAAAGGAACAGGAGGGGGACTGTGACAAAGCTGTGGCCTCACCTCACCACAAGCACGGTGTGGACCCAGCAGCTGCCCCATCAGAGCGGGCAGGGGCTCAAAAGCCAACTCCACCTCCTGCCCCAGGAGACAGCACAGGCCTTGGGCAGCCCTGCTAAAACTGGTCCAGCTTTACTCAGAAGGCTCAAATCCGTTTTTCTGCCACATCAGTTTTCAGCTTTTGTCTTTTCCATCCCAATTGATACCGTGAAAGACGAAATCAGGACTCAATAGTCAGGGTGACTATTAAGCAGGTATTCTTTATTGCAGCGCTGGACGCACAGGGCATCACTCCTCCAAATGTGCGTCCCAGGTAAAGTTCGCTTCGCAATATATATGCACGTTATACATACATATTCATGCGATTTCGGGGAACTAGTCAACATAGTCATTGTTTTCCAAGAATTCATTACCAGACCCTAGCACCCTCTCAGAACCCCTTTGTTCTTCAGAGAGAAATTCCTTCTCCAAGCTGACATCGTGCTGGCCTCCTCCACGTGCATGCACACCTACAGACAGTCGCCTCGCTGCCTCTCGTACCCCTGCAGTGGGGGAGGCCCCTGTTTGTGGTCAGCCAAGTTAAAACCTTGCATTATTCGCTACCTCATACTTATGTCAAGAGCGGCCTAGTTATGTCAAGCAAACCTTCAAGCCGTACTTCAGCAGAACTCTTTAATCCACAATATACAAGCAAACACTCCATTTCCATCTATCCCCTATTCAATTAAAACACAAACAGCCCCCTACGTACATAATTGGTCATTTCTGCGTTCGGCAATCCGACTGACATCAGGCGCACAACAGGACAGCGCTTGTAGACCCCTAAGATATTTCTTTAGGGCTGCTCTTTCCAAAAATCACTGCAATTTCTTCAGTGAGGCAACCAGAAACACCGCACCATGGAGGGGAGCGAGTTCCAAACGCGGCCTAACTCCTGCTCACCTTGTCAAACAACAGAAGACCAGAACGCAACCGTGGGGAAAAAAAAAAAAAAAGAAAAAAAAAGAAAAAAAAAAAACCAACAACAAAAAAAGGTACTGCTGTGCTTATTTTTACAGAAAGGCAACGGTAAGGCAGGATGGCCTGAGGGGCGCACCGGGCAAGGGGAGCGGGGCGCCCCCCCGGGTGCCGCCCTCAGGGCCGCGCCTGAGGAGGGCGGGAAAGCGTGAGGGGCAGCCGGGTCTCGCGCTGCCCGCCCGCCCGCCATTTTGGGGCGCGTGGCTTCAGCGAGCCCGACCCAGAGCGGTACCGGGGAGCGCGGAGTCCCTCCGGGCGGTGCTGAGCTGTGGCGATGCTCTCAGCGGCTGCCTCGGAAAGCCACTTTGCGGTCACGATGAGGGAAGACAGGCCGCCGGCGCCACGGCCTGAGGTGACGAGCCGCCCTCACCTCCGTCCCCGGCTGAGGGAGGGGCCGGTGTTATCCTTCCGCCGGGGGAAGGGGCGAGGGGCCGCCCGCCCGCCGTCTCCCTGCGCCCCTCAGAGGTGAAGGGGCAGCGCGGCGGCCCTGAGGGAACGTACGACAAGCTCCGGTTTTCTGCGGGATGCCCCTTTGCCTCGGCTGTCGCACATTCAGTCTGGTTTTGGGGGGCTGTGGTGCCTTTTCAGGCCCTGCTTTGGGAAAAGTTCGAGGGGAGGACATACTTTACCTCAGTGAGCGTGAGGTGAGGGAGCAGGAGCAACGCTGTGGTTCACGGTGACCTTATTTCAGTCTTCTTTTTTTCTTTAAGAACTCCTTTTCTAGAAGAGGATGAGGAATCGCTGAAGGTCTTCTGAGGAGAAGTTCTTGTTTCTCCACGCTCGCCTGACGAAACACCCTGTGGAGAGGGAAGGCAGGAGATGGAGGTACGTGCTGAGCAGGTGAGGAAGGGCTGAGGGGTTGCCTGTGTTGAGGGAGAAGAAGGAAGAAAGTATCGCGGGGTTGCGAGGCCCCACATGACCTCTCTGAGGAGTGTGGGGATTGGAGAACCGTGATAATCACATGGGGAGTAAAGTAGAACTTTGAAAAGATAAAATATTTCTCTCCACATAAACCATACGTATGTAACTAGAGCAAATGAAAACGATGCAGGAACATGGTTTATGACAGATACTGTAATTCTGCGAAAAGAGTTGATGTTTGTGTGCTAAAGGAACATCTGAGTTATTTAACTTAAATATCAGTTTCAGTGATGTCCTTTGTCAGGGTAAATATTTTCAGAATCAGTTATTACACCTTCAGACTCTATTACCAGCTTTTTGTGAATATCCGAGGTTGCAAAACTGCGAAGTAGTACAAGAGAGCAATTGGAAACAATTGTATCAGATTATTTGAGACTGTATCCAAACCATAGTAAGGGTGACTACATATGTTGTAATTTTGCATTGAGAATGGGCTAGCTTGATCTCTTTAATAGCTTTAATCGTCTCTAAAAGTCTATAATTTAAACTGGTTTGAGCATGTTATCATTCAACAGCAGAGAAATTATGCTAATATGATTATTGTTATATTTTAAATGGTGCTAATTTGAGGCTTCTGGGAATACAGATATATATTTCAAATGTTGCGTTCTTGTTATGCAGTAGAACATGTCATAAAATAGGTACTTTGGCATTGTTGGAAACAAAACGGCTTGAGCGAACAATAGATTGCATGGTTTTTTCATTAGGAGAGGGGACATACTTGTCAGCAAAACAAAGTGGACCATAGGAGAACATTTGCGAGTAAAAGTCATGTGGAAAAACTGTTGCCCATGGGAGGAAAATGGAATAATGTGACTCTCAGCTGTATTGTTATTTGCTGGAAACAAAAAACGTGATGCTACCTTCTATACAAAAAAGCTTGATTTTAGTGGGTTACATCCAGTAGTGCAGAAATAATGCAAAGTCTTTGTCATCTCAAAGATGAATTGATTTCCAACTCAAAACAAATAGCATGATTGTGGTTGAAGGAATAAGAAAGAAACTGTAGCTCTTAGGTGTATAGTGAAAAAGGCTTTGGAGATCTGCTGCAGAAACCAGTAACTCAAAATGGGATGACAACATTTGTTTACTGATACCTAGAAAATCACTTTTTCTTTTTGGGGTAATTTAAAAAAAAAAGCATTTTGCTTTGAGGGGAATATTTTAGTATCAAGAAATGAGCCACAAAGCAATGTTCATTTTACGTTCATCAGTATTCTAGCAGAACCTTTCATAAATCTGTTTTGATTTATAAAGCAATACAACAGTTCGAGAAATGTGTATGTGCTAAATATTTTCACAAAATTGTAACCAAGCTAAGCAGATTTCACATTAGCTCTGTTCCAGGCTACTGATATTTAGTGTTTATCCTTGAATAAGCTATGCATTTTAATGAACTCTTACCGTCCTGATATTAGCTTTGTTTTTCAAGAATGAGTCGAAGGGTATGTGTTTGTTTATCTACTACACCCTGTCCTCGTCTGTCCTGTCAGTGGGTGAACGTGCCTGAGAATTAGAGTAGCCAGAGTTGATTTGGTGTGTCAGTTTTTCAGACTTTAAAATGTTACTTTAACACCAAATAGCTAGGTTATATTTGAGGAAATAAGTTAAGAAGCAGGAGTACCCCTTACTCATGAAGAGTTGTCTGATTAATTTTCTTGGTACTCTTTCCTCAAAACTTTTTTCCTTGTGATGAAATATCATATGGTAACATGCTATTTGGAATACTTAGTAACTGGAAAAAGGATACTACAATGTCTTGTATTCTAATTTAGCCATGGATAAGGTTTCGATAGTTCTACAATAAGACTTATTGAGAAAATAAGTAATATGATTTTAAAGTACAGAATTGCTTTTGAACTTCTGAAAATGTGGAAGGATACTTTTATTTAGGGCTCATTTTCTATACGTACACTGTGAAGCTCTGGATAAATGTAATGGCATTTTGAATGCAAATGAGTAATGGAGTACTCTGTGAAAACACTCGATGCACCTGTGGTGCTATATAGATTATTTTACTGTATGGGTACAGCTGTGCTCACTTGCGTTTCTTGATGACTATTTTGGCAGGATGCTGCTACTATCTGATAGTCACCGTATGAATATACTGCATCACTATAAATATATGCTATCAATTATTATCTCCCATACTAGGGAAAATTATTTTTATGGAAGGCAGAAAATGTTTTTAATACTTTTACTAATCCTTTTGTTTAGAAAGACCTTTAACTTGTACAGTTGGTTTACATCTGTTATTACAGTTCTTGATTCCTGAAGGGTGATGAGTAGTCCCACTTACTCTCCATTGCGTACTGAGAATGGCTAACATCTGCTAGGCATGAACTTGGTGCAAGCATCCTATGTGACAGTAAAATTACAGTTAATTTTTATGAATTTATCTGAAAGTTTTAAATCGTGGCATATGCTAATACAATAAAGGTGAATTCTGGTGAGTTTGGAACTCTATTGCACAACTTATTTTCCTTAGCTTAAAGTAAGTATAAAATTATTTTTAAAAATATAAAATAAATCCTTGATCTTAGCAAAACTGTTACGAATTTCTGTTTGGCCTTCACTAAAGAAAAAAGGTTTAGATGCTGTAATCCCAAATTATATTAAGATGTGAACCTTCTGTCTTCAGGAAGGCTTGTTTTGCAGCAGGTTTGACAAAGAAGATTTTTATTTTGCAAAATAAAAATAATATCTGGGCATCCTGTTTTGCCACAGGAGGTAGGCATGGAGTTATAACTAACGTCTACATGAAATCAAAATTTAAAACTGTTATTCGTGCAGAAGACTATTTTGGATTCTGTGAATGGAAAACAATTCACTGGAAAGCAAATCTTAGTGTCAAGTGAGCAACTACTGATTGATATAATTTCAAGTACAGTTCAGAGAGTAAGGGCTCCCAACTGAGATTATTCTCCCTCTCTATTGAATCCTGTGATGCAGCTTGAGTCTTCAGGCAGTGGGAAATTTGACAAGCACTGAAAAGTGTAGCGTCGAGGATGGATAGAATGAATTGAAAGCATCAACCTTAATTGTGAATTTTCTTGCTTTTGTGAATGTTATTTTTGTAGTTTAATGTGATCACTGCGACTCTTACGTCTGTAATGATAACTGTATAGATTAGACAGAGATGTAAGTACTGAGGAAGAGGGCATTTAGCACAATTTATAATTGCCTTATTCAAGTTCTTTTTTTGAAGGCATTCTGTCAGAACAGCTAGAAAGCTGAACAAAGAATGCATCTGAGCTGAATTGATGTAGTGTGCATGTTGATTACAATTAAAAAACTTTGTGGCTAGCATACATTAATTGGAACTACTGCTGAAAATGATTTTATGTGAAGCATTTTTGTCAGTATACTTAAATTCTGTTGAGCTCTTTCCTTGGTTTATGAAGACTGGCATTCTTACTGTTAGCCATATGGAGCATGTTGTAGTAAGAGAATAAAGCGCTTTTAGTGTGTGTTTGGCTTTTTGTGAGTTGTTTTTGTTCTTTGGTGGAACTAGACCTTCCAGTCTTTTTGTTGCAACTACTTTTTAATTTATGGCCTTTATTGTTGGAAAATTTGCACAGGGAGTTAATGGAATAGCATATTCAATGCCTGGCAGTAAAGCTGAAGCCTGAATTGTCAAAAATGAAGCTTTTAATGTCAGGGTGACTGCCAAAACAGGATTACTGAGAAGCTGGATGGTCTGGCTTGATGTCCAGAACATGCCTTTACAAACACAGCTATGGCATCTGAGGTATAATTTGTGCCTAATGTAACTGTGCTGACAAAAACTGCTTGCACTACACTTGTACTGCCAAAAATAGTGTTGTGATGATGTTGCTAATTATAGTTCCTCTATATCTGTGGTAAATGATCATCATACAGATCAGGATGAGATATTATAATGTGAGCAAGGCCTAAGAATTTGAATACCAGAAACATCTTGTTAACTATCATATGTTAGTAGCTTTTGTTCTTGGTTTTATTGATACTCAGGTGTACGTGGTTTAGGTATTCCTACTATTCTCTGTGTACAGTAATACTACTGCGATAATAAGAAGGGAAGGAAAAAATGGTAGGTGGGACTAGATTGCCTCTGTTTTGGCTTGATATTGATCATTGATAATGATGCAAGTTCTGTGTAACTCTTGATGTTCTGTGTAAAGCCACGTTAAGATGATGTGATGGTTACTATTCTGTCTTTAGCTTTCATTAGAATTATATTGTAAAGATAATTTAAAATAATTTGAAGTACGTTATTAGAGGGGGCTTGGGAATCCAGGAAATTGTTTCCATTCTAACCCAACAATAGTCATATTAGATGTAAATTGCACATGTAGTAGTATTCTAGCTCCTTATACTTGAAGTGTTAGAGAATAAATCCTGTTTCTTGCCTTAGCTATTCTGCCTGAGCCTTAGGGTTTCCATGTTGTGGAGGAAACATGCATAATTTATTATTGTTTATTTTCTGCATCCTCTTACCTTCATGACAGTGATATAGTGAGGATGATCAGGTAATTGGACAAAGGGGTCTAGTTTTCTAGCACAGAGTTCTTGACTCCTAGAATAACTCTGCTGGTATGGACAGCAAGAATACTTCAAATAGATGTAAGGCATTTTCAGATTATACCTCCGAAGCTAACTTGTGACAGATTTGTTTTCCCATGGTATTTCTTCTAAACTCTACTCAGGTCATTCCTGATCATGAAAATTATTCAGAACCTTGGAGCTTGTCAGCACAGATAATTTTGAGGGCAGTAAGCTAGAATATCAAGTGCAACATCCCAGTTAGTCCGCCAGCTCTCTCTGCCACGTACTTCCAGTCTGTAGCGAGGCATCTTGCAGTTGAGTGTTCTTGAGTGTGCTAGGAAAATGTTTGTGGGGTTGGTACAAAGTGGCTTGTGTGCTGACAAGGCATAGAGTAGTTCACAGCCCCGACCGTTCCATGCTGGACAAATGCTTAGTAAATATAAGGGCGTTATGACTAAAAGGTCTTGACTTACTGACTTAGCATGTTTCACAATTGACATTGGCTAAAATGTTGTATTTTACAGGAGAATTCATGTTTCCTTAAAAATAAAAAAAGAAGGAAGAGGAGGGGGGAAGAAATATAGGCCTTCTTGTGGTTTTAGTAGTCATCATGTTTTTATTTTCCATCCGTTTAGATATTCTAATGTGGCCAGAAATACAGTTGGAAGAAATTGCCCCTAGTGGTTTTGAACCCTGGAAATCAGAATCTGTGTTTTAAACACGAACTGAATACTAACTAGGATAAGAGAAGAAAGCAAGCCCGACTTACAACAAAAGCTCAATTAAAAATGTCAAAACATACATGCTCTTTTAAGAGGTTTTTATGTAATACTTTGCTTCTAATATGTATAATTACTAAAAAACAGTATGTAAGCCTACGTCTTTAAGAAATATTTTCCCAACCTTGATTCCAGGAAAAATATTTGCTATAATGATGGTACTTAATAGAACTATGCATGCCAATGACGAATTATCAATTTAAACACAACCCCTTGTGCATGTAATACGCAGAAAAACATTTATTCTTTTTGATAAAAAGATTGTATCTAAACAAACAGTTCCTAATACAGTTATCTGTTTCTTTTAAGCATATTTCTACATACATACAAATTACCCAGAATTTGCATACAGCTACACTGCAGGTGAAAGGCTTTTCCAGTGGGAGAATATGTTTGTGTTTTAAAGTTGCTCTTCTAGAATAGTAAAGTAAGCTTGACTGTGATTGCTTTAGATTAATGGACAGGTTTCTTTTATATTCATTAAAATATAAATCCGACACAGCTTAACCCAGTTGTTGAGCAAGCTATATGGGTTTGAGTTAGTTTTCTAGTTCAGTCTTGTCATAGCTCTTTTAATTTGTGTTGTTCCAGGTTTGTTACATATTCTGACTGTATTTTCTTGCCTAACACATACCTTTAGACTACAGCTTTTTATAATTATAGCATTGGTAACCTTGTAAAAGCCAGCAGTGTCGTGTTTTTGAAGAACATGCTTGAAAGCTGCCCCTCAAAACTTAGACGATGCCACTGCTTTTGCATGGCCAGATATAAAATAGGATAAAAGAACTAAAAAATATGTTTCTTTTCTAAAAAGTAGAAATGATAGAATGACCAGACTCTGCCTCACTGTCTTCTGCTTTGTGTATTTTATTGTAACATCCATTTACAGTACACTGCCAAAAACAATCTCCTGTCTCGAAATGCCAAATCTTGTTTCTACTGAGATTGGTAGGTGAATCTACCGCTGATCTTAGGTGACAATTCACTGATTTTTAAACTACTATTTACAAGTAGATTACAGTTATAAGAATTCTGGTAAATATTCTGAGCAGTGAAAACTAACAGTAGGTTAAGCATATTTTTACAAGTAATAGTAATACCTAAGTCTTTCTGAAAAGAAGGAAGTCAAAGTATCTTGAGTCATTCCAGGCTGTGTCAATGTATCCTTTTAATCTGTGTTGGAGTGGTTGCATCCACAATGTGGAAATTTGAAGAACAACTTGGATTCATTTATCCAACTGATAGGAAAAAGGTCTTGATTTTAGGGATGTGAAAGCCCAGCAGCAGAGAAGGCATAAGGTTAGTATAGAATAACTGACTATAGTTTGACATTTACTACAATAGTAATAAATTAGAAGAATCACTGAAAAGCAATTTTTCAGAATAAGTTAATTTGACAGAACAATTGGGGAAAGTGGATGTTAGATGTTGATATATAAAACCTGAGTAGTAGGCCACCCTCAGTACAAACCACTATACTTCTGAAATGGGTTCGAAGGTGAATAAACCTAGAGATTGTGCTGTTAAATTGCTGTGCTGCTTTACTGATACATTTTTAATTTTAGCCCAAGTTAAACAGTACTTTTGTATCATCGGGTTTTTAGTGAACTGAATTGTCTTTGAAAATGTTATTACTACTTTTTTTTTTTTTTTTTTTTTTTATAATTGTGCTCTAAAGTAGCTGCACTGTAACATTATGATGGAAACAAATTCAGTGTTGGTTCTTTTGTCATTAAGATTTTACTAGGCTTGCTGGTAAAGAGACAGTGTTGTTCAGTTTATGAAGCATCCTCAATTTAATAGAGCTCATGTAAAAGCCTGCAGATTGCTGTGGATTTTGCAGGACAGATTGACAATGTAAGGAAGGATCAAGGAGATGACACTGAAGCCTAAATAAAACTCATGTAGAAGGGATAACAAATTTTTCAGGTTTTCCTTTTTGGAGAAAAGTAAGGGGTTTCATTCATGGGTTTGGGTGTGTTTGTATTTCCCAGATCTATGGAGGACTGAACATCTGGCTGCATACTAGTTAAAGGTATTGACCCTTTTTTCTTAGCAAAATTACTTGTATCATATACTATTATACTATTTGCTTAAAAAAAATACATCTTATAAATATCTGTATAGATTTTTAGACGTTGGCTTGGTTGCTGTTTCTCCAGAGTATTTGCTACTTCTTTTACTATGTGTCTGGCTATCTTGGCTTTATTCTCTGTACCGATTGCCAAACTTGCCTAAATGTGAACAGTGCTAGAGAAAATGTTTAAGGGAAGTAGCTCAAAATTTAAGAGACAAATCTTAAACATTTTTAGGGTCTTAACATATTTTCCTGTTATCCACTAAGTTTTGCTGTGTAGATGGGAACCTTATTTTAAAGTACTTCCCTGATTGAGGGAATTGATCTAGATGTCTTAGTTGTGTGGCTAGCAGACTAGGAATTGGTCAAAAGAAAATTGAATGCAAGTGCTGTAGCTATACATGTGTAGGTAAGTAGGAATGGTTGAGTAGGCTGTTCTTTTCACATTTAACTTCACTTATTAAGAGACATTTCATTTGTTCTTTCATATGTGCTCTGATTAAGGCATAAAAGCACGTGGTTTTATCAGTGAGCATTCCAAATACTGTTTTTTAAAAAATTGTGATACAGGAGGCAGAGTTGAACAGGAGGGCTGTTGCAACTGAGCAAATGTGTTCAAATCATGTTTTTTCCCACTTGCTCATCTGGGCAAGTATCTCTAAAGAGATACTGGGTATTTATTATTGGAGAATCTTAGTCTAAACTCAGACTGTCATCAAATGTCCTTGACATCAACTTTCACAGTGAAATCATAGTTGAATCTTCCTTCTTTGGTCTCCTCAAGTCCTCTGTACCATATACTCTCACATACCCAATTAATACAGTCAAAAATGTAGCAGCAGAAAAGGTTCTTCCTCCAAATTGTATATCCTTCATAGCAATGAACAGAAACTGAATTTTGTAGTAAGAGCTTCTTGAAGCTGGTAGTGCAAAAGGGAAAAATGGGAATTATAGAAAGACCAGAAGCAATTGTGTAGCAAAACAAAAGATAAGCATTTGGGTGAATATGAGAGAAGTGAGTTTGAAAATATGGAGAAGTTGGTAAGACTACAAGACAAATTAACAGAGAAGGGAAGAAAGCCTAAAGCCTTTAGAGCTATTTAATGAGAAAGTATTTGGAATAAAGAGTATAATAGGAAAAAGTTAGTTGTGTCAGTAGCTGTGTTCTGAAGCTGTAATTGCTCTGCTTTGCTGGGGAGGGAAGGAAATGAACTGAATTCATTGTTTTAATGATAAATTTAGCAGATGGGCAAAGTGAATACATAATAAATTGTGCTTTGTTTCTTACATAGCAGTTTCATGAAATATAACAATGTTATGCATTTTCTCCATCTGTTTCTACAAAAATAAATTCATTTCTTCTGTTTTTCTTACTCATCCTGCAATACATTATTTGATTTGAATATCATCTAGGCTTGAAGGAAATAGTCCTTGCCATAAGATGTCTCAATCAAAGTCTTGCTGTCAAAGGAAAGATATGCCAGTATGGAATTGTATCCCAAAAACTTATATAGTTACACTTGCGGAATTTTTAATTGTCAAAAAAAAAAAAAAAAAGGCAGGATTTGTAACATTACTCATGCAACTGAATTTATGATGTAATTGAGTCATTTGTAGGAGAACACCCAGTACCTGATAATATTACTAGAGTAAAGTTTTCTTTGGTGCTATATTTACATGTTTTACTGTAGCAATACAATTAATCTATAAATGTTAAAAAAAAAAGCAGCTATCTAATTTGTTTTGAGATCATAACTGGTTTGCTTTAACATCCGTCTCTTAATGGAACTCTTTATGTAGCTCATCATTCTGCACTAATTTGATATGAAAAATCCAACAAACTGGTTTAGACTTTAGGTGCATTGATAGTGTTATTGTGTAAAGTTTGTTCTTTGATTGTTCCAGATATGCATTGGTTTTTTACTAAAAGTCACTGGAAATGTCCAGAAAATCTTTTGTGTCTCACAATGAGGACAGGTTAGGTGAGATTTATACAAGTGACATATAAAATTCAAGTAGCTGATTTCATTAATTATCATACCAATCCCTAGTTGTGGTCCTAATCCCAGTTTTCTGCAGTGACTGGCCTTAAATTCACCAGCGGTGAAAAGTGCATAAGCTATTCACTCAACATGTGAGAATCCTTGTCAGGGTTATGTAAAAAAGTTGGGGAAGCAAGTTATACAGTTTCTTAAAAGATTTTCAATATAATTGTGATCTTAACTGTAAAGTGTTGTTCATCTGAAGAAAAAGCTTTGTTAAAGAAGTTATTTCAAAATATTTCAAGTGTATCCCTAATTAGAAATACTATGCCTGGGAGAACTGGAAGAATTTGTAAAATATGGATGAAAGTTAGCCATACAGATAATTTTGTTGAAGGCAAAACCTTTTACAGGTTATATTCTGTTGGCATTTATATAAGTGCTCTATATTCTGTCTGAACAGATTTAGATGGTTTTGCATCAGTTTCATACCATGTATCAAAAACAAAGGCAAAAAGATTCCTGTTTGTTCTATGAGTCATGATTTTGTCTTAACATTTGATGGATATGACTGCATTATATTACAATCAAAGCTGTGTTCCATAACTACTGTGGTGGTCTTGCCCCCAAAACCCCTTTTTGTTTTTATTTAATGTAACAAAATTTAAAATTAAATCTATAGAGAGATGCTTGCTTCTGATGCACTGCAATATAGTGCAGCTCTTTTTTAGATACAGTCCCATCCAGGAAGAATTACACACCTGAGAGTTGAGAGTTCCTGTGAGGTTTATTTTCCATATGGGCTGTGATATTGGTAAGGATCTCTGAACATTACTGGTTTCTGGAGAAAATGTGGAGAGGTTCAAAAGTCCCTTCTTTTGTATCTAAGAGGAGTTATATTTGATGTTGTTACAAAGGTAAGGTTTTATGATTATATTAACAGCTCTGGTGATTTGTTGGTTCTTTTCTTTCATTGGCTTTTTTTTTCTTAAAGGTGTTTAGTGAAGAAAATTTGCCTTTTAGAGGTAGGTTGTATAGATACCGATCTGAATTTCTAATCTAGTACCATTTGTTTTCTTCTTTATTTTTACTTTATTGTGAACAAAAGTAATGTAAACTAGTAATACAAAAAACATCCCACGCAAAACATCTATAAATAACTATACTGTGCTGTCTAAAAGTGATTCAGAATGAGTTTTGTGCATAGCTAGATCTAATTTTTAATAAAAAAATCTTTAATACCATATATTTAGCCTTGCAATTTAAGAGGCTCAAGAAATGTTTACCAAAAAATAAGTCTCAGTGAAATTTTAGTTGCCTGTGTCCTTATTTTCGTAAGTGTAACTAATCTTTAAGCTGAATGTTTCTATCCTTATGAATCATTAATCTTTTTAGAAGAGATTGAAAACCGCTTATAACCATATGCGTTAGACCATATGCAAAATATTTAACTTCTCAACAAGAACAACAAATTGTAGCCTTTGACAATGTGACTTTTCAAGTGAACTTGCATAATATTTGTGTTCCATCTGTGGCACTCCTATGGCCTACAGTTGTTGCATAAGGGCCTTTACTTCTCTTTTTAAGTGCACCTAGAAGGAAATAATCGTCATCTCCATTTTACAGATAGCAAAGCCGATAAATTATTTTTTAAGATTATTTAAGGATGGCTTCACAAGTTTTAGACTTGTGTGCTCACTGCTACATTACTTTTCTAATTATTTAGTTGTACTGGAGTGAGATTACTCAAGTTACATGAAAATTTTTGAGCCTGAGATTCTGTGGCAACTGTCAACTGAGAACAGTACCATAACTTGTCAAAATCAGTATTGTAGCTTCTTTAACATTTGGATCATATTTCTATAAACATGTCTATAAAGTGAGGCCTATTAATACACTAAGACATACCAGTGATTTCAGTAGGACTTGTCAGCTACTAATTAGACTTCTGAACTAGTTTTTTTCTGGCTACTTAGTGCAGCCTACGAAAGCTTCTATGTTTTCCATGCTTGGCATAGTCTATGTAGCAGGAATCTTGCAGGCAATTAGAGGGGTTAATGTGTGATTGAACAGGGTTCTTCTGGTTTCACTGCTATATACTGTTAAATAGCATAGTTCACATATGTACCAAAATGATTTATTAGATAAGAAGTCAAACTGTATGATGAAGGAAATAAAATATCACAAGAGCAGCAAGAAGCACAGTAGTGACAGATTTTGTGCTAGTGAAAGAAGCAAGTTAAAAGAACAGGGCAAAAAAAAGTATTTTAGGGGGATAGGTTTCATCCCACAAGTGGAGGGAAGAAAGTTTCTAAGGTTGTAAGTGCAGTGACCCCAAATGACTAAGAATTGCCTGGTGCCTGTCATTGCGTACAAACAATTTTGTCTTTGATGTGTTATTCCTCCAAAAGAAGTGCAAGTGTTCAATCTAGTGTTCAGATTCACATGTTCCTTACCTGTCTCCTGTAAGTAAATACAGTTGCTCCCCTCCCTTTTCAGCTTCCCTTTACTGTGTACTGCTGTTTGCTAAATGAAGAGTTTAATTTAATATGCCAGAGACATATTACAACACATTTAAATTTGTACTTAAGTGACAGATTCAACCATCCTTTTACTGCAAGTTTAATTTATATGGATTTCATTTATAGGCATCTAGTCCCAAAAAAATGGCTTTTGGAAAGAAAAAAAAGACTTTAAAAGTCACTTCTCAAAAACATCCTGTTCAAAGCATTGAAGATGGAAAATATTTTAACTTGAAAAGAGATGAAGTTGTAGTAAGAACAAATTTTATAACAGAAATACAGAAAAATAGATATTTTGTTTTCTCCTGAATTAAATCAAAATTTGCCTGTTGTTGTTCTCCAGTTCTTCTGTTGAGTTCACTTCAGTGAATTTGTAATGAGATCAGAGGTTTGTCTGGTGCTTTATTAAGAATAGTATATGGAATTGAATTGTAAAAAATCATATGGTAAGTCTAATAAATGTTTTAGTTCTATTTTAATAATAAGTCTGTAAGGAACCTTGAACTAAAATCAGACCTCACTTTTTGATTAATTGTGTAGTGAGTCAAAAGAGAAGGTGAAAAATGACCTTTACCGAGTATGCTTAGCTTCCCCTGCGGGAAAGAGAAGAATCAAATGATGATTTATTTTTTTCTCTTTAAGTGGAAAGAAGAATATTCATGCAGAGAAGAGGAATTTTTGTTGCTTCTAAGTAATTGTGCCTTCTTGTAGAAGCACTCTTTAGACTGGAATATTTTATACTAGATAAGAGGCTTTTTATTCAGATTGAGCAGTTTTAGATAGAAGATGAGGATCAGCTAACAACAGGGGAACCAGTTTAGTAGCTTTTCCCAAGTACCCAAAAGTGATCCTTGTGTCTTCATTACTTGTGTAGAGAAGGAATAGGGGAAGGAAGAAGGAGAAAGAGCAGAACTATAAAACTGACATTTTCTGAATTAATTTAGATTGTTGGGTTTTTATTTGGTCATTGATCTGGGAAGTAAACCAGTCCCCAAGATACTGTGGGGCCACAGTACACCCTGTATTCCAATATAATCTAGTGCAGTTGGTATTTTAAATAGTGCAAGGTAGCCCAGGAATTCTGGTTTTGTTTAGGTTTGGTTTTGTCGTAATAATTAAAAATTATATAAATACTGTCTGACTTTTAATACCTTTTCATATAATAATATAATATTTATTGTACTGGGACTTAAAGATAATGCTGATAATGATCACAGATCACATGACAGTGTGGAGAGAACAGCATACCCAAGATGATTGGACTGCCTGTTTGCATCCGTACATAATTCTGTTTGGCTTAACTGTGGTATATACGCTTTGTGAGCAGCTGTCAGGGTCACCACTGGGTTGCACATCACTGTACTTAATTTATTTTTGGACTATAGAATAATAAGCATTCCTGGATTTCCTTTGGGGTTTGGTTATCATTGTAGATTTCCTAATATCTGGCTGTTCTTATGATGATCACATACACTTACTGCTTATTCAGAAATTCCTTATTCAGCTTGAACCAATTCATACGTTGACAACCTGAGACGTTAATGAGTAAGTTTGTTTGACTATTCAGTTGCAATTACTTAAAGGGCAGAGTACATCTTTGGTACAACTGTGTAAAAAAATGTAAGTAAGCAATATCATGCTTCTATTCATTCAGGTTTTGGTGCATAACATCTCCACTTGCATGTCATGTTTTGTTACATTTCATTAGTATCAGTATCAGTCAAATGGTGGAAACAGTGCTAGTAAAACTTAATTCATCACTTCCTATGAAGCAAGGAAATGGTGCTTTTGAATAGATTCGTAATGATTATAGCTACAGGCTGTTGCGGTTGGTCACATGAGGAGAAGGTCTGACCAAATCATAGAATCTTTAGAGTTGGAAGGGACCTTAAAGATCATCAAGTTCCAACCCCCCTACCATGGGCAGGGATACCTCCCACTAGAGCAGGTTGCTCAAATCGGAAAGGATCAAAATTGGAAAGGATCACATGACAGAGAAAAATGTATTCCATAAAAGAGCAAGACTAGTTACGGTGGTTCTTCTCACTGTTTCAATATGACATCTGCTCAAGTTTGAGAAGTCTTGCTGCAGGATTTTGATGATCCAAACAATAGCCTGCCTGTGTGACTACAGAGGTTCCTTAGGACTTCTCCAAAAAGTGGAGTGTCAGTGAGAAGGATATGGTACTGGAACTTCACTTTCTGTTGTTTTCTTTGCTTTACAGTATCTTAGACTGTGTATCTTAGTTTTCAGTTTTATGTTGCTTGTGACATGCTCCCAGAGAGAGAAGATGTGAGCCAGGCTGTCTATTAAGGATAGCCCTCTGGGATGTATGCTTAGGAAGGTACTATCATTGAACTGTCTTCTCAAACAGTAATTTTTGAACACTCATAGGCATGGGATTAGGACGTAGGCATTGCTGGCTGTGCATACACAAGTGAATCTCAGTCAAAGCTTTGAAACAGTAATCAGGATCTTAAAAAGTCCCTGTGCATTGCTTTAGCCACAAGATAAAACATTGTTATTTCATCTTTATCTTATGTCAAATATTTGCAGTAATAAAAGCTTACAGAAAAATCAAATATCCTGAAGATACTAATTCCTTTAGCAAAAGTACAATGTAAATACTTATTCTATAACTTTCTTGGAAAAAAATAAATACAGACGTAAAAAAAAAAGTGACACTGAAGAACCAACTAATCTTTTGTGATCTCTTCTATTAGTGGGTAATAGCTTAATATTACTAACTATTGTCTGTTGATGTGAGGTTTCTTAAGAAATAAGGCTTTTGGCATTCCTCCCTAGAAGGCCTCTGCATTTTTGTAAGTCTCAAGAATGGGAAGATTTGTGAAGTTAATTTTTGTTCTGTTCTGATTTAGCCTATTGCAACAAATTCTACCAAATGCTTTTCCTGTTATTCATTTGTTGTGATACTGATAAAGGTCCTCTGAGAACAACAGAAATTACTTCAGAAGTCACAACTTGAATGTTATCATTTTTATACACTGTAATGCGTTTCACAAATCTATGCCTTTGTCTGGATTGCGTACAGTGCACTTTCTTGGCAAAATGTTTTCTAGAACTGTGCAGGGTGTTTTAGTCTGTTTCCTTACGATGAAAGCGAAGGATGAGTATAGGGTAGTATTAAATATGTATATTGCTTACCAAATATTTCTTTTCTGCATTTTATTGTCTTTCACCTGTTTTTGAAAGTTCAGTTAAGTTCTGTTGTGAGGAATATGTAAAATATTATGTACATTTCTGACTTTCAAGCAAAATCTTTGTATAAACTGGCATGAATCAGATTATTAGAAGTATCTTGGTTCATTCCAGTTAGGTCAACTTTTTTATTCCTAGAAATACTAGACAGCTTATTAGAAAAAAATGTGCATAGGGATTAATTCTGAAGTATTTACTTCTTCTAGAGAAGTTAATAAAAATGAAGTGAGCTTCTTACCAGAAGACAAGATTTCTTTTTATTAGAAAGCAAACATTGGAATACATGTGCATGTGTTGAGTGCAACAGAAATGCTGTATAATGATTTTTTGGAAATAACCATTGGAGTACTTTTTCATATCTGTGCAGAAAGAAACATGTTTGAGTATGCCAGAATGTTATTGAGCTTTTCTGTGTAAGTCTATTGACAAAGTATTTATGTTTCTTTATAGGCTGTGTTTGCATATATCTGAAATATTTTAAGAAATTATGAAAGAAATGCTATACCAGTATTTCATAAATGGAATAACTTTTTTCATTGTACTTCTTTTCATCAGTCAAAAAGGGCAATGTTTTAATGGGCACAGAATGAATCTTACCATGCATGAAATATACCTTGTTTACCAACTTTCAACGATGATTTTTTTCTTTTACTAAATGAGCATTTTAATTTTGTTGCACATGGCTACCAGAAATTATGATATTGGTTTTGGATTGCCTGTACAGTGTATTGTTTCAATGAAAAAACTCAAGATGCCATGGCACAGGACAAATATCACTTATGCAGCTCATGTCAGATGTTAGGGGTAACTGAAACAAATTCATTTAAACTGCATTTGTAACTCTCCTCTCTTTCCACTTCTGAAAGACCAATGTGTACTGTAAAAGTCAGGTTTTGTTGCTTCAGCCACTCTTGATAATGATTCTAATTAGTGTTGTGATAATTAGATGCAGATGGTTTGCAGGTGGGGGAATGCAAGGCTTCATCTTTTTAAATTGCTCAATGTGTCACCTGCTTCACAAAATAGAGAAACTCCACATGGCCCTGACCAAAAGCCTCTTGATGTAACTGAAAGACTCCACATGGTTTCCTGGGCATTTAGAATAGATAATAAATTCCACTATGGTTTTTGATAGTCCTGTCCACTTTGCAGAGTAACTTGTGTAATAATGGGTATTTGGAACTGTGGGAAAACATATCTCAAGGAGAAATGCTGTTCTAGATGAGTTATGTTTCTATAATTCTCCTCTAATTGTACCCTTTCTCCTCTGCTTCTCAGTCCTGGGAAAAAAACTTTCCCTGTGCTCATTGTCATCTTTTCACAAGCTAGTAAATTACTTGATCTAAAGCTCATGATTACCTGAAAATCATCTTCAGCATAGTTTCCCGTGGAAATATTTGTGTATACTGTGTACCTTCTAGGTGCTGAAATCAGTGGATTTATTTTACTAATTGGATTATTTTGTGTAAAGGTGATGACAATTGCAATGAGGTTTCCACTGTCCTAGCGGGGAGAAAGCTATTGTATCTAGTCCTTACCTCGTTTCCTAAGACAAAAAAAATTGCAGATTACTTGTGTTTAATGTAAAGAAAGTGTGTATGGTGTTAATTTACGAACTAGATAAGTGTAAGGAAAGACTGCTATCTGAGAGGCAGCTGCATGTCTGATAGTCTTGCTTGAAAGTACTTCAGTGATCTAGAAAATCTGAACCCAGCCCTTGTGTGGTTCAAGCTTCTAATCAGGGCTCTTCTCGGATGTACCAGAAAAAGTTTCCTGTTATAAAATAGCATTTAAAAAGCTGAGTTGTTTTTTCTAAAAGTTAACCTGATAAAGCTTTGAAATATTGATTTATATGACTTGTTTTGTAAGAGGGTTTTTTTGTCTGAAATTGCTACTGGAAGGACGCACATTGCAAAATTAATGATTGTACAGGCTAATAATTTAGCCTTTAAACTGCAGGGATTGCATTGTTCCTTGCTGGTGTGTGCTGGCAGGATATATGTCTTTGGCAGTGAAATGACTCTATGGTACTTGCAAAAAACACCTAAAAAGGAAAAAAAAAATCAATCTTTAAATGATTGCCTAATACCTGTGACATGATTAAGTGTTTCCAGAAAGAAACACTTCTTCCTAAGAAGACAGACATAGAACATGGAAGATTTGTATCCTTGTTCTTGCCCTTAGGTTCTGTGGTATAGATCAATCCAAAAGCATCCTTACCAGAGGTTAATTAGTAAGATGCAGCTCAAGAAATGTATCTCAGTACATCTACTGTGGCTATATTTATCTGTCTATATTAGCACACCATGATTTGTTGATGCTTACAGATGAGCACTTGACAAACAGTTTGCAATTATAATTGGTTTATGGCCAGTCGCAGTGTTGAGTAATATTTTTGTTTGCTAAGCGATTTCTTTATCTTCCCAACTTATATTTGAAATACCAAAACCACGCAAACAGGGATACTTCTCCTTCTTGTTCTTTAAAGGCCACTTCTTATTTTCTGTTCTTAAATACCTAGGCATGTTGAGGAGAGGGAGTTTGGGATGAGCGTGTCTGAACTGAAACTGCCTTGTTCTGATGTTTTGGACTTTTTATATAGCAAAACCCTTTTGACCTCATTTGTGGTTTTATATATATATATATTATGAGATAATAATTCTGCCTTTATTACACACTTGAAATGGCAAAATACTCTTGTCACAGGGTAGTTGGATCAAAGGAGGGTCTTGCCCCAAGACAGTATTTCTGCCAGAGGGCAATATCTTAACAGATGGACTTCTCATTAGATATTCACACCACATCCACCAGGACTTTCACCTTTGGATAGAGAATGAAATTCAATTCTGGCTGCGGATAATTACTTCCTTACCAGGCAGAAATGTGAGATCAAATATCAGAAGTCAAAACTTGTCAAATACTTTTCCTTCTGTATCATTCCTTCTCCTCTCTTGGCTGTTGCAAACACCAGGAAATTCTGCAAATTAACTTCCATTTATACCACTTCATATAAATCAAATGTATTAAATATTTCAGAAGTTTAGAGAATGCCAGGTGTTACCACAATCTAAATAACAGGGAATAACATCAGCATTAGGAAACCTTTATCTTGTTCCTCTCTTTGCCAAGGACTTTGCTTTGCTTATACTAGACTTTCTCTTATGTTCATCCTGTCAAAATACAAATTTTTCATGTCTGGCCTCTTTCTTACCTCTATATCTATTGTTGAGACGCTGCTGTGACCACAATATAATGTAGCTCTGACCAGGCTAGGTAGCTTATGGGTGTGTATGTCTTTTCTGTCTCACTCTAGGTATTGCAGCCAGACATTCACTGCGAGCTATTTATTTATTCAGCTTCTTGGTAGATTTTGCAGCTTGTACTGAGTTGAATGATCCTGTAGTTGTATGCTACAGGTGTTTAAGCAACCCAGTTTAAAACTAGTTGAGGTAGACTGGTACTGAAGAGTAGCCACAGAAGATAAGAGTTGCAACTACTCAATTAAACATTTCATTTAAAAAAAGCTCTCAGTTTATCAGTGTGTTAAGTCCAGACCTTGCTGCTTGTTGTGTACTTAATAATTAGGAATGATATCCTAGGTTCAGATGGGATTGAAGATTTGGGCCTTTATTAAAGATTCTGTACTCCTTCTTGTAGAGCAAATGTCAGTTGGGGATTTCTTTGCAACAGTTATGAAACCAAAAATTTTTGGTCCTTGATACAGACAAAGCTAGATTAAGCCCCTAGTTGGGGATATGGCTATTATTTGAAATGCAATTATTAGTTGTTTTTTTTCTCTGCATTTTATCAATAGGTTTTAATGAAGCTTTTTCTTGTTTTTCCTCTATTTATATTATCACTCATTCTTTTCCATTTATTGCCCCCACACTACAATACAGAGGCTATCTTATTCATCAACCAGATGTTTATCAAGGTTAAAAAATCCCAACAGTTTAACTGTCTTGAAAGTATTGTACACTGTGGTGCAGGGTGGTCCAGGGAGACACCGTTTTCTGTCGAAAATGTAGAAACTTAAAAAGAAGCATTAATTTGGCGAGAGTTACAACCTAATTTACTTTATCCTGTACTAAATTTTGTTGTGCAGCTGGCTGATCAGCTGTGGCCTGATGATGCCTGAGAGGCGCGGTGCTGTGCGATGGACCATATTTTCATCTTTTCCTTGACTCTCCTCATTCTCTTTTAGAATGTTTTGCTCCTGAGGGACAGGAAGGGCTGTTCTTTTGTTTTGGAGTGAATGTGCCGCCTCTTGGATTCCCATGGAAGAATTAGACATTAGAGGATCTAACATAATGATGTTAAGAAACTTGTAAACCTCCTAATTAGACATGTCTTAAGTGTGAAACAATCAGACGAGGTTCTGTCCCACCTCTGGGGAGCAGGCAGATAGAAAAGCTGCTGTTTTGCCACTTCATTATCACCCAGTGCACTGAATAGGAAAACTCTGGTGTCACCCAGTTGCTATAGCAACACCATCCTTGCTTATCTCTGTTTCTCTGGCAACAATCCCTTACATTCTGCTATATTCACACTCTCTTTGTTACTATAAAATTCCTTCATTGTGGTTTATATATTCATAGCTCACATCACGTCATTCCTTAGATTTGAACTTAAGGTCTTCCTTATGCAGAGGATTACTGGACTTCTAGCATTTAATTTAATGTTAATTTTGAAACTAGAGAAGAAAACCAAATCATTTAGGAGAGGCTATAGAGAGGCATGGTAATAGGGTTCTTAGAAATGAAATTTAATTTTATAGGGTGTAGGATACATTTGATTCTGTAGTGTCTAGGTTTCATTTGGGAATTACCCTGGTTTGAAGTTAGGGACCTGGGAGTCCTTGGGAGACCTTAATGCTGGGCTGTGGATGTGATCTACCTGGACTTCTGCAAGGCCTTTGACACGGTCCCCCACAACATCCTAATTGAAGAGATACGGATTCGATGGGTGGACTGTTCAGTGGATAAGGAACTGGCTGGATGGTTGCATCCAGAGGGTGGTGTTCAATGGCCTGAAGTCCAGCTGGAGAGCAGTCAAAAGTGGTGTCCCTCAAGGGTCCGTGCTGGGACCAATACTGTTTAACATTTTTATCAATGATATAGATAGGGGGATTGAATGCACCATTAGCAAGTTTGCAGATGACACCAAGCTGTGTGGTGGTGTTGGTACATCGGAGGGAAGGGACATCATCCAGAGGGACCTGGATCGGCTGGAGAGGTGGGACCAGGTGAACCTTATGAGATTCAACAAGAGCAAGTGCAGGGTTTTGCACCTGAGCCGGAACAATCCTCACTATCAGTAATGACTGGGGGAAGAGGTGCTGGAAAGTAGCACTGAAGAAAGGGATTTGGGAGTACTGATAGACAAGAGGCTAGACATGAGCAGGCAGTGCGCACTTGCAGCCCAAAAGGCCAATCACATCCTGGGCTCCATCAAAAGATGTGTTGCTAGCAGATCCAGAGAGGTGATTCTACTACTTTGCTCTGCTCTGGTGACACTCCACCTGGAGTACTGTGTGCAGGTCTGGAGCCCTCAATATAGGAAGCATATGGACCTGTTGGAGAGGGTCCAGAGGAGGACCACAAAGATGATCAAAGGACTGGAGCGTGTCTGCTATGAGGACAGGCTGAGGGAGCTGGGACTGTTCAGCCTGGCGAAGAGGAGGCTCCGGGGAGACCTAATCGCAGCCCTTCAATATCTAAAGGGGGCCTACAGGTAGGCTGGGGAGGGTCTGTTCACAAAGGCCTGCTGCGGTAGGACAAGGGGCAATGGACTTAAGTTGGAGAAGGATAGATTTAAGTTAAATATTAGAAAAAAATTCTTTACTCTGAGGGTGGTTGTGCACTGGAACGGGTTGCCCAGGGAGGTGGTTGAGGCCTCTTCCCTGGAGATATTCAAGGTGAAGCTTGACGAGGCCCTTGGCAGCTTGGTCTAGTTGGGGGTGTCCCTGTGACTGCGGGGAGGTCGGACTAGATGACCTTTTGGAGGTCCCTTCTGGCCTGGATGATTCTATGATTCTATGGTTGTAATGGGCTGCTCTCCTTCAGAAGAGGATAAAACTTCTGAGTCTGAAACCACAAGGTACATAAGCAAAGCAGCCAGAAGTGATACTTGTGGGCAGGAATTCTGTGAAGAGTTCCAATGTGTGTAGAAACCGTTAAAAGACAAGAGTATTAGTACAGAAGTTTGGATTTCTAGCATATTTTAATTTAGAAGGAACCTCCAGAGTTCCCCATCTGTTCTGACTCCTCGCTCAACACATATCTAGTCAAATCAAGTTTCTTAAAAAAATTGTTCAGCTCAGTTTTGAACACCTTCCAAAATGGAGATTCCTTAGCCTGTCTATGCAAGTGTTCCAGTATTTGACCATTCTTAGTAAAACTATAACAAATTAAGAAAAAGGAGTTTCCACTGTTCCAACTTGTGTCTATAGCTTTGCACCTCTTGTCCTGTTGTTTGTTGTACATCTCCAAGAAGAGTTTGTCTCTCTCTTCTTTACATCTTCTGCTGATATTTGTCTCCGTGAACGTCATGTTGGCCCTTGACTGAACTCACTTCAGTATGTTTTGTATTGCAGAGCCCAAAACTGGACCTAGTACTCCAGATGCAGTCTCACAGGTGCCAGATAGAGGGGATGGGGAAACTTTCCCTGGCCTTGAAAAGCTTGTTATTGTTTTGAGTGTAACTATAGTTAATGCACACCTAGAATTTTCAGTAAAAGTTCAAGATTTTTCTTTCTGTGGCTGATAATTTGTTAACGGTACTCCATAACTGCATGATCATATTCATTAAGAATTATTGATGATAATTAATTGATTTAGTAGTTCAAGAGAAGGTAAAGAATCTTGATATTGTTATTAGCATCTACTTTGGTCATCTCTTCACAAAGGTCGATTTGATTAGAGTTATAGAAAAATGACCCTTGCTAATATTCGCTTGAGTCTTTTGTGTAAGCGTTTCTGTCATTTCAGTGAAAATTTATCACTCGGTGTGCTAGAAGTAGAATTATAATCTGCATTGCATTGTGTATCTGCAGAGACAGACATGTTTATGTTCATGTAATATAGCACAGTATTAATCATTGGAGCATTGAAAGGACTATTCCTGAAGCTCTTATTCACAGCTTTTGCATTACCTCTTCTCAGATTTATGGATTGATGGATACTGCATGTTTATGTATTGTGTCAGCACTGGAACAGTTTATCATTTGCCACTTATCTCACTGAAGAGTAATATGTTCCCTCCATATTTGGTAACTTTTGAAATCCTTATATAAAATAAAATATGTTCACCATAAATTTATAAAGACAAATTTGAATGAGCTTGAAAATTGATTACTTCCTTTTGGGCAAAGTAAGTACTTTGTCTTTCATGTTATTATTGTTGTCTGATGCTTCAGCGTTTTGTCACTGTCTGTACGACCATTGTGACCTCCATGATGGTATAAAGGAGATATGGAAGGAATCAATGAAATACAGTTTAATTTATTTGTCAGAATAGATGCTTGCTATCAGTATATTTCTAAGTGATTTGTATCAGGGAATTTATCTACACTAGAACTCTTCTTTAAATTTGAATACCTAATATTTTAATTCCATATAAATACAGGAAGTAAATAACATCTTTACATGATATTCTTGACAGTCTTTGCATATGAAGGCATAATGAACATCTGAAGTCATTCAGCTACTAATTGGAGTGATTGATACCATATTTCCTTTAAGTTCCTCCTTGTGGCATGAGAAGAAACGGACTATATTTTTTACAAATTCTATTACAGGATTACAGATTTTAAAGAAACGAGTAAAGTATGGGCTGGATATGTCTTGCTGATAGGATAGTTTGTCATTTCCTTTTTTAGATTTTCCCATGTTCATGCCTGTTTCTCTCATACTGTTTTGTCATGGGTGAGATGTTAAGGATATGTTTGTATCCAGTTGCAAGAGCTATTTCATGCAATATTTCAACAAGTAGTCTAGAGCCTATCTCATGGCAGCTTCTTGTATTGTGCTTTAAGTGTTGTTCTGCTCAGGAATGGTGCTTAGCACTGCACTAAAGAGCTAGAACCTGTTATTTTCACCCCCTACATCACCACCTGCCCCTACCCTCACTATCCTCCTCTGAGGATATACCAGAGGAGGCAGGGTGGCTGAAGCTTCTCAAATTGAGCATTCAAAGTTGAGTGCATACCAAAGAATGTAGTGTGTCACCTCTGTGATGATGAGCCTGGAGAACAACAGAGGAGATACTACTCAGTCTGAAACGTTATTGAAGATTTGATTTAATATATTAAAAAAAAAAAAAGAAAAACCCTAAAATTAGGCACCTAGGTATCTCTGGCATCTAGGGTTTGTCTTTTAAAACATAATTTAAAAAAAAACAAACCTGACTCTTTCTTATTGCATTTTATGACCCTTGTGTATTAGTCACTGTTCTTGAGATGGGAACAGAAATAATAGTTGAGAAGCAATCAGAATTTTTAGTTCAAAATAACAGTCTTGACAGTTTCTCAATAAAAAGTAATTCAACAAATTACCAACGCTTTTCCTGATCAGAGTACTATTCATAATGCAACAGATAAGTGACATCAGGCTTGGCAGGCTAGTAATCAGCAGCCAGCATATAATGATCTTTGTAATTTGGTATGTATTTGCTTTGTCACATTGGCAATTGGTAGTCATCTCATGTCTGATTCCTTGCCCTGCAGCAAGATTTTTTTGAATCTAAATAACATTTTACAGGAAAACTAACTGAACCAATCACTAGTCTACTACCTCCATTCTTGCCCTGTGGGATTAGAAATTGTACATTTATATTTAAAACTATATTAAATTATAGCTTAAAACTTACATTTATAATTGTGTGTTGTAATAAACTATATTTACTATCAGAAACTTCTGAATTATTTATTCAAGCAATTAATTTTGTGATTTGCTGCTCTGAGTAATCAGAGTATGTTCTGGCTACTTGAATTTTGTCACTTGGTTTTCCCTGCTGTTCTCACAGATGACAAAATGTTTCCTAGCAATTTAGCACTGTGTTAGCAAGACTGTGGTTTTGTGGTGGTTGTTTTTTTGGAGGTCAATTCAAGGCAGTGTAATCTTTTCATGCTGGAGAAGCATATAAGCAAAATCATGGAATTAGGACTGAATCTACTGATTTTGGTAAATTAATTAATTCTAACAGCAGAAATCATACTCTTTCAGTTAGTACAGTTGGGGTTGCATTTCCGTAACTATAAGTAAATAATAAAGAATTACTTAGTTTTTGTTGTGCTACTTTAATTTTTGTGTGCCTTCCAGTTTATCAGGACATCAAATACGAAATGTTCAGGATTTGTAATACTAAAGTAAATTTATCATCATACATTTATATCTTGTAAGTTGTTTTGTTCTTCAATACTCCTGCTGTGTTTTGCATGACATCTGAGCATATCTCCATGCACCATCTCTCTCTGTCTATATTCAAATACTAGTGCTTGAGGTGATGCTTGCTCTTTATGTAAAAAAAACTGAGGGTGAACATTTTGGAAAGTACTTCTACCATCTAGCTGTTTGCTTTTAAGTTGTCCAAGTGGTGTTCATAAACTTGTTTTATAGCCAGTGTAGAAGACAAAAGGATCTGGATGGCGATTAAGAACGTGATTTAGGCTTGCTCTCTAGATCATCCTGTTTCCATGAATACAGTAGGAGTCTAGGAAGATGGGCTAGTCAAATGAAGTACCTAAATTGTGTAACAGGAATGTTTTCATCTAATACTGTGTATGAGGCCTGAAAACATTTTAAAACCTTGCTTTAGCTGTACAGATGGTCTCAGAGCTGCAGATCAGCTCTCTCTGGTAAAAAGAAACAGAGGTGTGAAATATGATGGCTATCTGCAGTTATAGCCAGTGGTGAATGATTTATATGATTTTTTTATTATTTTTGTCGGCCTATAATAATTATGACTGTTGTGAATTTGTATTCTGGTTGCCTAGTCTTGAGGACTGTTTTCATTAACACTGCGGAGATGCATTCCACAAATTTCTTCACTCGTATCTTTCACGTATGTTTCCAGCTGTTGGCTGGAGACAAATTAGTTTTTAGTTACTTGTTCTATAAATACACCCAAATTGCAATGTCTGAAAATTCTGTTGTAAGTTATCAGGATGGCACTTCATAACTACTGTGTATTTTAGACCACATCATGCTATTCTTGTGACTTTACCCTATAGTTAAACAAGTAAAATGACAACATAACTGTGAAGAGAAAATGAGATATATAATGCCAGTTTTGTTTTGCAACACTGGAAATCAAGATGGTTAAGTTCTGGCACCTTCTTTATAGTGTTTGTGTATCCACCTTTTAAAAAACTTTGGCGAGACAGGGGATAGAAAGCTTTTTGAACATGCTTTAAATCTAGTAAAAGAGAAAATTCAGAAAGCAGAAAAAGGAAACCTACCATTGATAAATTGCTAGAGGCGGCCAAGAAGTGGATCAAATAAATAAGATTTTCTGGTGAAAATATGTGTTTATTTAGATAGTAAGAATAGCTAGAATGTAAAGCAAGTTATAAATACATTCAAAAGTAATAGGACTAGATCATGAATGCTTTGAAGTGGGTAGAAGATACTGGTTACAGTTTGTAAAAATAAGCATATGTATTTTTCATTAATATGATATTTCTAAAATAATACTTAGTACCAATATGAGACCTTAACGTTACATAGTCTTGATTCTTATTTACATTGCGCTGCTACACTGTTCAGTTAGAAGGAATGCAAATACTGTGTAGAGGAGAAGAGAAGGAGGGATACAAAGTAGGAAATCCTGTTGCTGTTTTAGCACATGGCACTCACATGTGACAAATTCACTGTGATTTTCACTTTCTAGGTCAAACTGAATCACTTGGCTGGGTTTTGTTTGCACATCTTGTTGGTGACCTGCTGCTTCCATTTAGCGCATACTCTAGAATGATCTTTAAAAAATACAGCAATTTTCCATCTGCTGTTCTCACAACAGACTTTATAGCTCTGTCGTTTCCTTACATCTTCTAGGGAAAAGAAGTTGCCAGCAATCTTTTCTACTGTCAGTGCTGTTAGAAATATCTGCTTGGGTTTCTTCTTCTATCCCATTAGGAAAGGGCAACACAAGCATTTGTGAAATATTCTCCTCTTTAGTGGTTATTGCTATTTTAAGGCCTATTTACAGATCGAGAAAATGTAATGTTAAATGCTTTTTGTTATCAGATAGATCCTGATTTTGTTACCAAATGATCTGATTGTGGAATAATATTCTACATGTTTAAATATAGAATGCTTTTGTAAGGAAACAGGTGACCACAGTTTGTCAATATGTACAACACATAAATGTCTTAGCATGCTAATTTTAGCATCTTTTGCTCCTTTGAGTCTATTTATATACTGTTGATGCAGAATGCCCATTTTATATTATTCTGATATTTTTATTGGTCTCCTTATAATCTTTTAATTACACAGATTTATACAAATGTTAATGATGTATTCTTTGTAGCATAACAAATGTTAAACAGATTCAATTTCCACTTTGCTAGGCTCTTCACCTTACTGACGAATTATTATAACCTGATTGTTCAGAAAATAAATTTTTATTTTAAGTAGCTTGACAAACTTGGTCGTAATCTCTGGTGGTTCAGTCTAACAGCAACCGTATGGAACTGTAATTTCAAAGCCCCACAGATCTCATTTACTTTTATGCTATGTTGGATTACTTGTCAAAATTGTCTTCGTGCCATCTGTAATAGTTCTTGCATTCTGAATTGTTTTATTATAGTTTTACTGTAGTTCTTGTTATTTAGAAATTCATTTTTTACATCACTTACCAACATTTGATTTCTTAAAGGTCCTATACAGTTTAATTTTTCCCATATTGTGTTTTGTAGATCAGTCTCTAGAAATTTTCAGTCTCCTGAGTGTGCTGTCATGATGGCTGAAAAAGAGGTAAATAGTCCTTAAAAGAAATAAAAAGTTAACTGCCTTAAATGTTGGGCTTGGGTACTGAACAAGAAGGTGTTTCAGAACCAAATAAGTGACAGTTATTGCTTTCATAGCCTTCCCTGGTTGGCCCTGCTTGCGGGCACGAACTTAATATTGTGGTCAGAGACTGGGTAGGAGTTTTCAGACTGAGTCTTGCCTGTGGAACTGCTGCAAGCTGTGCAATCATTGTAGAATACTTTAAAAGTGTAAAACTGGGAAAATCAAAATGGAAGTGGCTGTTTAGTACATGTTTTAATTCTTGATTCATGGTCAAGCTTTTTTGTCCTTCTTTGTTTGCCTTTCCTTCAAGTGACTGTCTTGTTTTCTTTCCATTTCACAGTCCTCTCATCGAAGCTCCAATCAAAAAAACTAAGTGCGTCAGCATACCAAGTGAGTAGTAAATTATAGCACTAACATGACAATTGGAGACCTCCCTAGTCTTTTAGGTTATGTTTTTTGGGATTTTTTCTTCTTCTGTCTGTTTTTTCCATTTGGACTATTAAGCAAATTCATAAAGGGTCTACATCTTACGTCATGCTTTTACAACATTTGGTACTGTGGGTCTCATGTCAATTACAGCTCTTAGATGCAGTTACAAAATGAAAGACATAATGCAGAATTTGGCCTGTATGGTATTTTCATCTTTTTTCTTTTGATTTTTTTTTTTTCCCCCCCCCCCCCCCCCCCCCCAAGGAAGCAATTAAGATAAGTCAAATATAAGCAAAAAGATTCACTGTAAAATAGTATTTTCTAACATATATCTGCATACATCTTACCTCACTGGGGTATCTTGTTTGGTAAGGTTTTAATAGTTCTTTTCAGTCTTGCTGATAGATCTACCATGTATCTTTAGTCTAGCAGGCCTTGATAATACTGTTGATACCATCACTTCCAGTGTTCAGGTTTTGAGGTTTTGTTTCTTTGGGGGGTGGTTTAGTTGCTTAAATCTTCAGGTTTTTTGCTTGTGTGTCAGCTGTAATTTAAAAGCACTATTTTCAGTTATAGCTGTAAGGCAAATAGCAGGTTGTGGTTCTGGGTGACTTGCTTTTCTGTTGCAGTTTATACAAAGTGTTGGCTGCTGTAGGGATTCAGTCAGGATCTCTAGCTGTTTGATATCTGCTTCATGCTACCTTTAGAAAAGTGAATTTCTAGAGGTAATATATGGATGCAATTTTAAGTCCTGAAATAGATAATAAATAGTTTTAATGATTTGTAAATCAGTCAAGACAAAATAGTCCATGAATGCCACAAGGAGGGCCTACTTGTCTACTGTTGGAATTACATAAGAATACTGGTATACTTTATAGCTAGTAAAACTACATGAATTAAAGATTTGACACATCCAAGCACCTTAGTCTGTAATCTAGGATCAATAACTTCTGTTTTGGTTTCTTCCTGAGCTGAAACCTCTTTCTAGAAGTGGATGAGGGATACCTTGTCATTACAATGTAGGCCTGTGCATTGCATCTCTTATTGCTTATACCATTTATACAGATTTCCTTTCTGGGTTATCTTATATATGAAAAGTCAGGTCATTGAGCCTAAACTATGATGCGTTCTGGTGAAGTTTTCTGTACTCTACCATACTGGATTCTGGTGTCAGCTGTACCTTCAGCATGGCTTTTATGAAAGCTTTCATTTTGTTGTACCTTGCTGTGTTTTGGAGAGGTTAAAATAACAAGACAGCCTGTGAGGAGATGACAGAATAATAATGTCACTTACGGAATTTCTGCAATAATTTTATCCCCCACCCACCCACC
>VZRU01008549.1:133884-176103 GCA_013398155.1 Pedionomus torquatus
CAACCAACCCACTCATAAATAAGAGCATTTTGTAATACTGAAGTCAGAGACATAAAACCTGAACTTTCTCTGTTTAATCCTATCTTTGTTTTGGTAAAAGTGAGAACCCTAAATTTTCATGACCTGTTTCATTCTGAAGTGAATATATCCAAGTAAGTGGATATGGATACTGGCTTTGACCTTTAGCTACACCAAATAGGAGATCCTGCTGCACAAAAGGAAAGTCAGAATATATGGGATATTTTAAACACTCTTGGGATTATAATAATAGCCCCAGCTTTATTAGACTGATAACATTTGAAAAGTGGTACTGAAGTCACTTGATTGTCATTTGATAGTTGCACTTGACTGCAATTAGATAGTTGACATGCTCTTACCATAGCTAATTACATGGATCATCACCATCAGTGCTTCTCAGTATTTTTTCTCTGTTATTTTACATTTTATTTTAAACTGAACTTGAAACAATCCTTAGAGATATCCTTTCTGTACTGTTGATTCAGCAGCAGTTATAATAGATGTTTCGTTTAAGCACTACCTCCAAGTAACAGATAGTCTTAGTATTATACCATGTTTTAAGACACGCTGCCACATTTGCTGACTTTCAGAAAAATCCGAAGGATATTTTGAGTTGCAGAACGCAGACACTAGCTAGAGATATAGCAGGTTCCTACCATATGTGTGCAAAAAGTGGAATAAATGCATATGCTCTAGAGTTCCAATCAATAGAAACTTGCCCAGTGCAATGTATGAGATGTCAAGAGTTCATCCGTAAGTTGGATGGAAAGGAAGGAGGGAAAAAGTCTTGGGACCAGAGGAGAGTAAAGAGAAACCCCTGTTTCAGAAAGTGTGAATTTTAGAATGTTGTCTGAGTAACATGCCTTCTGCTTATTTTGAGAGCCTTGTTAATGTTTCCCTTTCGCTTGCTATTGGATAGCTATTCCTAAGATCTCCAAACTATTGATTAAAAATACTTTCATTTGCCTGCATTACCCTCATGGCTAAATGCATTACAGATTCATAGCTGTCAATGTTGTTCACTCTTATTTCCTCCTGTAATACAGACAGTTCCCATGGCTGTGTTATAATGTGTGACCTCAGGGGTTTCCTACCTTTCTGCGATTCATAAGGTTTCCTTCTTTCTTTGTGTGTGTATTTTCTTTGCTCTAAAAACTGTATTCACAGTGTCTTTAAATCTTGTTTTGCTTCCTTTTAGAGGATTATTTTCAGTGTTGCTGTCTAAAATCTTACCTGAAGCTGTATTTCTATATGTGTTTACCAAGCTGTTGTAGTACTTCATATTTTTCCCTTCTGAACAAACACTTTAGGCTCATTGCAGAACCAAGGAACTAACATATACATTGATCAATTTGCAAAAGAAATGCCTGAGGCAGTGCAAAAAAATATTTCATGAGGTTGAAAGCCAGTTATGCAAAGGAGTTTGCTGTTATAGCTTACTATGTAATATATCTGCACCATGACACGGTGCAAAAGGCATTAAAGGACAAAAGATAAATATTTCAAAGTGAATCTGTGATATATTTTAAATCATATTAGGGAAATTGAGGAAATTCTGTTATGTAGATGCATATTGGAACAGAGTAAAAAATACCCGTTGCGGTTTTTTTAATTAAATGCTCAGTTTAAGTTTTACATTCATCTTGTCAGCTGCATAAACTTGAATCTTTTATTACTGTTGGGTGGAAAACATGATGAAATTACTGAAAGTTCATTGTATTGAAAGGCTGTCCTTTTTAATTTTTTTTTTTATTTTTTTAAGTAATAATCTGAAAAGTTGCTGAGGAAAGGAAATATTCATTAAGCTGCTGCAGTGTTGCTGTTTTTACTACAGCACTGAGGTGAATGTATATATTTATGCATTCTGTATCCCTGGATATGCATCTTCTTGCTCCCTGGGGAGTCACTGAATATCTTTGGAATACTTAGAACTTCACCCATGGGTTGTTTTTCCCCCACTTTCTTTGTCCTGTCATGCTGCCTTAGCCACTCGCCCATGATCTCTTTAGCTGGAAGAGCATCGAGATCTGTACTACATGTGCTTCTACTTCTCCTATTTATTTTGGCCAAAATTTCCTTTTTCTTTCCTTTTTGCTGCCAGAATCCTGATTAGTGTTCCTAATAATATAGAGAACAGTGAAGTTTCTGCAGCAAATTATAGAATCATAGGATGGTTAGAGTCGGAAGGGACCTTAAAAATCATCTAATTCCATCCCCCCTGCCACAGGCAGAAAGACTTTGCACTAGACCATGTTCCATTAGCCACATCTGGTTTGGCCTTGAACACCTCTAGGGTTGGAGCATTCACAGCTTCCTTGAGCAAACTGTTGCTACTGCCTCACCCTCATAGTGAAAAATTTATACCTGATCACTAATCTGAATCTACCCTCTTTCAGTTTGAAGCCATTACCCCTCACCTTATCACTACATACCCTTGTAAAAAGTCCCTCTCCAGCTTGCTTGAGGTTAGGTCCCCTTCAGATACTGGAAAGCTGTTATAAGGTCTCCTGGGCCCTTCTCTTCTCCAGGCTTGAAAAAAACCAACTCTCTCAGCCTGTCTTCATAGGAACTGTGCTTCGGCCCTCTGGTCGTCTTCATGACCCTCCTCTGGACTTGCTCCAACAGGTCGATGTCCTTATTTTGAAGGCCCCAGATCTGGATCTGGGTCTCACCAGAGTGGAGTGGAGGACCAAAATCACCTCCTTCAACCTGTTGGCCACACTTCTCTTGATGCAGCCCAGGATGTTGGCTTTCTGGGCTGCAAGTGCACAACTGCCAGGTTATGTTGAACTTCTCATCCACCAAGACTCCCAGACCCCAGTACCAACATCCAATAAGCCTGGATGTTTTTAATATAGGAAGGAAAATATGTGTATGTTGATGGTACTTTCATCTTACGTACACTGAAGAAGTGCAGATTGGTCCCCTATCACACTGCTCAAAACCATACCACATTTTATAGAGTTGATATGAGAGCTTTCTAATGGTTTAAGTAAAGAGAGATGNTAAAAATACTTTCATTTGCCTGCATTACCCTCATGGCTAAATGCATTACAGATTCATAGCTGTCAATGTTGTTCACTCTTATTTCCTCCTGTAATACAGACAGTTCCCATGGCTGTGTTATAATGTGTGACCTCAGGGGTTTCCTACCTTTCTGCGATTCATAAGGTTTCCTTCTTTCTTTGTGTGTGTATTTTCTTTGCTCTAAAAACTGTATTCACAGTGTCTTTAAATCTTGTTTTGCTTCCTTTTGGAGGATTATTTTCAGTGTTGCTGTCTAAAATCTTACCTGAAGCTGTATTTCTATATGTGTTTACCAAGCTGTTGTAGTACTTCATATTTTTCCCTTCTGAACAAACACTTTAGGCTCATTGCAGAACCAAGGAACTAACATATACATTGATCAATTTGCAAAAGAAATGCCTGAGGCAGTGCAAAAAAATATTTCATGAGGTTGAAAGCCAGTTATGCAAAGGAGTTTGCTGTTATAGCTTACTATGTAATATATCTGCACCATGACACGGTGCAAAAGGCATTAAAGGACAAAAGATAAATATTTCAAAGTGAATCTGTGATATATTTTAAATCATATTAGGGAAATTGAGGAAATTCTGTTATGTAGATGCATATTGGAACAGAGTAAAAAATACCCGTTGCGGTTTTTTTAATTAAATGCTCAGTTTAAGTTTTACATTCATCTTGTCAGCTGCATAAACTTGAATCTTTTATTACTGTTGGGTGGAAAACATGATGAAATTACTGAAAGTTCATTGTATTGAAAGGCTGTCCTTTTTAATTTTTTTTTTTATTTTTTTAAGTAATAATCTGAAAAGTTGCTGAGGAAAGGAAATATTCATTAAGCTGCTGCAGTGTTGCTGTTTTTACTACAGCACTGAGGTGAATGTATATATTTATGCATTCTGTATCCCTGGATATGCATCTTCTTGCTCCCTGGGGAGTCACTGAATATCTTTGGAATACTTAGAACTTCACCCATGGGTTGTTTTTCCCCCACTTTCTTTGTCCTGTCATGCTGCCTTAGCCACTCGCCCATGATCTCTTTAGCTGGAAGAGCATCGAGATCTGTACTACATGTGCTTCTACTTCTCCTATTTATTTTGGCCAAAATTTCCTTTTTCTTTCCTTTTTGCTGCCAGAATCCTGATTAGTGTTCCTAATAATATAGAGAACAGTGAAGTTTCTGCAGCAAATTATAGAATCATAGGATGGTTAGAGTCGGAAGGGACCTTAAAAATCATCTAATTCCATCCCCCCTGCCACAGGCAGAAAGACTTTGCACTAGACCATGTTCCATTAGCCACATCTGGTTTGGCCTTGAACACCTCTAGGGTTGTAGCATTCACAGCTTCCTTGAGCAAACTGTTGCTACTGCCTCACCCTCATAGTGAAAAATTTATACCTGATCACTAATCTGAATCTACCCTCTTTCAGTTTGAAGCCATTACCCCTCACCTTATCACTACATACCCTTGTAAAAAGTCCCTCTCCAGCTTGCTTGAGGTTAGGTCCCCTTCAGATACTGGAAAGCTGTTATAAGGTCTCCTGGGCCCTTCTCTTCTCCAGGCTTGAAAAAAACCAACTCTCTCAGCCTGTCTTCATAGGAACTGTGCTTCGGCCCTCTGGTCGTCTTCATGACCCTCCTCTGGACTTGCTCCAACAGGTCGATGTCCTTATTTTGAAGGCCCCAGATCTGGATCTGGGTCTCACCAGAGTGGAGTGGAGGACCAAAATCACCTCCTTCAACCTGTTGGCCACACTTCTCTTGATGCAGCCCAGGATATTGGCTTTCTGGGCTGCAAGTGCACAACTGCCAGGTTATGTTGAACTTCTCATCCACCAAGACTCCCAGACCCCAGTACCAACATCCAATAAGCCTGGATGTTTTTAATATAGGAAGGAAAATATGTGTATGTTGATGGTACTTTCATCTTACGTACACTGAAGAAGTGCAGATTGGTCCCCTATCACACTGCTCAAAACCATACCACATTTTATAGAGTTGATATGAGAGCTTTCTAATGGTTTAAGTAAAGAGAGATGCTTCGATCAAATGCTGTTCCCCACACTATGCAGTAAAGGTGGTTAAAACAATATATTGTTTCTGAAGGGAGGATTTGGAACAGCAGCCAGTGCCACCTTTGAATTACCAAGCACTGCTGTGTGTTAATTCTTTGTGCCATTTCCTTAAGAGTGCCTAGTTCAATGGCTAAGACAGCAAAGAAATGGCTGGTTGAGTCATAGCTGTTGATATCCTTTAATCAGACCGCATTACCAGTAGCTATTTTTGATAGTCCACAGGTTATAACAGCAGCTGTACCAGATGAAATCTAGGAGAAAGCCTTCTGTAAAGCTAGTTTTGCATCTGGTATTACTACTGGTTATCTCATCAGGGAGGTCAGGCTAGATGATCTTTGGAGGTCCCTTCCGTCCTGGATGATTCTATGATCTTAATAAGTTTTACAACAGCTTTCATAAGAAAGAACTTACATGTTAATGACATAACTGTTCTGACAACTTTGGCATTAGCTGTCATGATACAGAGTTTCTATGAAGTCTGTGAATTAATAAAGTAGTGTTACTTTCTCCTCAGCATTTTCTTTTACTTTTGGAAGGCCTAAATTTGGTAGCTTTCTGAGAGTAGGGACTCCCTCAGCTCTCAGCCTTCACAGGGAACAACTCTGAACCGAAAAAGCAGCCATCACAGCATTCCTTAGTCTCACTAGGTATGTGTGATCCAGTTTTATAGTATTTTCTGCATTTTTATTAATAGAATGAGAGAAATTGACATTAAGGGCTTTAAATGTTTGCCTTTGGAGCATCAGTGCGGATCACAAATAGTTACAATGAGTTTAAAGATAGCCCTGGTCTATGTAATAGAGCCTTAAGGATTTTGATTTTTCGCTACTTACTGTTTTGAGTAAAGTTTCTAATTTCACTTAGTTTATCAATAAGATGCTGTTTGAATGTCACCTCTCCTATACCATAGGCAGTAATTTTAATTTCTGCTACAAAGTCAAGCTTTGTTAAAAGCTTGATAGAAACTCAAAAGCTTGAAGCCAGTTCTGAAATTAATCATTGCATGAGATTTACATCAAAATATTATTGATAAAATGTCTTAAATGCAGAAGCGATGGAGTGAAAACAGATGTTATTGGCTTCTCTGAAGATATATCTTAGATTATATGTATGTGTGTATGTATTTTCATGTCCACATTTTGGTGACTGTCCCAATGAACATGAAGCTTCAAAAAAAACCAAGCAGCAAGCATTCAGATAACCAATGCAGAAAAAAAATGAAGTTTGTTTTTTTTTTTTTCATTACAGAATGGTTAGTGTGTTTCTAGGAAACAAAATATTTATTGGTGTTCCTAGAACATCAGAAATTGTAGACCAGAGTTCATATCATGTGATATGCAGAGTGTTTAATACTTAGAAAAAACACCAATGTAATTGGATATGATCTTAAATAAACTTCCTCATGCTTATCTTAATTACCTTATAAGCTAGCTGAAAAATCCTATATATTACACTAAAGAGATGTCTCCTGTGATGTTGTAGGCGGTGATTCTGCTTGTGATTCAGAAGGGAAGACTTGAAAACCTGAAAAACATACTATTTCATTTATTACATTATTATTAAATATTATTAGCTCTAGCTCAGCAGCTCCAGTGATCTTGGAGGTGGTTGGTGAATGTGGTATCCTGGTTTCATTAAGGGAATGTCAGTGGTATGTAAATAGCCATGTTATTTTGGTCAGAGTTGCTAATTGATTGTACCAGATTTTAGAGGCTCTGTGTCTGAGAGTAGGCCTTCTTCCCACAGAAGGTGGATCATGTATCTTTCCAAGCACTCTAATTCCTGGACAAAGTTGGTGGAGCTCTGTTGGAAGTCTGTCATGGTTGTATTAAAAGATAACAGAAGTTGAGTTAATTGAAGGGAACCTGCTGTGGTCTCAGTGAAGCAAAGCTTTTCATCAAAGCTGCTTTGTTGAAACATGATCTATTTGGGGCTGCCACTTGAGTGTCTTTTGTTATTGTATATGTGATATCTTTAGAGTGCAGCAACCCTTCACATACAAGGTTCTGTTACATGACAGTGAAGCAAGTAAGAATGGTATGAAACACAGCTAGAAAAACAGTGCACGTGCCATTTCAGATGTGACTCAAAATACTGCTATTTGAGATTTAAATGTTTGCCATGTTACTCAGCTACTGTTTCATGGGTCTGTGGGTAATGCTTCCCAAGGGATTTATTGAGGCACTTGAAGTAACTCAAGGTAATTCTTGGCAGTGCTGGGATTCACTAAGTTCGTACTGTCTCCTGTCGGATTTTCTGCCAGTCAAAACCAAGCATATCTTGGGTGACTGACTTCATAAAAACTCCTAAAGTGGGCTAAGTGCCACATAATCTCCTGAATTTCAGTGAAGGCTCCAATGCAAGAAGCAGGGTTGCCATTTGCCTACAGCATGGAAGCCCCCTCCTGCCAAACTGTGCTTTGTTATATAAAAAAAAACATTGTTCCTGCTGGGTCTTTTTATACCAAATGTTCCCTGTGGTTGGGCATGCAGACTCTAACTGCCTTCTCACAATTGCATCAGAGCAAATGAGCTGTGACACTGCTTGCCTATTTTTAAATAAGTTCAATGTTGTCCATCTAATGAAATGCTAACACTTACTGTGCCTGTGGGAAATGTAGGCTTTGCATGGAAGAATAGTTAGGAAGAAGGTTTGTGTGTGTTATATTAAAACAAACAAAGAAACAAATCAAAAAACCCAAACCAACACAAATCAAACCAAAATTCACCAAGTATATATTCTGAATGTCACAATAATCAGCCACTGTTTAAGTAAATCCTGATTATTTTTTTTTTGTTGTTTAAATGGGTGGCATTGATAAACTCAAAGAACTATGTATTGACTGCAATAAATGTGTTAACCACATTTACAGAGCATTTCTAGAATTGTAAGCATTGAAGTTCTTGTTGTACATGGAGGTCACTGTTTAGCTTTGTGATGGAAGTATATGGCTGTGCTGTGGATAGTACATTAATTCATATACGAAGACTGGAAGATCATCACTGGTTTTATGTAAATCTAGTTTGCTTGATTGACATGATATCCAATTTAAGCAAATAATGAAATTTAATTAAGGGAAGCTCTAGGTTCTATTTAATTTAATGTTTGGTCCCACAATCCCGGTATTTTTCCCTTCTGTACTGAAGTCTGGCTTTTGGCTGCTTGAATTAATCTCCTTATTCCTGTGCAGTTTTGGCAACTGCTTATTCTGTTTTTACTTTTTTTTTTTCATTAATCTTTTTGCTTTATTTAAAAGTCTACTGATAATCTGTCATAGAGTATGAAGGAATTTCTGTCCCTGAGTACAGAACTGCACCAACTGATTAAAGGACTACTTTTTGGCTGGAACTAATGGAGCTGACTGACATGCATAGGATCCATTTGTAAACAGCATCATAGAAAGCATCATTTTCAGAGCGCTTTGCAGAAGGTCATCAGTCATCATAGTTATGAGCCAGTTGAATTTTTGCTGGTGATACTGGTTGTCGTTATATTGGGAGTGTTCACAGATGAGAAGTTCACCATCAGCAATATGTGCTGGGAGTCCAGAAAGCCAACCCACCTGGAGCACTGTGTCCAGCTTTGGAGTCCTGGAACACAGGAAGGACATGGACCTCTTGGGGGTCCAGTGGAGGTTCACAAAAATTATCTGAGGGCTGGAGTACCTCTCCTATGAGGACAGGCTGAGAGAGTTCGTATTGTTCAGCGTGGAGAAGAGAACGCTTCAGTTTAAGAAAAATAAATCTCATAGATGCCCTTTTTAGAGCTTTACAGGTCAAAATTACAAGAGCAGTAATGAACTCTTACATAGACAAATATTTGTTTCATACAGTTTTTATGTCAATAAGTCAAAGCATATATAAAATAAATGACATGACTGCAAGTCTCAAAAAAAAGTCAAGTAAGACCTGGGAATAGAGAGTGTTTCTCCCATATCCACATTATAAGGAAAGTTTTGTTTAATAGTGTAGTTATGCAGAATTAGAAAAAGGAGAAATGAGTGATATGGGAAAGCAAACATAGAGAACATAACCATTTGTGGGTTAACATTGGCTAAATTACTTTGTGACAAGGAATTATTGTGAAGAGACCGTCACTCTAAAGAAATGCAGCATTACAGGCCCCTTAAGTGACCATCATTAGAGCTTTGGGATAAATTGTTTGAAGTATTTGTAATCATCTAAAGTAATCTGTCTGTGAGAGGGTTGAATGCAGACAAGAGGGGGCTGCGTATCAGAGAATGTGTCCTGGAAGCTGGCTGTGGCAAGAATGTCAGAGGTGCAAGTAATCTCTTAGATTGTAGCAGCACATTCTCATTCATCACTTGATGTTTACAGAAATTTTTCCAGACAGATTCAGATTTTCAGATGAGTAGACTCATATTGATATATTGAGAGTAATTAAAGCTGTGATGTGACAGCTGTACAATCTAATATGGGGAGTCTTTTGTATGTTCTGCATAGCTGCTTTTTAAAGTTGTTGTACAATTGACTTGCATTCCTGTCTGCCCTGGTTGTACACATTATGTAGGCAGCTGTATGAAACAGTTCATGGGGAGTCTTTGGCCTGTGAAAATTAGACATGCATGTTAAAAATCAGACACTCGATGTGCAGCATGCTCTCTGAATATGCCACTGGTGTCTTACTGGTGCTACCGTTACATAGAAAGCTTCCTTGGTAAATCTTTGTGTAATGGGGCATGAAGCAGATGCCGGGATGCACAGTGAGAATGCAACAGGTCAGGCCTGAGATGATAATCACACTTCTCAGCTCATTAGCACCTTTAATCCAAGAGGCACAGAGCATTTAAAACTTTAATTAAGTTTTGTAATATCCATGTGAGCTGCAAGTGCAGTACTATTTCTGCATTTTGTAGGGAAGAAACAAAAGGAGGAAAAGGTTAATACAGTAACCTAGCAAGCTACTGACCAAGCCAGAAATGAGTCTTTTATTCCTACTGTTATTTAAGAACTGGCCCAGTAGCTTTCAGCAGTTGTTTGGAGACTGCAGAAGAAAGCAGTTTTAGTGCCGTTTCAAAACAGACTGTGACTGGTAAACAAGAAAACAAAGCATGTTTCTCTTTGGCTTTGGTTCACTTGATAGGACCCTGTTTTTCCATCAGAAAATATATAGGGGTCTGCAAACTGAGAAACGTTGAATAACAGTGAAGTAAGCTGTCTTCAAAGTCATTCTGGCAGAGCTAGCCTAGATAGAAGAGAGTAGAGATTTCTGAAGACAAAGGCTGTAACTAGCAGGAGCAGCAGGGGATGAGGCACATAGCAAGTCTGAGAATGTACATCAATAATGAGAGCTGCTACGAGGAGAGCAGTGGAGCACTTGCTGGAAGAGCTGTTTTCTCTAGCAAGTGGTATGAATTTATAATTAAAACGTCTGTGGAGACTCTAATCCCCAACTGTAGCCTCTTACTCATTAACACCTGGAAGTGCTTTACTACAGTCCTACCTTCAAAACATTCTGCAGTAAATGTGCATAGATCAAAAGTGTATACAGTTGGATTATAGTTAGTATTGGGTTAGGATGTTGGTGCATGTTGTGAATTTACACCGTGTTTGTGAGCAAATGGTGTGTATATGCTATTCATAGCATCTACATTACAAACCAGTAACGATTTTCTGAACTAAATCTCTTTGCCCTTAGATTTTCTAGTGTAAAACTAGTTTTGTTTATGTATCACAGGGATAGTTACAAATATTTCAGTATTCTTCCCACTCTTCTTTTTTTCAAAGAACACAGCAACTTCTAACACATTTTTTTTTAGTTACTTTTGCCACAAATACAGTTATAGAGTTTGGTTGGGAAATCTTCTAGGAGTCTAGGTCAGTTTCTGCTGTGATATTGTTGGGCTGAGTTTGTCGACAGAATAATTGTGTTCCCCAGTGTTTTATTTCCATTATATATTTTGTGTGTGTGTTTTGGCAATTTTCACTTTTGTTTAAAAATAACCCCAAAAACGAGAACCAAGTGACATATATGGACATTGGGTTTCCTTCAGGGTGTGCTATTTTTGAAGAGGAGACAGTAACACTGTCTGTGTTTGTTTTAAAAATGCCTGGATATTTTGCAGAAACATATGGAAGACTGGTGTATTTTGTAGAGGGACCCTTTGTCAGGAAGTGTAGTGATAGGACAAGGGGGAATGATTTTAAGTTGGAAGAGGGGAAATTTAGATTAGATCTTAGGAAGAAATTCTTTGCTGTGAGGGTGGTGAGGCACTGGAACAGGTTGCCCAGATAAGCTGTGCATGCCCGGTCCCTAGAGGGGTTCAAGGCCAGGCTGGATGGGGCTTGGAGCAACCTGGTGTGGTGGGAGGTGTCCCTGCCCATGGCAGGGGGTTTGGAACTCAATGATCTTGAAGGTCCCTTCTAAAAATAGTACATTCTATGATTCTAAATTCTGAAGAATCAAACTGGTTAATTGTCACCTGATATCTTTCTGTTAGACATAGCTTGTTTTTTTCCTGCTTGCGTGTAACATTGAATGGCTTTATGGGAATTATGTGTGTGTGCTTGAAGGCAAAATCTGGACCTGTTATGTTTTAGTTTATTTTTTAGTTGCAGGGTGGGACCATCAGTTGTGCATTCATGCTTCATGTCGATCTTCTTGTGCTCGGCTGAGACAGTCTGCATAAATAATCCTGGAAAAATATGCCTATTTTCTTTATTGTGTTGCTTTGCCTGTTGTGATTATAAGTCCATTATAAAACCCATACAATACAGTAAGATTATTGCTCAATTAAGTGTTCTGAATTACTTTTTTCAGCAACACTATATTTTTAAGGTATAAACTAACAGCAGGAAAAAAAGAAATAGAAGTATCTTTCTATTCTGTGAAAGGATCATTCACTGTGCCTTTTGAGGCAGTGAGAAGCAGAAAAAGCATTCAGCAATGTTTATACAGTCTTTAAGCATATGTCCATGTCTGTTGGTCAAAAGATTAATGTGTCTGAGGAAAAAGTAATCCATATGGAGGATTCAGTTGTTTTAAAGCAGTGCACTATATAAGCAAAGTTCTACATCCTTGACAGAATTTTCCATAGAGTAGAAAAATGAATTTGATAGTATGTGTTCTAGGTGAAGGGTACAACATTTTGAAAGATAATACTTTCTGCTTTAAAAAGTGGCTTTTTCTGTGGTTTTTCCACACACTAAACTCTTAATTGACTTAGTCAGATTTCTATATGCTATTTACATATGTGTAAGCATTTTTGCCTAAAGATTTCCTATACGGATTTACAGATGGGAATTGTGTTCCTGCTATACCTGTCTCAGTCTCTGGAAAAGCATGGGAGCTTGAGCATAAATACAAGCAACAACAACAAAAAAAAGAATTCTTGAGGAAGGATCTGTCTCTTACTTGTCATAGTTTACATTCCTAGAAATATAAAGTTTGCTTTGAGACAGTTTGTGTATGCCCATACTATGTCCAACAAATATTTGATCAAGGTGATCTTTAAAAATCCGACAGTAAAGAGGAAGGAGGAAGCTTTGAACAAATCCATTCAACCAGTGCCTTAATTTCTCCATTTGCATTCAACTGTCTGGCTTTCTGTAGTTAGTAAATTATTAGAGAGAATGCTGTAATGCTTGCAAAGAGAGGTGGTTGTACAGGCTCCCAGCCACTGGTCTCACCTACTGTATGGAGAAAACTCTTTTGTAACAAGGTCGTATTGCTGTATTTCTCTTTCAAATCATAGGGAACTGCAGTAAACTGTGCTACTTCTAACCAAGGTGTTTCTTTGGAGACATTTGTTCCTTCTGTCACCTTTTCATGCTTTTACTGTTCCAGACAGTTGTAATGGGTTTGTGTCTTCTTCCAACTCAACAACTGTACATGTACAATGTAGCCATTGACACCGTTACCCTATTCAGTTTTGGATACTGTTCAAAAGTATACTTCTTGTGGTTGGAACTCTGTTGTTTTTTATTTCATTCAAGGTCTGACTTGACTATTCCTAATATCAAAGCACTTGATTTTTAAATAAAATTTTTCAGTAGTATTTTAGTATGATGTTCTCAACATAATGTAGAAGTTAATAAAATGATTGTTTAGTTACATCCAAAAATGTTATAAGCTATGTGTTAAGTAATTATTTTTTTTTCTTTGATTAGGACTGACTGGTCAGGAAAGTCTGGGGAGATTTGAATTTTCTTTGTGTGATTTAAAAATAGTAACCAAACAATTCCACTGGCAACAGTGATGTGGGACACATCACTTGAAACTAATCTCTGGCTTTTACTTATTGGATCATTTCAGTAGAAAATGGGAGTTTAGGGGAAACAGCTCCTTTAAATTGGTTGCCTTTTTACACAGCTTTTTACCTTTGCTAAACAGTCCTTTTACCTGCAGCTAGGCAGCTTCCTGAGATGTGCACTGACTTCATGGAGGTCAAAATATTTTAAAAGGAAGAAATAATTATAACAGGAGAGCTGGATCCAAATATGTCATATAACTTGAACAGGAAACATCAATCCGGAGTGCAGAATAGTTCCTTCCTATCTGAAGTGAACAGTATTGAGGCTGACAGAACATTTTGAGTTATCCCTTTGCATCATTAATTTATTTGGAATACAGTGTACTTCACAGGCAATAACAGTGATCATAATAAATTCATTGAGTGATAATAGGCAGGGTGTAGAGATTCTCATATCCACACACCCTCCACCTCACTATCCTAAATGTATTTGTAGAGGTACTAGCTGCTTAAACAACTAGCTGCTGACAATCTGCATTATTTATATATATTTATATATATTCTTTTACCTTAGTGTCCTGTTTGTGTGCTTTCTTTGCAAAAAAGTATAAAACACCTTTATCCCTCTTTGCCTGACCTTTTCTTTTGCAGTAGAGCACAAGAAAACTACCTTTTTTATGTTTCATGGAGTGTTACAAACACAGTGTGACTGCAGGACTAATACTATGTTTAATGGATATAAAATAAATGCCTGAAGCCCTAAATATTTCCTAGTTCTGATTATTTGCATAATTTTTATTATCCAATTGGAAGAGCAGAGTAAAAAATTTCTGAAATTGTAGGATTTATCAATCTTAGGTATATTAATTTAAATTAATTTATTAATTAAAAGGCTTTATATTAGTATGTAACTTCTAATTTGAAAATCTGAGCCATCTAAAATTGGATTAAATAACTCGTGTCTATGTATGGTATTACTGTTTAAAAAAAAAAAGGTCTTCTCCTATGTCTTTACTACCTGCTCTTATCCATGCTTCTTTTTGTGTGCTCGTCACAGCTTGAAGGCAAATGTTGGAAAATGTGGATGGATAAGGTGAAAATTGTGAGTTACAAGTTGCAATCAACAGGTACTTTCAGTGATGATTCTAGACTTTATTATTTGTTAAACCCTTTGAAAGGGTCTCTATTTAGTTACTGAATCAGCTGGTTTTTTGTTCCATTTTCTTCATTATGTGCTTGACACTTAAAAGCAATAAAAAACCCACTCTAAAATCAAAACAAATCTTTTTTTTTTTAAAAAAAAAAGAAGCTCATAAACTGCAGGTGATAGTATGTGGTGACTGAGAAATACAGATCATTTTGATCGTGGCACCAGTGAAGTTTTTAAATGGATACGTCTGATCATGACAAAAGCTCCATTTTGTTGGTGTGTTTTTTATTATTTTATATAAGAGGATCCTGGAAGCAGCAAATAATTCTTTCTGAGATTGAGTAGAACAAACTGCTTCAAATAAGACAGGTGAAAGGGCTTGAGGATAGAGTGCAACAGATATATAAGGAAGCCACCTTTCTCAGGCTCTGGTATATTTAAGGTCTAGAGAGGTGATGAGATTAAATCTCAAAACCCACATGGTTCTGGGTTTTTTTTGTGTGTGTGGTTTTTTTGTTTGTTTTGTTTCAGGTTTTTTTTGTTGTTGTTGTTTTGTTTTTTGTTTTTTTTAAGTAGCCAGGAGAAGAATGAGGCTTTTTACCAACAGGAATTTGACGTGCTCATTTTATTTTATTACCATGCTCTCCAACACATTTGATACTGTAAGGGTGTATGAGAACAGGTCAGATCCCTCTGAAGAGTCCTTGGCAGAGTAGAGTGTAGAGGCCAGGAAAGGAAGCACTTGAAGGAGTCCCAAACAGCTCTTTCCAGCTTTCCTCTCCAAATGGGGTGGAGATGATACTTCAGCATAATAAACAGGGATAAATAAAGTAATAAAGCTGTCTGCATCCGCAGCCATATGGTTCCTATTCCCATAGGCTCAGCAACATCAATCAAAAGTGAATTAAAGAGACACGTTATACCTCTGTTACATATCAGATAGCTGTTCAGGCGTTACCAAATGGAAACTCATTTTGGAAGTCTGAAATAAGGAAAAAGCCTGGTAACAGTGTACCTGAAAATTTTTGCTGTACCTGGATTAAATGAGTGTAACATGAAAATTGCCACAGTAGAAACCAGTGAGAGACACAGGGTGCTTCAAGGGTCATTGAAAGACAACTATTGGTAGTCAAATTATTTGAGAAGTTACAGTTTGCTAATTTCAGCCTTTGATATGACTTTCTTATGCATCTCTGATGCACAAAAGTGTCTTAGCAGTGATTTATTTAGCTGACCATCAGATAATTTTCCTTCTGGAAGGTTGTGCAGACTCAGCACAGGTGTATACACTGCTGCTTCCAGTTCACTCAAGAATGATGGTAGTCTAGATTCAGGTGAGGGCTTGAAGCAGCTGCCTTGGATATCCTAAAAAGCTTTAAGTTTTTCTTGCCTCAGACTTGTTTCTTCTTGAGAGAAACACACAATTTGATTGACTGAAGTTCTGTTCAGGAAGTACTCTATGCCTGGCTTTCAGAAACACACACTTCAGGTAATTTATATGCTGAAAAAAACATTTACAGTTTTCTAGTATTTGATTATGCCTTTTTAATCTAAAGCTGTGTCCACTCTGCTGGGTTACTGGTGTACTAGATCCCACAGAACCTCTAAAGTGGATTCAGCGTACCAGGAAAGCTGCAATTTATATTGATATATTGAAACAGATCAGTGAAGATTCATCTTTATTAATACATAAATGTATGATTGGGGACTTGTAGTCACACAGATGTGCATTGCTGGAAAACACGTAACTAGCACTATACAGATTTTTTTGATGGCTTTGTTATGGTTTAGGAATGGATTTGCTTGGTTTTGGTATTGCTTAGAAGTTCCAGCTAAGGTGTCATGGATGCTAACCCCCAAAATATTCAGTTATCGTGTTACAGCTTATTATATAGATGTACAGTTACTGTAACTGTACCATTTTGGTGGCATGTAGTTTGCAGGCATAGCATTGCTATAAAATGAAATATTAATCTCCATTTTGGAAGATACTGTTAATTTTAAGCGATTAAATGAAATATGTTTGACTGTTCCTACACTCTGCTACTCTTATTTCTGTGAAGTAGCAAGGATGGCACTGAATGCATTTTCTATACAAAAATCATTATACTGTGTCCTCATTTAATACTCCTCCTGTTGCAGTTACTTGTACTTACTCCTGATGCTTGACTGGTTACAATCTGACATTTTCTTCTCCTGAGCCCAAAATGCAGTCTGGTGGCAGGCACAAGCTCTTCTGGAGCCAACAAACTGTAATACAGTTTTAGACTGAGTAACAGCGGACAAAGTTACTGTATTAAAACAAAGTTATCCTAGAATATTATGGGGAATGGGCAGGTGTCTGTTTAGATTAAGTACAAAATATCTGCATTATAACTCCCATGAATATATAAGGTGAGGCAAAAAAATAGTGAAAAAACACTAAAATAATACATGGCAAATAGAGTTTGGTCACTACTCTCTAAGGTGATTTTAAGGTGATTTTTGGCCAGTTATTTACCTCTGTGTTGTCTTTCATCCCTTAATCATTATCTGTGTTTCGTTGAGTAGCACTTTGTGCAAGAGCAGTCTTCCTTTAATGCTGAGCCCTGACATACTGTCACCTCAGTGAAGAACTAGGTTCTATTTTGTACAATTTAAGAGTGGATTTAGAGGAGCTAGCACAGACTGGAGATGATTCTGGGTTGTGATTTGGATTCCAAGCGCTATTAACCAAATATTACTAGGAATTTTCTCACTTTATGGTGTGGTGGTTTTTTTGTTTTGTTTTGTTTTTGTTTTTTTTTATATAGAGATGTATGTACGTTCTGATGCATCCCTATTTCAGTCTCAGATTTAAGTTATGGTCAGTAATTTAAAACTGTAACATTAGAACTTAGCTATATATATAAATAGGAGAAATCTAGGGAAATACAGAGGTGAGATACTCTGAGTGTTCATAAACAAACCAGGAATAGTGTATTTAATTCCAGGAGAGAATCACAGGTTCATTTTACATGTTTTACTTCATTAAAGTATATTTATTTTTTGTTTATGGAAAGGCAAGTACTTTCTCTGAGCAGATCATTGGAACAGGGGATTTTGTTTGCAGTGCCAAATGTGGAGTTTGATTTTTGACGGTCGGATGCTGATAACTGCATCTGGGAAAAAAAGAAAAAAAAAAAGGTTATCTAACTTCTTATTGTATAGTTTGGATGGGACAAGTGTGAAGATTCTTCTTCAAAAGTGAAAAATCATTCTTATTTGACCATATTAGGAAGACAGTCTGCTCCTTTTTTAATTGTGTGGTGTTTTTATTCCAGAGCAAAATGTTACATTACCCAGACTCTTCACCAGTTATGAAATCTGTCCTTTCTTAAGCTGTCTGATTTATCAAGGAAACCCTTCATTTCATGTACACTGAATTCTAACGGGGAAGATTTTGTGATGAGAAAATGAAAAAGCTGGAATGACATTAGAGGACTTCCATTGAATTTACATAAAAATTGAAACTGGCAAGAGATAAGAAGAAACTGCTTTAGACTACTTACTTTTTCTAATATGTGTAACCTCTGAAAATGTTAGTTGGGTAATTTTTTTTCTTAAAAACTCAGTGCATACAAAATTGCCAGCTGCTTTAAAATGTGGGAATTCAATATAAAGATAGAGATTTTCAGTATGTTGCAATGCAAGCAAAGTACTGCAGCACAGATAGATTTTCATGTTATCATGCTTAACATGACATGAAAGATACTTCGCAGCCCAGTCTAAAATAAACAGTCCTCATTCTAAAATTGAGAAAAAGTTTTAAAAGAAGCTGTTTTACAAAAGAAATAGCGGAAATACTGGAACTATGCATTCATGTCATGAAATGGTCACTGACTTTTTCATTGTTGGAACGGTGCATTTCCTCTAACGAGAGCAGCACCTAGCGGCTGAAAAATACTCTGGAAACAGAGCAAGATCCTGATGTTTGGCGAGCAGAGAGAGAGAGAGACTTTCTGATCATGCATGGAATAATTCCATAGCAATGACTGTGAAATTACTACGGCTCAGTTAAATGCTACAGAAATGTACATATTTTCTGCTGAAGTATCCTAAGTATTTTTGATTGCAAACGCTGAAGTAAGTCTCATGGAATCCTCAGCTCAAAATCCCAAGATATGTTTGGACAAACCTGATGTAGCTTATAATCACTTTGAAGTCAGCGATACTTTAAAAAAAATATTGCAGATGCTTACCATGTTTTAGGATTTATACCTATTCTGTGTAAAATATATTAGGATTTGACAAGTGATGTTTAATATTGAATAGTACCATTTGTATGCTGCCTTTGACCTTGGTGAGAAATATACAACTCTTTAGTTTGAAACCGGTATTCACTTTGATCCTGGAATAGCTTCCTTGTCTCATTCAGTTCAGGTGACATTTTAATGATCCCTGAATGTGTTTCAGAGTCGTTTAGATGTAGTGGGAGGGGCTATGGTGTAGGGGAGAACTTTGTAGAGTGGAGCTGATGGTTGGATTTGATCCCCAGGGTCTTTTCCAACCTGAATGATTCTATTAAAATCCTGTTGTGTGTGTGTTTATCTAGGTATTGTTTGTTTACATTAAAAAGCAACATTCTGTAAATTGTTATGCATCAGTTCTGAGTGGGATGCAGGTGGTTATACTGGGGGAAGAGTCAGAAAATGTCATTCGTATTCTATTCTTTTGTTTGCTTCTTTTATCTGATATTGACAGAGCTTGTATCTGCGTGAGGTTATAGATAGTCCTGCAGATTTTAGCATAACAACTTACAAGGGTAAAGCAAGACCATTTCAGCCTGTTTTTTATCTTGGAAGCTTTTAGCACCGTAGCAAGAATAGATTCTTTCCAAAAGAACTCAGAAAAATCATGTTCTGAACTCTTAAAAACCTGGCATTTACCATCACAATGGCAGCTGCTGAGTTAATTATGGAAGTTTAATTACATTTAAATATTGAAGTTGGAATTGAGGGGGTTTTCTCTCTTGATTGATTCAAGTTGTATATATATATCCATAGGTTCAGTGATTTTGAAAATCTGGACATGTGATTAAAAAAACCCTAGAACAGGATTTGGGGGCTGCATTAGATTCCTTTTTGAAATAAATTTGCTAATGAGGTGTAGTCTGCCACACTGACTATTAATAATTAGTGGATCCATATTTGTTTTCTTCATCAGCCCAACTGTGATTTGTTAAAGGCTTTTTGACATTGATTCTTTGATTCTGAAGGTTTCCTCAATTATGATTCTTTACAGTGTACAGCAATAACCACTTATTTACAATTCCTTTTGAGGGCGAATTTACATTTTGAGTAGTGGAATGATAGCTCTTGATCTGCACTTAATTAACACTGACATTGTTCACATTTATTCAAATAGACCTAAACCCAGAGATGTGTAATTTTTATGCCAATTAGTCTGGTCAAGTGAGGTTAGCTAACGAAAGACTATTAACTCATAAAGGAATTGAGTATTGGTTTACTTAAAAAAAAAAGTTTCACACTGTTCCAGCCCCTTGCATTGTTGTAGAACATACAGTACTGATTGCAAACATAGGAAGGCACTAAACAGTATCAAATTTTTATATTTCTGGAATCTTGGGGAAGCAGGGATAAGGCAACAAACCTTCCTTATAAATTAATGGGAGTGGGCCTTTTTAGTGGCTGGTGGCTAGCGAGCTTTGTGTTCCTGTTAGTTCTCTGTGAACAGAGGTATCTCTGTAAAAGCCTGACAATATGAAGTAGGTATAGTTTTCAATTTTGGTTGTAAGCTGAGGGAAACTAAAAAAGTGTATCTGTTTACTACAACAGTGGAAGAGGCTTAGTGTTTTGTCATGAGATGTTGCCTCAACTTTAGCTTTTGAGAATCTCTGCCCACAGGAATTGCGTAGAAGAACTGAAGTGTGGAGAATGATAATCCGTGTGAAAGCAAAGGAGTCAGTGTTCTGGATGTCTGGAGTTTAAGTAAAGTAAATCTGATCTGTGTTATTTATCAGATTTTGGGACATGAAAAAATGAAAGCAGAGAACTGATCTGATACATGCAGCACGTTTCTAACACTTCCGTTTGCCTTTTGGGGCAGTTGATTTATAATCAAGGAATGCTTATTTTGTTGAAGTTGGATTTTTCCTTCCATAGCTTCTAGTGGATTGATAAAGTAAATTATGCTACATGTAACTTACTTAATTTCTTCCAGTTGATTAGTGTGAGTAGAAAACCAAAAAAAATAATATAGTGTTAAACTTAAGTGCATTAAAACAATGCTGCTGGTTGTTGAGGCTTAGAAGATACACTGTACACCTAAAAAGACTGCCTCCACGGCCTTATTGCACTTCTGAGGCAGAATTAGAAAAGGATATAGTTTAAATCAAAAGAGGTGATGAAATTCTGCGTCTCTTGCACACCATGTCCTGCCCAGCATCCAGCAACAGAAATTAGCTTCATTGGTATCTGTACTAGACTAGAAATGGTGCTGCCTTAATGAACATAAGAGTCGTGCTGTTTCCTGGAGGTGGTTATACACTACCCCGTTCACCAGCCAAGCCCTGAGGAAAAACCCGGGCTTCTTTTTGGACTGAAGTACTGACTGTGCCAGGAGAAGGTTTCAGATTTTTAATCACTGGAGGGCCTCCCTGATCTGAAGCAGGCTGTTCCAGCTATGTCTATGAGGCTCAGGAATTGAAAAGGGCTTGAGTAGCCTTGAGGGAGAATAAGCAAAAACCAGGAGAGTAAATGCAATAACGGTTCTGTTTGCACAGAGTTTTCAGGCTGTGCAGCTGCATGAAGAGAATATAATTGGTGACTTTGCCGCTCTGTGTGTGTCAGTTTGGTTGAACAAGTGACCTGTAAATAAACAAGAAACCAGAGACAGCCCTTGCTACACCTCCTGTACTTAGCTCACAGGTTCTCCCGTGAGCTCCCTTGCTAACTGCTCAAAGTGTGACTGTTTCTGTCTGTGCAGCTGATGGGGGCTTGGCTGGTAATCCAGATATCCCTGCCATAAAGGAAACAGCAAATATTGGCATCTGGAAGCACTATGTGGATTTGAAGCAATCAGCAGTGAATTTCAGTTTTAACAATTTCTGTATTTAGGCAACTTGTATAATTTTGATCCTGTGTAATTCATGCAGTTTCAGAAAACTACTGTGCATGGGGTTATGACTGGTATTGCAACGTTACAGTAACATCTCTTAATGTGACTAAACTGTAAAATTATATTGATTTGGAATCTGGTTTGAAGCATCAGATATTTACAGTAGTCAGATTTCTTACTCCTCTGAATTAACTTCAGTTATTTTTGAATTTAAGAGCAGTACTCTTGCCATATAAAGTAGCTGGAGTAATGGAGTTCGGTCCTCAGTTTTAGCTGAGCTATTATTAGAAACAAAACAGCACTTGAATCCCAGGGCTTCAAGCTTGTAAAGTAGCAATGTAAATTTCAGCAAAAGCTAAAAATATTGTATTGCAATTTTATATTCCTTTTGGGGAAAAAAACAGGAGGATTTAATCATAAAAACATCTACTTTGTATATATGAACAGAATGGTGTCTTGAATGACAAAAAATTTTACTCTTTGGTCTTGCGAGCTATCCGTGCAGAGGTTCACATTGTCTGTTAGGATAGTGCCAGTAGTTGGTTCTACTGGTCGGAACAGCACTACCTGTACTGAAGACTTGTCTGCAGGAAATAAAACATGGAATGAAGTTTTAAATAGTTACTTACAGTGGATGCCACCCATCGTTGGAGGGCATCTACTCTGGCAGATCTCTGAATATATGTGCTGTGTTTTCTGTGAATAAAGTAGACTGTAATTGGCATGACTGCAAGATGGTAACAGTTACATCTCTGCCATCCTATGACTATGATGTGTCTGTCGTTTGGAGTTTATGAGAAGGGGAATGTATGACTTTTAAGGTGTATGAGATTAGTTCATGCTACTTACTCCTTTTGGGCTCTTTGAACTTGCTAATAAGTACACCAGTAATATTAAAAATAGTTTAAAATAAAGGCATTCTTTGAAATTTTATGAAAGCTGCTCAGGAAGTTTCTAATTTCAATAAAGGAATATTAATATATTAAAGGAGGAATGTAAAAATTTAGCTTGCATAGTTAATTGGACAATTTACAAGATTAAATTAATGGGCAGTAGACTGTGAGCAATCTGTTGAATTAGTTTCACAACTCATAAAAGGTGTAGAAATGTCTGTGAAAACACACAAGTTCTTAAACTGCTTTTATTAATTAAATAAAGCCTCCACAGTTTAACCTGTGATGTCTATTGAACTGTAAATGGACAAAGAACTACTCGTGTGCGAGGGTAGTATTTTCATTACTTGCTGAATAGGCAACATTTTGTGGTTTGTGTGTAATGATGAAGCTTTCTAGACTGCTGTCCCTCTGGATATGCTTACATGACATAATGAAACATTGCATAGCAATAACAAAATTGGATCTAATTGGACTGATATATTAAGAATCTATTTACATACTATACATATGTTTCACATGTTAATACTCCTTGTTTCTCAGCATTATTTATTAACACATATGAAGTATACTACACCTAATGCATCACCTACTCCCCCCTGCCATAAGCTAGCTTATTTAGAACTGGTTTAGGATGTCATTTTATAGCTCTGCAATATATAGTGTGGCTCTTTATAGTATAAAAAGCATAATTTACACTTAAGTCTACTTAGAAATATATATACTTTGCAAAATATGCTAATAGGTGGCACAAAAAAAAGCATATCCAACAAAAAAGGTGTCTTATCAAAATGCGTTCTTCTGACAATACCAATGTTTTCTTGACCATTAAACCTAATATGTAGGCTGGTGAAAACCATAGAACTGTTTTCTCTGTAATTGATTTGATCATTAAATATAATATCTGCTTAATTCAGGCACTCTTTTGGAGGTCTTAGTGACTCAATGTTTTGGGGTCTCAGGAATGTGATTCAGAAATGAGGCATGGAGTCTATTATTTAATGCATGCACATTGTCTTTTATAATGCTATTATGTTTTAACAGAATTTAAAATATGTGTAAAAAAATGAGGTCTTGCTGCCCTGTTTACAGGTAGTACCAAAGAATGCTCCAGTATCTCTTCAACTGAAGTAAATTTTGAGTCTGTCTCTATTCCTGTTATACCACACACCATGACAAGTCCACTCAGCTATAATTTGACCAGGAAAAAAACCCTGATATAATTATAAAAAAAATCATCTTTTGTTCATTTTTATCTGTAATAGCTCTGTAAAGGAAAGAAAAGTGACTCATCAAAGTATAAGGCTGCTTAAGAAGAAAGCAATATAAAAGCTCATCAACAACAGAATTCAGTGATAGGCCCTTAGGCAATTTCCAAGCTATTAGAAATGCCTATGGAGACTGTCAAGCTGCAGAGCTAGAAAAATATTTTTCACAGTTTGATGTGAAATCCTGTGTTTTTCTAGCCTCTCTTCTTTTAGGAGATACTGTGTAGTTCATAAAATGCAATAAACAGTGTATGTAGTTTGAAATTTTAACTGAGTGTATATATTGTAACAAAGCAAACAATTGAGTAGTAATGTTACTATAGTGTGTTTGTTTCTCTATGCTATTTTTTAGTGGATACTTGAATTTTAAATATAAATAGAAGTTAGATTGAGGTGAAAAAATGCTTATTGCATATCAGGGTTTTGTTATGATTTGATGTATTTGCAGACTGAAAAATTACTTTAAAAAAATCCCAACTGAAGCACTAATGCAAGATTGTACAATGGTGATTGGGACAAAAATAATACACTTCTAATCGTTATGAAGGAACTAATTCTAATTCCCTTTATGCAATGGAGCAAACAGATCCAATTTTTTTGTTGTGTTCAACAAAAACCCAAGTTATGTTTACAGAGTCTAAACACCTGTGCTTAGAACTGATACTTTTTTTTTTTCTGTTTAACAGTACAGAAAGAAAGTAATCAGATTTGAGGCATATTGTGCTAAATGTGATACAGATACTAAAAGAAAATACAGTTTCTGCTTTACCCTTAATAAAATACTTCCAATTTTATTTTAAAAAGATAGTACCAGTAAGTTGAACAAGCTATAGAAGGGCATTAATGTGAAACAAAATACGTCTTCAGTAACAATGGCATACAGATTAGCTACATGTATAACTTTGTGTTGTACAAGGGCTCTTTCCAAAGTATGGATTTTTACTGCTCTGTTTTGTTGCTCTACCTTTGCATGCTTGCAGAATGCTGTCTGAATATAAGTAGGATAGAATGTGGCCCAGGAGAATTTAAATCTTGAACTGTGTGGTATAAACAGTGGCTAGATTAAGAGCAACAATATATAACAATTCAACAAGTTTAACCTGTGAATAATTTGTTTTACCTGGATGATATAAGGTAACTTCAAGTATTTTGATGCAGCGCTTATGAGTGGAGAGCTCAAAATATGATGCAAGCCAAGTGACAAAGATGATGAGGATAAGTGTTCTAATTGCAAACCAGAATAATGCACAGTTGAATAACAGCATATGTTTGGCATTTTCATTAGTTAACTTTTTTAACGTGAAATGAACATGAAAATGAACATTCAGTTGTACAAAAAAGTTTTTATCAGAAGCAGAAGTTTCATGTTAAATGTTGATGTGCTGATTTTTAAACATAAGCTTTTTGAATGCCTTCACCCAAGATACTGTGCTAGTGCCATTTACTGAAGTAGGTATGTTGATTATGAATTTGGGAAGAATCAGATTAGATTGACAGAAATAATTTTTTTTAAGGGAAGTACTACATTATGAGGAGAATGTGGCAGTTCAGGTGTCCTTACTACCATGCTCCTGCGTGATGAAAGCATTTGGATTGGTATTTTTCACCTTGGGGTATATTTTCTAGGAGGAGCTGTGTGTTTCCAGCAAAACCTTATCAGTTTGAACACCATTCTTCAGCATACTTGATCTTTTCTAACTCAACGTAAATGCACATGTGAAAGGATTAATATTTAAGATGGTAATTCATCTGTCACTTACTAAATCTGGCAGATTGGTGTGTAAATTTTACTTCGGTACATATGTAGAAAATTAAAATCTGTTCAAATGTAGAAAATATAATTATGTACGTAACTTATTTCTATCTCTGTATACAGATTAGACAGGAGATTAGCCAAGAAACTCCAGAGATTATAAACTTGAGAACAATCCTTTCTTGCTGAAATTGTGGTAGGTGTCTATAAATTTGACTTCTGTTGACAAAAGTGCACGTCATATCTTCAGTGTAATTTGATAGGATCCACAATTCTCAAAGGGCCAAAGTATGTACAAATTCAAGATTTTTATAAGTATAAAGGGACTACAGCTAATGGTAATCATGCAGTTCAGGGCCCTTTCATTGTTCCTGAGAGTCAGACCTTTGTGTGGTTGTGAACCATCCTTCTAACATTTCCATTGAGCAATGAGAACCTGTCTGATCTGCACAGCATGCCTTGACTATATTGACATCTCACTGTTTAGAATCCTGTTACATCAGTATTTTTTAATTAGCCTAAAGGATCACTGGTTACTAGTTTAAACAAATGCCATGCAATGCTCTCTCTATTCCCTTATGCTCTGGGTTCTGGACAGACAAACCTACTTTCTCTGAGGTATATCGCTATATGTATCCTCAGGGAAGCTCTGTTGCTTATAAACCCACTATTAGGAGTCATTGATCTGTATCTCTTTAAAAGGGTTCTGGAGATTGCTTAAAACTGACACGTAAATGTATGTGCTGTGTTTAAAAATTGGCACAGTGAGATTGGATTTAATGGTGTCTGTTAAATTCTTTTGAGGGCATGTAGTAGGAACTGGAACATTCCTGTGGCTGCTCTTTTTCTAAATATAAAAAGCTATAGGATCTTTGCTCCTTGTGTAGCATGGGAACTTTGATGGAAACATTCTTTTATCACACTGTCGAGATTTCATCAAAGTCAGTGGGGATATCAGCTTACAATATCCACAACCAGCTGAATTTAGAGGCAGTGTTACCTATCTAAATTTAAACAAAAATGAGACAAAATTTCAATTGCATTTGTCTTACTGGTTGATAAGTCATATTTTCTGTTGTTAGCATGAATTACACAGAGACCTTGCACAGAGGAGGTTATTATGTGTAGTAGTGACCTGCTGATATTTTTCATTCTTTTTGGTTCTCAGATAGTTATCAGAAAAAATCTGCAACACGATAGAAATACAATGTGCTAATTCCATGTGCTTGTAAAACCACTGGGTGTAAATCACAGCTTATAATTTGGTAATGATACTGCCTCATGCCGCTGATTTGAACTGAACCTTTGCAGTGTGTGTACACTGACAGTTCTGAGATTATTTGTTCTGTATTATTTTGCCTGAATGTCCCTAGAATTGAGAACTCTATTCTTCCAGCCCCTGCTTTGCTTTTTCTTAGCCAAGTCCTGCTTTCAGTTTAGAGAAAATTGAGACTATGGCCCTATCTCTTACTTTTAAAATATTTTGCTCAGAAACTTATAAGGAAATAGTACTTACATTTCCTGACCAGTCACAACAATTATATCTAGATTTGGCATAGTAGTAGAAAGCTAAGACAGCCTTCTGGCTTGCAATTTCAACAAATTATCCATTTTAGGTGTCTAGCTTAAGACACCTTTAAAAGCCAGTTCAATGAGGTAGCTACCAGTATTTGAATTAGTTCCCCTCAGGTTATCTTGGATCATTAGCCAGTTGAAAACTCTGGCCACACTTGCTATTGCTATACCTTCATTCTCCACAGGTTCTCCCTGAAGGTTTTAGCATAGAAAAATGTTACTAATACATTTTTCATATTCAGAGTCTCCTGTCACATTTTGGTGATCATAATGCATTAGTAACAAAATAGTGCAAGATCCCTTGCAAAATCTCTCTTATGTTGTGTCTTTTCATTAGTGGCATATTATGAATATTGAAGTAGGACAAAACATACAAGAAAAACAGTGAAAATATTGTCAGAAGGGGAGAGAAGCTTGAAGAATTGCAACACGTTTAATCAAGTATATGCCTTTCAAAAAAACCCTGAGGTCTCTGGGGTGGTGGCTGAATGTGTGAAAGTATCTTTGACTGTTCTAAATTCTTACATTGCTGGATACTGTCTATCATGTGCTACAGTAGTGAATTTCCAGCCGCTTCAATTCGCTGCTCCTGCTAACCTGGCCTATTTCTGGATCTTTGTTGCCAGCTGAAGGGCTCTGGATGAGCAGGCAGTAGTGGTTGATGTGTACTTCTGTAATCATGCTTTGCACTGATGAAGAGACTTAGCTACGTTAGGAAAGAATGGTTTAACCAAAGCCTGAATGCAGCCCTTTATACAAAAAAGCAGAGAATAATTGACCACTTGCCATGCTGGATGTGCTTGCTGTTTAACATACTTGGTTCTACAGTTCTCAGCCTCTGATAAGTCTTAACAAATGAATCTGCAGAATTGAAGTTTAAGAATAAAATACAAAAGCATACACTGTAAATTTCAAACAAATGGAAATTTCACTGTAAATGTCAAACAAAAAGGATAATTCAAATCACTTAAAATATCTTGAAGGAATAGTATATCAACTTACTTAAAAGAAAGAAACTCACCAAGAATAATACCTGATAGCAACTGCAATTAACAGAAAAGAAAAAACAAGCTATTTTGACTAAAATAAAGAAGTCTGGAATCTGCTGCAAAAAATTCTCAGCATGAAATGGAAGGCTCACATCCAAGTCATCCATATTATTAGAAAAACAGGTTCATTAGCTTACCACTGGGAGCTGTATCAAAGAAACTCATTGGACTCTGTAAAATCTGTGGATAAAGGGAAAAAGCAAAATCAGATTACAGTCTTTGTCTTTTACTGTAGTTAGAGTTTATGTAGTAATGCATATAATAGCTTTAATCTTGGCCGAGATTGAAATTATAGGGGTAGCAAACAATGTTATTACATTTTTTACAACATCAACATTTATAAAGCACCTTTTGAAAGTAAAATAAATTCCTTGAAGTCTGTTTTCATAAGTTAAAAAAAAGGCAAAATAAAGGCATGAGAGTCAGCATATCAAAGGTATGATAATTTCATTGCAAAACCTACTTTCTCTACTCAGTTCTGTGACCTGTACACAAATAATAAAGCAGATTGGAGGTGCTGTTATAGATTTAGGTTATACAGAATTGTCAGTGTGTTTTAGACATTTTATGAAGATTAACTGTTTATGAGGTTTTTATCGGTAGTACTTTTTGTGATATAATATAAAACCTGATGCAAAAGACTGAGATCCAAATCATCTGCATTAAGTGCCTCTGATGTAGATGTCTGCATCCAAGCCTGTTATTTTAAAAACAGCTTAGAATAAGTGGAAGAAAGTACATGCTTCTAGAGGACTGTTCATCTGACACGTTTCAGGCATTTTATCTCAGGACAGAATTAATCTCACTTAAGTTGCTGATTTTCTTCTTCAATTGTTAAGGAAGTCTAAATAAATATTGAATAAGTATTTTCTATTAGCTGTAAAGAACAAGGTAGTTGCTTTACCTTATAAAATAAATTATCAGTAACATAGCAGCAGCCCTTAATTTTGCTTTTGGAGAAAATAAAATAATGGTGCTTTGTGTGACGGTGGTCACTATGCTAATTCTGTAACTAATAGACAAAATTATGTTCTAGGGTTGTCTGAGAGGCTTTCCAGTGCAACAGTGTTTTGTTTTGTTATCCAAAACGTAGTTTTCCTTTAAAAAATACAGAAACAGATCCATGACCTAAATCTTCACTGATGTTCACCTGTACAATGATAGATAGGAGTGGAGAAAGAGCAGCTTAACTAGAAGGGACCTCTTTTACACTGCGGCTTTTTTTGTTTGTTTGTTTTTTCTTTCTAAATTGGAAAATGGGTCTGCAGAAGACTGGTGTTGGTAAGGCAATTTTAGGATATCTCATGTGTAGTAAATCCTTCTACTTTATGTAGAAAAAGCCTTGGATATATAGGCTTTATACAAGGCTCTCCTATCACACAGATGCCACATTTTTATTGTATCAAGTTATGAAACATTTGTAGTAACTTCACTGATGTATTAGTTAAGTACTCTCTATATACAGAATCATAGATTAGTTTGGGTTGGAAGGGACCTTTAAAGGTCATCTAGTCCAACTTCCTCTGCAATTAACAGGGACATCTTCAACTAGATCAGATTGCTCAGAATCTTGTCCAACATAACTTTGAATGTTTTCAAGGATGGGGCATCTGCCACCTCCCTGGGGAACCTGGGGAAATTTCTTCTTTATATCTAGTCTGAATCTACTCTTTTTTACTTTAAAATCATTATCCCTTGTCCTATTGCAACAGAGCCTACTAAAAAGTCTGTTCCCGTCTTTCTTAGAAGCCCCCTTTTAAGTAGTGAAAGGCCACAATAAGTTCTCACTGGAGCCTTCCTTATCCAGGCTGAACAACCCCTACTCTCTCAGCCTGTTCTCACAGCAGAGGAGCTCCATTCCTCTGATCGTTTTTGTGGCACTCCTCTGGGATCCCCCCTCCTCATGTCTTTTTTGTGCTGAGGGCTCCAGAGCTAGACACAGTATGCCAGGTTGGGTCTCACCACATGAGAGTGGGAGGCAGAATTACCTCCCTTGACCTGTTGGCTCTGCTTTTTTTTGATGCAGCCTAGGATACAATATAATTACCTTGAGTTTTACATAATTTAAGCTGTGTTTTCTAAAACACATGCTTGTTCAATGTATTTACAGTTACGACTTAAGAAAAAGGGGTAAAAATGCTGCAAAGCGCATGAAATATTTCTTAAAACTTGTAGCTTATAATTCTAATTTGAGCTTGATCAATGTAGTGATTATAGTAACAACGCTGGTTGTGAAATGAGGTTGGTGAAGACAATGGAAGACTACTGAGCTGGAGATGAGATGAATGAAATGTTAGTCTGCAGTAGGATTTGAGAAGAGCAACAGTTATATGTTGTAATTCTCTAATAGTTAATATATTATAAATATGCTAAATTTGAGCTTTAATGCTCATATACTTTATATATCTACAACTGGCCCTCTAAGAGTCAGAAATTAATTAGAATATTATCAATATAGTTGTGCAGGTACCTGAGTCTTGCTCTACCCAGGAACTGAGCCACCTGAAGGCTGAAGAGCTCATCATCACCATACAAAAGGAACACAAGGTGAAACCTAGAAATGGAACATAAGACCGCATTGAAGAAGTAATTTAACACATGAAGTTTACTTAATGTGCTGGGTAGCTTCTCAGCAAAGACATTGCTACTTAATCCTATTTTTCCTTCTTCATGTGTGCAGAGCTTCTGTTTACAAAAATGGGAACGGAGAATATAATTAATTTTTACTTAGTGACATTAATGTAAATTCTGCCTAAACAAAATTTTAATAAGAACATCAAAACTTAGTTCATATGCAGGGGAATATCTAACATGACATTCCTCAGGAATTCCCAAAGGCACAGATTCCTATTGAACAAAATTATTCTTGGGTATATGTCTCATGAAAAGTCACTCACATATCATTAAATTAGGGACTGAGAGAAGATACTTTGTGTGTTTATAAAGAGGAATGACTGGACATTGCATAAAGAATCTGAACCTTTTAAAAATAACCGGCAACAGAGACTAGGCATAAATCCCAAAGGTATTCGAAACATTTGTGATATATATATATATATATATAAAAATTTCAGTGGGCCTCAGTCCCTTTTTCTAGAAAGTGATCACCAGAATGAAAATCTTATGATAAACATATAAAATAAAACAAAACAAAACAACCTAATAATTCTAGATTTACCAGTAAATTACCAGTAAATTGTAGAGTACCAGCAATTACCAGTAAACCTCAACTTTTATTTAAATAGCCTGGAAATGTCCTCACGGTATCTAAGTTCTACTAGTAATTTCCTATGACAATGCACTTAACAGACCAAAATGTTCCAGATTTTGGTAAATCTAAAATCCTAGTGGGATACAAGTGCCAGCTGCTTTATCTTCACTTCAGCTATACAGTTGGGTTTTTTGTTGGTTTTTTTTTTTGTTGTTATTGTTTTTAATAGATTATTTATTTCTTGAAATTACTTTCTCCACTAGAAGCAATCTTTATTTTTATCATATAATCTCCTGAAAGTTTATTAAGTTATATTTTGAAAATAAATTCTTTAAAGTAATGCATTTGTCACACTTCATAAAAGTTAAAGCAGTTATATTTAGCTGAAACAAAGTAGCTGTTTAATACTGTGTACCTTTGAATGAAAGGAAGAGAGCTCTTGTTTTTCCTCTTCTTAAAGAAATTGATTTATGGGAACTGCAATACAAATGTGGTCGGTTTTGTGCTAGCATCAGCCAATATTAAGCATGTTTTTGCACAATAACCAGACAAAAGAACCTTTGTGTTAGTTATTTTGTAGGAACGTTTTGTCAAATCTACTATTCATATCTAGAATCCTTGCTTTTGCTAAATGCTGCTGTCTGGCAAGTTCTCCTTCCAGTTTTGTAGCACTTATTGAATGACTAACCAATTGTGATAAATTATACGTACTTACTAAGAATGATGAGTAACTTTTAGGTCTGTATACAAAACGGTATTGATATCCCATTTTTCCCCTTCTCATCCTTGACAAAATAGAACGTCAATAGAAGAAAAGCAAACCTCAAATTTTGTTCCATGAAAAAGTCGTTATAAATCGATTACTCTCCACCACCCCTCTTTTTTTTCCCCTGAATTGAACTATGAGGGCAAAATTTTTATAGATTAAGAAGTGATTTGTCATGTGTGAAATTAACCTTCAAGCTATATATGAGTGTGGGATGATGTCATAGACATCTGCAAAGATGGAAATGAAATGAAGAAGACAGGTAGGAATTAAGTGGTCAGTCTCTAATATGATTACTGGGATGCCCATGATGAAGCAAACTGAGCTAAGGGCCTCTTTTATGTGTTGTTCAAAAATTTGCTTTCCAACATGTGCATTAACTGCCGGCTGGATCATCTTTTGGCGTAAATAACAGGCACAAAGATGATCCTTTGTTTCTGGTCACTGGAATGGTTTAGAGCTCTTTTATCCATCTAAGAGGAAGAGAAAATCATATAAATTAGAGGACAGACACCTAGACAAAACACAATATTAGAGAAGGTAGCTCTGCATTCATAATTTAAGTTGATCCATGATTTTTCATTGATTATAAAGCTGTGATGTTAATCAGGTGAGGATTTACTTTATCTGATACAGTTTTAGCCTTCCATAGAGCAAGTCAGTCAAGTAACACAAATTTTGTGGGGCTTGATTCTGTGACTCGGTCATTTTTGTGTTAGAGTTGCAGTTGCTGGCTTTCACATGTTCATAAAAGAGCACTGTCACCTGCACATCTTTGATAATTGCGGTAGTATTATGGTTATGGGAAAGTGTTCCTTCACGGGGATCGGCATAACCTGATAGACATCCCTGAACATTGAAGGATTTTGTAGCAAATTTAGACATCAATTTCATGTCTTTCATTACCTCAGCTGTTGTATCTTTTAAGTCCAAGAGTCACTGAAATGAATTTTTTTTGAGAGCAACATGCATCTCTTCACTGCCGTGAATTCTGAAAAGGAGTGTGGCTGTAGAGAGCTACTGAGGGACTGTCTTCACAGGAGAAAAAAACAGAAGGTTATACAATAGTAACCTGTGTTTGAGATTACTTCAAAGCAGCCTACAAAATTGCTACATATTTATTAAAATTCTGCTTATTGTTCTTGGTCTGTTTCAGCTGGATCACAGGTACTTCTCAGAGATGGTCATCAGGTAGTAAAACGGGCAGAAATAAGCTGAGTAGAAGGGTTTTTCATTATTTCAGCTGCCCCCCAAAGTCAGCATTTTTCTGGCTACAGTACAACGTTTGATCCCAAATCTTTCTAAAGAATTTAATCCTGTTGTTTTCCAAATCTGAAATAAGAATTGCAACTATCAACTGTTTATCTGAAATGCGTATCTCTAGAAATGGGTATATGAGCTTCAATGGGATGTCAAGAACAGTATAAATGAACAAAACTGTTAATATGTATCCTTCTGACAGCTACTTCTCTAACCAAGGAAGAGAAAAAGACCTTTTTCAGAACAGGTCAGGTCAGTAACTGATCTATTATAAGCTGGCATAGAGATGTCCCTGCATCTGAAGTTTGGGTCGCTCTCATTCCAAGATTTTTGAAAGAGGAGGAAGGGGAACCAAGTGAGTGTGTAACAGGATGCTCTGATTGCATCACTTCTGTGACTGAGCACATTAGCATTTGCTCTGATTATTAGGAACAACTGTGTAATTTGAAATGCACGCCTCTGGAGTAGGTGAATTAGCTTAATCAGCTACAGCATAATTTTCTACTGTAAAGTTTTTCATCTGTGTTTTGAATTTCTAAGTGCAGATCAGAGCCTAATCACTTAAAAATATTACTAACCTCATAACATTTGAGAATGTTTGTTCTTCCATGCACAATCAGAAAAATAAAAGACAAAATTTAATAGTTACTTCACCATTGGGAAATAACTGACTTAAACATTTAGTAACAGATGCTTAGCAGTTATAATATCTGATAGCTTCGTTCACCGCTGTTTGCCCCTGCTGAGACACCGGCCCTTCTTAATGGACTCTAAAAGACTCACAGACAGTAACCACACTGTAATGGCAGAAGAGAACACCATCATTTTCCTGTCTGCTAACGAGACTTCCATTTTATAAAGACACTCTGTGAAGCTCTCCATATTTCATTGTTTTACCATCTTGATTTCTTTATCTGATAAGATGTGATGTAACTTTACTGACAAGAGTAGAAGAAAAATATTGAAAGATGGTAAACCTTGTAGCTCTTTATATGCAGTACTACCTCCAAAATACATAAAGATAGAATAGTTTATTTGAGGTTCTTAGAGGCAAACCTACCAATATAAGGAACATGCATCACAAAGATGATGTGCACTTAGAATTCATGCACATGGGCAGAAGGCGTGTTGAATCCTAAGGCCTACTAACATGGCAAGATGCCCAACAAGGCAGTTATTTCAGTTATGTCTGAAATAGACTCTGTTGCAATTGGAAATGTCCTGCTGTGCAGAATTTTTGAGAAATTTAATTGTAGAAAAGGAATAGTGGGATAGAAATTCAGTGACTGTATTTAAAGCCTTTTCTTCTGGGTAGCAGTTCTTAGGGTTAAATGTGTTAATAAACTTGCTACAGAAAGAGTGTTCCTACAATAGAATTTCGAGTTTTCTTCACTTAGACTAGATTTTAAAATGCTTACAGTTGGTTTTTTTTTCCTCCTCTATTCTTTCTCTCTTTTTCTTAAATGGTAGTATAGTTGCTTACATTTTAGTATGAATTGTAATACCTAATTCAGTCGTATCTTCATGAGGAAGAATTTCCATTCCTGACTCTAGGCTGCATGCATTGACTGCATAATTGTAGCTGAAAGTAAGAGCTCAGCATTTCTTATTTTCATCATCTGAATAAAATCTCATGCATTTTTATTAATTGTGGCATCTGTGCTCCAAAACAGTGCTTTGAACCATACAGATATATGACTAAAATTCAGTTCTTCATCTAGCTCTCATGTTTCCTCTCTGTAAAATTGCAGCTGTTTCATGCTGTGAGACCTGTGGTATTCTCTTTAGTTCTTATATTTTTTTATGAGAAGAAATAAATACCCGCACTTTCTATCTTACATTTTAGACAAGAAGTACTTAATCTGTTTGAAATTTTGAACAATTACAAATCAACAACTTGTGGACTCAACATAAGATTTTATTGAGGATATACAATGCACAGGATTTTCTCCTGTAATAGAGCAGTTGGCCTTAACAGTCAGGGTACAAATTTACCAGGTTGATTATTTGCCTGTTCCATCACAGTTTCAGAGACACTGTTACCTTTGAGAGTTATATTAAGTCAATAGGAGTATGGTAGCCCATTCTATGAATTCTCTTATATTTTGTTGCATATAGCATGCTCAATTTTTATTCTGAGGTGAATCCCCCTCCACTACTTACCATTATATTTTTAGCTTTCAAAGTACATGTATATGGGTATTCTGTCTTCTCTGTGTATATACTGGTTCTGTTTTGTGAATGAATAACTTAAAAATGAGAAAAGCATTAATGCCATCCTTTGCTGCCTATATCATTCCACTGAGTATTTGGCACTGCATCCCATTTCAGCATAAATGTTCACATTCACAAGTGAATACAAATTAATACAGACTGGTCTTGTGACCAAAATTTTGAGGATTTGGATTTACTCTTCAAGAATCTTGTATTCAGTACTTGCTCTCTTCCTGTAATTTATGAGAAGTCAATTCCAACAAGACTTAGTTGCCCCTTATCTATCAACATTTCAAGACAGATGCTTATTGGGGAAACTGGATTCAGTTTAGAAAAGTACATGAAAAGTTCTTTGGACAGTGAGGGAATAATTTCTGAGAAAAGATTAAGTGAGTTAAATGTGCATGCCTTAGTTAAAGTTAATACCTCTGTCATTTGTGAAGGTCTACAGATACTGAACAGACATAAACAGCAAGGAGAGTGTAAGTGTAATTATTAAGGGACTGTCACCTGACTAGAATGAGGAAATGAAGGGAATGTGGTGGGTTTTTTTCAAATATCATCTGAAAATCAGAGAAAAATTAATTTTATAAAAATTAAATCTTTAGGCTAGCATGTAACCTCTAGCATGCTTTGAGATCAAGGTCATGAATTAGTAAGTCTCTGAAGAATTATGGCAGTTTGAGACATACTACATTTCATTATCTATCATGGATTTTAAGACAGAGTTTTGATTTTTAAATGGTTGGAATTATGAGTATTATTAGCTTAAGTGCTTGGAACATTTGAATTGGATGTGAATCAAGTACTAGATAACATTAGCTAAGAAAAAGCATTCATTGGGAAAGTACTAGCATAAATTAGTTTGGTGTTTTGGGGCGGGGATCCTAGTTTTTGTTTTGTTTTGTTTTGTAAAAAGCCCATAGTGATTTAGAAAACTGGATTCAGGGAAATGGAACTGGGAAAACTACAGTACCTGAATCTCCACATCTGTTACTGTTGGCTTTTCACATTGTTGTGGTTTAGCCACAGGTGCCAGCTTGAACATCGCAGCTGCTTGCTTCCGACTCCTGCTGCCCCAGTTTGGGTGAAGAGGAGAATCAGAAGAGTAAAAGTGGGAAAAATCTTGAGGGTTGAGATAAAGACAGTTTAATAGGTAGAGCAAAAGCTGGGCTCCATCATGGGTAATGGTTACTTGGGAAGACAAGCACCTTAACTCCAAATGTGTCTTCCTGCTTCCTTCTTTCCCCAGCTTTACATACCGAGCTTGGTGTCACATGATACAGAATATCCCTTTGGTCAGTTGAGGTCAGCTGTCCCAGCTGTGTCCTCTCCCAACAACTTGTGCCCCTCAGCCCGCTCACTGGTATGGTGATATGCCAAATAGGAGGAGCAGAAAAGGCCTTGACTGCCTTGCAACAACTAAAACCACCAGTGCACCATCAAAAGTACTTCTCATCCCAAATCCGTAACATAGCACTAAACCAGCTGCTGGTAAAAAAACCCATCTGTGGGTGCTTAATGAATAGTCTGGCAAATAATTGTATTCAGATCATACGATATGACCTGTCTTTTAATACTGTGCGAAGATTTGAGTCACGGAGTAGGATTCCTTTGGTTCGGCTGATGTGGAATGAAGGTACTGAAATGTTGTTCCTGGCAGAGGAGGCTTTGCCTTTTCTTGCTCAGTGATGTCACCCTGGCTGATGGCATCAAGTTTGCACACATCCTCTTTCCAAGACAACATCAGGCTATTTTCCTTATGAACAACCCGTGTGTTTGTGTGGTGGTTTTTCTCTGGCTGTAATCTGATGCCAAGAACAATAAGTCTTCTAAAGCCTATAATGTCTGCTTATTACAAATAACTTTGCTGTTCTTACTTGGTGAAATAGCTGCAGGCAAAAGCATTAATTTTCAAGTAGAAATACTGGAGTAAAGTTTAGAGAAGGGTTCCTGTGGCGCCATAGTCAAATGGCTGAATAGGAGTTATTCCTGATTTAATTATCATTACCGTGCATACGAAATGTTTGAGAGCAATTTGAATAAAACTACTGTGTCCTCCATAGAAGAATCACATGAAAACTTATAAGTACAATAGATATTTCCATTTTTAATAAATTAAAAAAAAAAACAAACCCACAACATTTTGGAAGTTATATGTAGTAGAAGTTTTACTAATCTTTTATTTCCCACCTTTTTGGGGTTATATTTCCCTGAACTTGAGCACTTTTCAAATCAGTATTAACTCATTGAAGAAACGTAATGTAAACCCTGTACTTAGTTGCCTGCTGCTTCTGATTTCTATAGCGCATAATGCTCGAGTGCCTTTGAAGAGTTGGACATCAGGTACTGTAGCAATATGAGAAGGACTCAACCCCTTTTTAGAATAAAGAAAACAGTACTGCTAGAGTCTATGTGAAAACTGTGCTTTAACATTAAAATTTACTTTTTGTTCACACCATTTGGTCATATATAGAATGCAGTGATTCCAAGTGACTGACATTCTCAGTGGTCTTTGATCAGACTATTAAAAACTTACATTCTGTTGTAAGAAATCTTCCTTAGATTTGGACTAAAACACCACCTTTCGTTCATGGCTTCCATATCATAAGATAAAAAATGACTTCTGTAATTTAAAATGTGATATCACTTTATGGAGAATGTGGATAAACAGATTGGTTTTCCCCAGGGCAATCCTGGGCTCCTCTCTTTAAAGATGGAGAGAATAGTATATAAGCCTTCTTAAATTTTTCAAAAGTTCTTGAATGTGGAGAAAAAGTCATCTGGGTTTGGGTTTGTTTTTTTTCTTCAAATGATACAGTTGGTTTAATCATACTGAAATGATTCCACTGTAGCAGCAAAACCTGCTCTTATCTTGATCATGGCAGCTTCCAATGGAAGCATTTGTGGGCAAAGAGAGAATGCAGGAGCAGCACGGCCTTGCTTTTGAAGATCAGATCTATGGACTGACAAACATGCAAATGGGTAATGATGCTTTTGGAAAGGAAAGATAAGGGAAAAAAAGGGTTTGCTGCTGTTATTCTTTGCCATCTTCTCCCCACTAAAGAAGAGTGTTAAAACAGAGAGGATGTAGAAACAAAGGTACTCTCAGCATCTGCTTTCGGTGTAGACTTAAGAAAAAGCTGAGGTTAAGTGAGTTAGAGATTGAACAGTAGGGTCTTTGCATCAATTTAAATACTTTATGGGGTTTTTTTATATCTAGTTGTGGTGGTATGACGTGGCATAAAGCAGACAGTGTGAGGTGCACTGTTCCTTTATGGAGCGAGGATTTTGTGTTGATATACTTAGGGAAATTATAGTGTACTCAATCTTCTGTAGTCTGTATTGTGGTCTCTGTTCATGCGTGAGAGGAGATGGGCATATGGATAAGAGAAATTCCTGTAGAACAGATGGGTTTGTATTTAGTGCTTTGAGGTTATGTTAATGGGTCGGATACTAAAAGCACGAAAATACAGAAAACTAGCTCAGTTTTCATGTGACGCAAACAATTTCCTATAACAATTCTCAAATACATCTGTAGAAAAATGAAGGCAAATGATTGAAAAAAAGGAACAGGCACTGGGGGACATTTTTGGACAACATTTCCCATTGCACTGTTACTTATTAATTGTGTGATATATTACTCTTCTGGGGTGTTTATCTCATTATTGTATAAGCAAGCTCTGAATTGTAGATGTGGATAACGTTCATATTAATATATTGATAATACATTAGCATTTAGTGCTAGATCATGTGGTTTATCTTTCTAAAACCAGACTGTATTTTAAATGTTTAAAATATTTTATTTTAAGTATTTATGTGGATTAAAGTATAATAAGAATATAAGTAAAAATGCTCATAAATATGAAGTAGAACTTACAGGTGTTAAAGCAGCTGAATATGCTATGATATCCACTAAGTGTCATTCTTCAGAATTTCCATACTACTTCATCCGAGGAAGCCTTTTTCAGGTCCAGCAGTTGCAAACTCTGCCTTCCAAAGGTGTTGAAATCTGTAAATAAGTAAATTTCCCTGATTTAAAAAGTGCAGTATTTAATGGAATTTTTTCCAATCAAAAAAATTTGTAAGACACTTGTGTAGGAAACTACTTAAGTAATAATATTCGTTTTTGTGCTCTGCCAGTCAGTTTATTTGAAGACATCTTTGGAAGTAACATGCAGAGCACATTTCCACAGAACAACATCTCATGAAACAAATTTATTATGCAAAATTACTCCTCTAGGAGATTATTAAAATGAAGGATTAATTGAGAATTTGTTTCATGACGACAGACAGTCTTAATTTTTGAGCTAAATGTAGACCACAGGGGAATAGTATGAAATAATTGGTTTTTTCAACCCCTGGAGTGAAGTCACAGAGCGCTAATGTTAAGTTGAAATGAATGTCAGCTTCCAGCACTAGAAACTGAAGTTTCATGGGGTTGTTAATACCAAATGTAAAACTCACTCATTTTTTTCACAAAGCTTTGCACTTGATACTATAAAATTCTGAGCAATCTGACCCCACCTCATGGTGCTATGAACATGCATTTGAGGTTATAAATAAATTTTACGGTATTTTTAATTATGCCAATCACGAGCAGAACACTTGGATTGGATTCAGCTTATGCAAAAAAATGTTTGCAGCTTCTGCTGGTGTTTGGTTAGGACAAAACACTAATTTGGCTGAAGACCCATGCAGATTGATGAACTTTGAGAATAATTCTTCACAGCCTATTTCATTTTATGGTAGAGAGTAGCTCTTCCTGCATAACGTTTAAGGAGGGGTGTAGCAAACCTTTTATATTTGTTTCTCTGTATTTTATATGGAACTCCTTAGTTGTCCTTTTCCTTTATGTTAAATGTGTTATGCTCCTTCCACATTTTTATTCTATTATTTTCTGAGAATCATAAGTTGAATAATGGAAACAGCACAAAATTTTTTGCAGCTATGTCTGTATCTTTCATCATTAAAGGTGAAAGCCAGGTATATGTAGAGGTGAGAACCTTACATCCATTGGTTTAACAGCCAACCCAAGGAAAAACAGAAGATAATATTATGTATTCACCAAGTTCATTTTATGGTTGTCAAACTGACCTTACAAATGTTAACTGTAGAAAATTATGTGTTCTGAAGCATATAAAGATCTTTTGACACTTCTAGACAGCGACTGGTAACACGCATTTTTTTAGGAGCGTGGAAGACCACCTGAATACACCACTTGCTAATTAATGATAATGTAAGGTCACATTCATGGGCTAAGAATGAAACCCTTCTTTCTTGTGAATGCTGTCCCCTCTGTTTCTGAGCCAAAGGAGACTCCCCTTGAGGAAAACTGGCATTTGCTACATGTAGCCAGTATCCTCCTTGTACTGCTATAGGGCATGCACAGAGTGTTAGGGCGTATATTCACATTACCTTTCAACAATGCTGAAATGTCATATTGTGTGAGTTTAACTCTGCTCAGGTTGGGGCTAAACATTGTCTTGACAACATATTGACCCAGTTAAAAAAACAACTAAAGAAAGACACTGTTTCATAATAATATAGCTAATGAAATTTCAACTGTCCTGTATGTTTCTGCATTTAATTTTCCAGATGCCAACAGATGTGACTTACTTTGCTTTGATGTGGCTAGGAATCCTTGTTTTTAAACTGGGCTCATATTTCTGAAGAACAGAGTTTTTATTTACTTGTCCGTCTGCCTCATGTGGTACTGAATTAGTCATTATGTTAGTATTCAGTTTCCAGAGTTTCTTATCCCTGTTCAGATTTTCCTTTGGAGCAAAAATTTGAAAAGCTTATAATTAGCTTTAACAATTTTTAAGTAACTATTTAAATATGGTGTTATAAAAATGGTTTTAGCTTTGTAACATTTTAACAATACAAGTAACAAAACTAAGTTCTTATTTACTGTCAGTGGTTAGGCCATTCTAGTGTCCTTAGGTCTAGGTTTAAGACCAATATTAATTATGTATTAGTAGCTCTGCTTCTGCTCTAGGGATGCGTCAGGCCTTTGCCTTGGCTACAAAAGTCTCTCCATCATCACTCTTTTTTTCTCCCTACCTAGAATATGCCATTAGGACAGTATCACAGTGATAAAAATCAGAGAAGCGTGTAAAGGAGTATAAAGGGTATGCTCTCCATTTGCAATTTGATCTTAATTTCAATTACTTTTTCTTAACTGAGCTATAATATCCTTCTTCTTACCATTGTGGTGTTTTCTTTTTTTAAAAACTGGGGATAAACGAGCTTAAATTTAGGAATTTTTAATTTGAGACAATCTAGTCTGTGTGATTACCATTTCTAGTGATGTTATTGACCTTCATCCAGTGTATCATTGGTCTGATAAAAATGAAAACAAACTTCTGAAAAGTCTGCCTTTTATTTCTTCTGTGCTTTGTTAGCCCTTAGACTTTGTTATTCAGTACTTACTAGACATAAAAATGGTACACCCTTTTTCCTTGCTGCTCAGTTACAATATTCTTCTTTGTCTATGTTGTCTTTCTGTCTGTTGCTACACCCAAATCATGCCTGAAAACATCACCTCAGTATCTGAATTGTGTAGACTTTAATTGGGATCAGTAAGCTTTTTTATTCCAGAAGTGCTTCAGAATTAAGCCTGTGGTCTTTTTTTTTTTTTTTTTTTTTT
>VZRU01008549.1:176114-188790 GCA_013398155.1 Pedionomus torquatus
TTTTTTTTTTTTTTTTTTTGTGTTACATTATCTCATTTATTTGTGTGGATTTCTTTGTGTGATTTTTCTGCTCAAGAGTCTTCAAACTGTAACTAGAGTCAGCTTGTTCCAAAGCTGTATTTTAACAGCTAAAATGTATATGCATATAGGTATGTGGGTATGTATGTATGAGTATATATGTGCACACAGATACTTCACGTTTTTATAATATATAATCTACATGTACACACACATATATTGTATGAACACTGCAGAAATGCCACTGTTTCTGATTTAGTTCCTAATGTTTCTCTGTTACTATAATTCTGTTATATCAATTGCCACATCTTCTTCCTCTACAGAGTTCTAGATCACCTGCATATTTGATCAAGGCACAATACAGCTCTTTCCAGTCTTCATAAATATTAATTTTGTTAATTAAATATTAAACAAAATAGTAAATCATAATTAAAATTAAAATATTAAATATTTATTGAAAGAGATCTAATGTGGTGACTCTGAGAGCAGAAATTACCTCCTAGTTAATGTTGTGCCATTTATAATTGTTTTGATAATGGTCCAGTAGCCAATTATGTATTTCAGACTGCTGTACTTACGTTCAAGGCACGTCATTCTTTCTACGTAAAATAGATTTGTTGAACTATAATGAAACCACTCATAAAATTTTAGCAGTAAATTCCCAGTTTGGAGACAATCATTATAGCCCAAGACCTGAGAAGTATGCTGATCAAAGTTGACACTTGCTCCCCAATTCAAAGGCTGCTGGCCTTGTAACTTGGTCTTTGAGTAGTTTAGAACACAGTGAAGGAATGCTATTTTTTAAACCTAAACATCACTGGGATGGGAATAAAAAATTTTCTACACTTCTTCCTGTTTGTGCTTTCTACTCTTGGAATTCTCACGATGGAAAAGCCAATTTGTGCTGGATGTTTATCACTTTATTTAACTTCTAGGTATTTTGCTTTTAGCATATCTGAGCTTACAACTCCTACTCAAACCTGTGTTCAGTGTTGTAAAAAGGACTATTGGTCTTTCTCTGTTTGCTGCTGAGAAAATCCTGAAGGTGTATCACCTGGTCTTGTATGTTCAATTAAATTGCCAGTGTCTTGGCAGTTCTATTATCTCAATCATTGTTAAAACTAAACTTGTAGTATGTGTTGACATAAATTTAAAATAGAACTTCACAAGTTAGAAAGTGATATGCTATGGTTAGGTTTCCTTGAATTTGCTGCCTTTTCTGTAACGGCATTTTCAGTATCTTTTCTATGAAAGGTTGATTACTGTGGGAATTTGAGCTGTAAACCGACTGGGTCAGAAGAAATTCCTGTTTCCGACTTACTTCCACGTTCCCACCTCCTACCCTGCTGTAGCTGTCAACCTGTTTTTTTTCTGTGGGAATCTGTCTGTCATTCATCATTTCATCAGTAAGGAAAAAAAACTGCTAATTTTTTAGAGAGATGATTCAAGGCTTCAAAGATTTTAATGTTCCTCATCTTGATTTCATACTACAGTAAAGTTGCACTAGGGCTCCAATAGAAGGAGAGTTGCTATCAGGATGTAGGAGGTGATCCTTCCCCTCTACTTAGCACTGGTGAGAGCGCATCTGGAATTCTGTGTCCTAGTTCCAGCCTCACCAGTATGAGACAGACATTGATTGGATTGGAGGTATGGATTGAGTCTAGCAAATGGACACAAAGGTTATTAAGGGTTATCTGGCATACGGGGAGAGGTGCTGACATCGTTCAGTCTGGAGAAGATAAGGCATGGGAAGAATGTTAGCAGTATGTATAAATACATCATGGGAGGATGGAAAGAGGGAGCCAGACTCTTTGTGATGGTATCATGTGAAAGGAGAAAAGACAGGGGGCAGAACTGAAATAACAGAGATTCTGTTTAAACAGAAGAAAACAAGAAAATAAAAAACAACAACCAAAGTTCCACAGAGGGTTGCACAGAGAGGTTGCAGAGTTTCCAGCCTTGGAGGTGTGCAAAATCCAAATGGACACTGCAAGCTACTCTCGGTGACTCTGCTTTGAGCTGTAGGTTTGAACTAGGTGGTCTCCGGGCATCCCTTCCAACCTCAACTGTTCTGTGATTAAATGTTTCATACCATGTATGTCACAGGAGTTGGCATTTCTAGTGCCAAATTGACACTGATTTACTAGACCATGTAAATGATGATAGCATGGAAAAAGTTGTGTTATTAATGCCTATACTTTTTCTTCTGTTTCCATAGCTTAATTAGGTTTGAACTGTTTATCATTTTAATGTATTTAACCAATTTTCAAATATTTAAGAAACCTGTCTTAGATTATTTTCACTAAAACAGCATTCGGAGGAGAAGTATAAAGAACTGGCATAGCTCCTGGAAGCATCAGAAGCACAGTGTCTGATACAAAATTCTGCCTTTTATCTTTTTCTTCCAAGTTTAATGTGATAAAGTGTACCTGAAACCTGGAAATCCATCGTGTCTGAAACCATTTATTTTTCATGGAACAGACTATATGTCACAGGCAAATGTGAACAGAGTGCTCGGTGAAACAGGCTGAATACTGAACATGCAATAAATATATGTGAGCTCATTTTTTTGTGAACGAGGTCTGAGCCTTTCATATATCAAAAGATATTTGAATATCTTGTCCCCAGTTCTCAATTTTCACAATAAAGCATATCTTGAAAGAAATAGGGAAAGTCTGCTCTATTAGTGTTCATAGGACCTGGTTTTATTAGCTTTTATTTCTGGCCATATTTTTGTTCCCATATGAAAATTCTATTACACTTGAAATTGTGGAGGCTGAGATAATAATCACCAGCCTAGCACAGCTACCTATTTAAAATTGCTGATCTAACAAAAATGAGGCTAAAAAGAATCAGAACATGTAAGTTTCCATTAATTTTCACATGGTGCTTGTGTAATTTATCTGCTGTCACTATGTTTAGTCAGTTCATTTCCTATAGTCTGATATTTCCTGAAAAGCTAGCTTCCTACTTCTCTCTTCTTTTATAAGGTAGTAATTAAGAATTAAAAATAATTATCCCTTTAAATTATGTCAAGATACTGCTTTTCAACAATCATTCTGTAAATGGTTTTAAAACTACTACGGAATTAAAGCAGAAAGAAAAATGGTGAAATACGCTGCAAATAATACATGCGCCACCTACTGTTGGATGTTTTGATATTAAAAAATTATTAAACTAGATTGTATAGGCTCAACCTGTTTTAATCTGGTATAGGTATTATAAATTTATATTTTGAAACAGCTGAGACGAAAAGAGAATACTCCATGCATTGAGAGTAAAGCAGGTGGGCTTACCATCTGTTTCTATGTGGCAACTAATTTTTAAAAATTCAAATATAAATTGTATGCATTTTGTGGAAAAAACAACAGGTAGTAAAAATAGCTCTTGATTAAATGTCAAAATTAAAAGAAACGTAAGCAGAATTATGTTATTCTACATTTTGTTTAGCGACAGACTTTTGGCTATCAGTTGGCAATTAGTTTGCATACAGCTGCAGACCAAGCAAAGCTCACAGTGAGACTGCTCTCGCTGGGCTACCTCTTAGAGCTATGCTCAAGGATTACTCCAGGGTGTGCAAATACACAGCATGTTATTATTCCCTCAATTTAATTAATGGATAAAGACAAAAAAATTGCTGACATTAATACTTGCATGCCAGAATCAAACCTAGTGGGCTTTCTCTAATGTAATTGTCAGGAAAATATGGTCTTCCCTTCCTAAGTAGCATATGAATAAACATTGACAAATCCAGCTTCTTACTTCTCCTGTTCTCCATTTTCATAATTTTGGAGAAAATAGCTTATGTGAAAAAGATGTTTTTACTGTTATTGAGGTTAATGGTTTGCAGAGATGGCTACATACACCAATAGAGATCATTTGCCTCTCTGGTAAAAGAGGACATAAAAGTAAAGGAATGTGAGGAGAATTAACCGAAGTCAAATTTAAAGATTTATGCAGAGGTATGTGGGAAATTGAGCTTACTTTTCCTTTTATTTACTTGTCGTCCATTTTTGCACTGTTTCAGGGATTGTGCTTTTTCTTCCTAGCCTGGAGAATTAATCCTGAAATGGATGATTGAATTATAAATAGAAAATAATTTTGGTAACATGTCGTGCTGTCTTGAATGTTATCAGAGAAGCTGCTAATTAAATGGAAGACTCTTTACTCAGCACAGTTCTGGTAAGCGTATTGTACTCTTCATGTTTCATCACAAACTAATATGTGTCCAACTTAAGAAATTTTGTGCATACTACAGTGACTTCTAGGAATTTTTTGACACTGATAAGCATTTTAAGTTTTTATAATAGATACTGAACAAAAGTTTGTACCCACTGAAGTTTTACAAAGAGGCAATAAGTAAAAATAAACATACCTGTATCTGCCATATTTTGTATATTCTGCATCATAATATTCTACCAGAGGGCTAACTGGTTAAAAGATAAACATGTAGATGCTGTTGTACTTAGCCAATACAATCATATCTATGAAAAATAAGGTAGTTTTAATATTTCAACATTAGAGAAATCAGCATGAAGTAGGAGTGTTGCCATGTACATGTGGTATGTTTCTGCTATGGAGATTTCAGAATTTCAGACAACGAGGTCAGTGGCTATCTGACCTGAATTTAGACAACCATATTAGAGAGGAAATTGGTTCTAGTATATAATTTCCTGAAACATCCTTGGGGAGTACACAGTTATGATTACTTAGTGGCTTTAAATCAATGCATCTGGAACAATAATTGTAATATTTGGCAGCTTAGAAATATATTTAAACATGAAATTATGGATAGCATTTTGGCTAATGACTCCATTCAGTTTGTATTGTGATCAAAACCAGTAATGAAGAGCTGCATGTTTATTTAGCAGAGATTCTGCCACATGGCAATGTGAAAAGGATTATTTCACTAATTCAGAGATAGGTAACTGCTTCTATTCAACTTTATTTTTGAAGGGTTTTGCCTCTGGAAAATTGAATAATGTAGATAAAATTTGGTTGAATAACTGAAAGCAGAGTAGGTCATGCTTCATGTAGGGAATCATTATCCTGCAGATTTGAAGAGGATCAGGTAGGGAAAAATTCTTGAGTTGATTGACCTACAGTGTGCAGTTAATATGCTGTCAAACTGTTGAAAACAGAGAAGAGTGACTAAATGCAGACCAGCCAGTCTATTCAGAGTTCTCGTCTGAACGGTTATGATAGAAAGTACATTATGTTGCAAAATAAAGAGGGAGAAAGAGCAAAAAATACAATGTGAGCCAAAGAGAAAATGGAAGTAAATGATCAAGGCAAAATTCAAGGAAGGATTGAACAAGTCTTGAATAAGGATATCTAAAATTCTTTCTTGGAAGTTGTAGGTGTTCAGCAGTACCTCTGCAACCAAATGATTAGGTTAAAAGAAAATCTAGGCAATACTCCACTAGGTAAGTGGAGTAAAATTTGAACAGAAATACTGCAAGAGAGGCTTAAGGAGTAATAATAACTGAAGTTGCAAGAGATTTTATACTGAAATAAGGTTGCAAAACAAGAAAATATTATACTAGTAGTTTATCACAGTGAATTTCATGTAAACACCACGTTAACATTGCATTAGTATTGATGGAACTGCTGTATCACGGAATTAATTAAGCAATACTGAGTTAATTGAGAATGGACGAGGCACAAACAATAGCAGTAAAAAAAAGTTCTTGTTGTGTGACTTGAATTTGAAAATGTGAACTTTGAATCATTGGTAGAGCAAGGACAAGGTAGCAAAACATGTAAAGTCAAGGCTACCTTACTCTGTGCTACTACCATGAAGAGCCAAACCAAGCTGTCCATCGCTAGCACAGAGGATGTGCATTATTTCTGTGCTTCATATGAAAAATGGAATATCCCCTAGTGCAAAGGTAATCCCAGATTGCTAGAACGGTGCTTTGTGATTATAACCATTAGATAATAACAACATTACAATTAGGAGAGCTGTAATCTCATTTTTTTTTCATGTTATTTAAAAGGAACGTGCTTCCAAGGTTTACAGGATCTCTAGGAGCCTACCCCACAGCCAGTGGGTTCTACTTTAGATTTGTCATTAAATGAGACTAGAGAAATGGAGTATTAAAGGTTTCTATTTATTCTAGCATTGAACTATAATCACAGTCTTTTTACTTTATTTTTTGTTATAATCGAAATTAGAAGTTGCACATCTTTTTTTAATCAAAAAATAAATTAAAATGTTTTTAGATTACTGTTAAATCAGTTAAAAGAGACCATTTCTGCACTCAGTTACAGACATGTGAAAATGTAACAGGCTTCAGAATTGCTGAATGCTCCCAGTCTGAGACAGCAGAATAAGCAGGTGCTCAGAAAACAGCCAGATAGTTTCCTATCTGTTCTTTCTCGTCTAATACCGTGTTTTCATTCTTAAGGTCTTCACATTTACTTTGTCTCTCTGTGTATTTCTTCTGATTATAATTTCCCATGTTGCCTGCCTCTTTCCATTCTTTCTACTTTTTTTTTTTTCCTAATGTCCTCTTACTTTCCAGCAGCCTAGTCAAATGCCACTTTCAACTTGTAAGACACTTGCAACAAGTTCCCTACTACTCTGTTACAGAAGCACTAACCCAGTTACTGGAAGCAAAAGCCTGAGAGAACTTGATTTTTATGCTGAAAAAGCAAATCAGCAACGTGACACAGCCAAACACCCTCTTTTGTGGTAGAACACATCATTTTGGGAAGGTACAGTTTCTCAATCTATGCTGAGCGCCTCCAGAGACAACACAAGCAAAAATACAAGAAGACAACTTCATTAGTAGCATCCTGTATCAACAGAATGAGATTGGTTCCATGTATCTTAGAAGGTAGCAAATGTAGCCTGAGAGCATGTATTTTAGCTGTTGTTCTGGGAGCCAGGGAGATGTTCAGGTCTTCTTCCAAAGAATATTAAGTAGTTGCTAAGAAGCAAAGGGAAAACTCATGTTCATCCCGAAATTTAACTGTAATTTCATCTGAGTAATAATTTTGAAGACAGGCCTTGAGGACTCTGTCCCAAGGACTGTATGGACTTTCTTTATGGTCAAACAGAACATTAGCATACTGTTTTAGGTTACAGTCAGCAAATTTTATTTGAACTATGGAAAGGAAAATGCTCTTTTTGGTAAGAGGAACGTAAAAACGTGATTCTGCAGCTTCTTCAAACTCTTATGTCGTTAAAACATGGACTATAAATATGACTGAGTTTGAGGAGAGTATTTACTTCAATAAGCTGAGGCAGTACCTCCATTCCACATTTCTCTTCTTTGGTAGCTACATTCTTCATTTCAGGAGAAAATTTACTTCTCTTACTTAGAAGCCAAATTTTTCCCCCTTTATGAGGTAAAAAAAAAAAAAAGGACAAAGCTTACTTATAAAGCCATATTAAAGATATATGAGACCCAAACCTGGTCCATTCAGCTTTTTCATACAGTTACATTATATTTAGGAAACAATTTTTTATCTCTTACTAGCAGTTCCCATAAAAAGGCTGATTTAGCAGTATGCAGATTAAAGAGAGAAAAGAAAATGATATTCCAGGTAGAATAACACTGTGCAGCAAAACTAAGTTTGACTGAGATTCTCTTTCAATTCCTTACAGCTGCATCCTCATCTGAGCGTTAATCATCACAGCTCTACTGATGGCATTTCTTTAATTTTCCATGGATATTTCCTGTCCTTCAGAAGTTCCTCTGAGTCCTTATCTTTGTGGTATGCATCTGGTGTGAAAATCCTGTCTGGTGAGGTAAGACAGGCAAGAGCTCTCTGTCCCACGCTATTCTGGCTCAAGTTTCAAATTTAAACAGTAAGTTTAAATTTATTTTTCTGTATACCCTCCCCCCCTCCCTCTTCCCCCTCTGCCTTTTCCTTGGAGCTCTCTCATACTTTTGAATATAAGATTAAGTCTTTAAATTCAATTATTCTTGTGAAGTGTCTTAATACGTACTCCTAAAATGCATTTTACAATTGCCATGAAAGAATCCCACATGCAGCTTTAGAAATTTCAGAAAGGTCTCACAATCTTTCAGTCAGTAATGGGATGCCAGCAATTCTTGGCGTGCGTTCCATGTGCTGCGCTTGCAGAACCAACTGGTAGCTTTTTAATCATGCTGGATGGGAAAAAAATAAAAAGATCATTTCATGTGAAGAAAGAATGATTGAGGATATGCGATACAAAGCCCACATTAAAATAGATTTTAAAATTTCCACTGGAACTTTTAAGTGAGTAGAAAAAGTTGACGTTAAAGTAACTGAACTTTAAAATGCAATTCTGTAATGTTTTGACATCTTTTGAATAGCTTTACGTAAACTTTCTTCCTACTTGGAGAATTTTAAAGACTCTTAAGGTGTTTATGGTACATGCCAGGATGGTAGAAAACAGCAGAGTACATTCAGCAGTTGAGGAAGAGGAAATATTGAGGAAAATTGAATGAACACGCAAGTCTAGTTCATCTTGTGCATAGGAAATTGGCTGTACCTCCATGTAATCTCTCATCTGGGAAGACTGCAAAATGTGTGTTTTATCATCACATGTATTGCAAAATATGAGAACAAATGTTTTATATTACACCAGTCTTGTATATGCTTTATTGGATGTCTCATATTAACTAATGTCTAGAAATACACCTTGAATCAATTCAGAGCATCTTTTAATAGCATCTTTAAGCGTAAGTGCTTTGTCAGATTTGGAGCTGGATGATGCATTTGTTAAGAGAAGTTCTTACATTTTGCCACAGGAGAGACAGAATTTAAAAATAAAATGTGCAAACTTATTTTCTGATTCATTTGCAGACATAGCAGTGAAGAAATAGTTCCTAGAGAACACCATCGTATCAAACAATCTGTAAATATAAAATAGGAGCAGTATGAGAAAGGGAAAGTCTGATGACAGTTTGAGCATCTTCTCTTATAAAACAGCTGCAGAAAATGGAGCAAGGGATTGAGAGCTCGAAGGAGTGCCAGTGAGGGAGCAGAAGAGAAGTGTATGCACATCTTAGGAGAAGGTAATTCAGATTAGAGGGGCAGATGAAACATAGGCTAGGAGTTTATATAGTTTATATTGCATGGTAACTTAACAGAATGTTCTTGGTTTAGAACAGTGTTTTTAATATTCAAAATATCCCACTCTGTAGGTACTGTGAAATCGTACCATTTTGCAACTCAGTTTTGCAAGTTCAAACAGGTGCTGGGATTAAAAAGACTTGAACCTCTTTTACCAACTTTAAAAAAGATAGGATTGCTTCAGTCTGCCCTCACATCATGAGCCTCTGGGAAAGGCTAATTCCATGAAAATAAAGCCCTCTTTTTTTTTTTTTTTTTTATGTAGCATTTGTGTTAGGAGAACTTCAAGGTTATAATAATATGATCTGGAATAGAAACACTAAAAAATTAGTAGTAATAATTGACATCTAGTAGGTAAAAATAAATCTGTCACATTGGGGTTAATAAGAGCTAGTTAGGCATCTAGCAGCTTTAAAACCTGTAGCACATCAAAGATACACAGTCTTAGTTAAACCAGTGAAACTACAAAACAGTTTCAAATTCCTGTGCATCTGTAAGAATATTATTTGCTATAATTGTATTTTCTGTCTTTGTGTTAAATTACTTCCACTTTAAAGTAATGATACTATTATTTCCAAACTGTAAGAATGGGTGCAAAATAATAAGAATATATTTCAAATGAAAATAGGTAAATGCACAGCAAGCATATGATCTGCTTCTACTGAACATTTTAGTACTTTATAATGCAAATTTCCAGATGTATAAAGTAGATTAATAAGAAGAAAGAAGCTATCAAGGGTTTTTAAAAGGAAAACTCATTAGCTTATGGTATCTGTCAAATCTTTCCAACCCTCATGTCCTACTAATTTTTGAAGCTCTTCTACAACATTTAACAGTGTTGAAGATTTCAAAGGCATTACATTGATAGGAATATAGGCTTGACTCTCCTACTGGGAAGAAGTAGGGAGAACTGAGCCCTTATCAGTTGTATTTGACATCAACCAGCTGCTGAATTAGCCTGCCTGATACTTCAGTGGAGCTGCTGTCTCTGCTTCTATGGCTCGGCTGTCTGGTGTCAGTAATCTAGATAAGAACTGAGGGGGGAATCCAGGAATTCTGAGAGATCGAGTTTTTGTGTTAGTCCAGATTCAGAGAGTGGAAGCAGTTGACTTTGCAGGGCACAGGTTTATTCAGTGGGAATCACAAGTGCATTACAACATCTGGTATAGTATTTACCAGCTTGTACTATACTACATTGGCGCCTGTCTCCATCAGTCAGGTTTGTGCTGCAGCCATACCTAAGTATTAGTACTTAAGCTGTCCCAAGTGGTGCTATAACCAGGACTACAGACTTCAGGCTTGATTTCATAGGGAGGGAGTATTACATTTGCAAGACCAGTACTGGAATACTAGTTATAGGCTACCTACATTTTAAGGAGGATGAGATCTTATTAAAAAAAGATAAATATGGCTAATAGTGAAGCTCAAAGTTAAGTGGTGACTTGATGATGGAGCTCACAGCGGAAAGATTTTTGCCATAGTAGGTAATGCTTTAATCTATTAGGTATAAGAGGAAACTGAGATTCCAAGAAAGGTGCAAGTTCTAACAATGTAATCAACTGTTGAAAAACATCCCTGTAAAGGTGGAAGGGTCTCCCTTAAAGCTAGTCTTTAAATCAGGGCTGCATGGATTTAGGAGATACTGTGGAAGTTGTTGGTGAGTCAGCAGAGGTCAGACCAGGTGGCAATTGTCCCTTCTGACCTTAAATCCTCTGAGTTGGAGGCACAGAATTCTCTTAATAGCTAATGCTAAACTGTTTCTCCATGTATCAATAAATGTTCAGCTAGTCCAGAAAAAGGTTGTACTTAAGCAAAAAAACCCCACCAATTTGGGGGATCAAGTACTATCTAGACATCGTGATAAGGATGTGGCCCTTTTGTATGACGCACTTAGTACATGCACTAAAATATGGCCCTGAGTATTAAGAGTTGTTCTGTAGAAATTGAAAGACATTTTAAAGCAATTATTGTGATTTTTTTTTTTTTTTGATGCAGCTCCAGAATTAATTAAGAAACTATTTTTAATGACCACATGGACTAGTCATCTCTGAGGGAGGGAAAAAATGGTAGCCTGGAGAATAAACATGATGAGGTTAGTAGATTCACTGGAAAAATTCATCAATAAATGTGACGAGCAAATGTTTAACCTTTAGGTTTGCTTTATATTCACATTCCAAACTAGACACTTAAACATTTGTGAGAAGTGAACATATGTTTGCAGAGTAATTATATTTAACATTAGAAAAATCACAAAACACTTTCCATATTCCTGTGTTTCATGCCCTTTTGTTTTCTAAATGTCATGTTGAATAGCACGTTAAATTCTAGCTTCTTTCTAAGGTACCAGAGGTGGCTGCTTTAGAAGGTATTTTTCTCAGCTGTAGCAACTTCTTGTATTTAAGTACGTTGTTAGTATTTCCATATGTCCTGTTAGCTTGACATTTTCCAATAGGCCAACAGATTATGGTATTAATAAACTGAATGATTTAGCAAGTATTTTACTGTAGCTATATTTGTACACTTCAAATTGTCAGTTTGCTGCTACTGGGATTTCCCCTCTGTACAGGATTACCTTTGTTCAAAACGTATCATGCAAGTCAGTGATTAACAAAGAGTTGGCTAATGTAGTTTGTTAACATTATGCAATTTTGATATTGCACATCTTTGCACCGGGGAGGGGGGGGGAGTTTCTAAAACCCACTTATTCATCTGTACTTTCCATAGTGCCTGAGCCCTTAGAGCCCCTTCACCCCCGCAGGCTTTTGCAGGGCTGGGCCAAAGAATGTGAAAGGTGTTAGTGCCACCAGCCCTGCTGGTCACAGCCCTGCTGCAGGGGGCTCCCCCGGTATTGGGGAGATCTCCGGGGTCCGTCTCGGCGGATGCCTGCCTGGCTCCGGCTGGGAAGCACCCCTGGGGAGGGGCTTTGCTCTTCGCTGCTCCCCAGCCCTTAGGGAAGGCGCAGAGGAGACGTTGTATCCTGCAAGGTCTCCCTTGGCTGTCGGGCTGACTGGAGCGCTTGGAAGAGCCCCCGCCCTGCCAAGGGCCCTGTACTTTTTGGCCCGGAGCACGGACACTTGAGAGCAGATACTTGTAAAAATAAACAAAAAATGGATGTCGCATAGCAAACAACCCGTTTAACACACGATGAATTCGTTACACGCTCCCTCTCGTGTGCCGAACGCCACAGCGCTTTCTCTTTCTCGCACGCCTCNGGCTGAGGCGTCCCCCCCTCGGCGAAGGACGGGCCCGTCCCGTCGGAGGCAGGCGGGAGGGCGGCGGCAGCACCCCCTGTCCCTCCCGGGCGCCCGTAGGGGGCGGAGCCTTGCGCCGCAGCCGCCCGGTGCCGGCGGTGTGTGGGCGGGCAGCGGAGCGGGTCGGCCATGGCGGCGGGCAGCGCCATCCAGATCCCCAGCCGCCTGCCGCTGCTGCTCACCCAGGAGGGCGTCCTGCTGCCCGGCTCCACCATGCGGACCAGCGTGGACTCGCCCCGCAACATGCAGCTGGTGCGCAGCCGCCTCCTGAAGGGCACCTCGCTGCGGAGCACCATCATCGGCGTCATCCCCAACACCAGCGACCCCACCTC
>VZRU01008549.1:189076-238106 GCA_013398155.1 Pedionomus torquatus
GTAAGGGCCAGCCCGACATCTGGCGGTTGAGGCCAGCGCGCCCCTCGCCTTTTCAGAGAGAGGGGGAAAAAAAACCAACGGCGAGAGGAAGGTTAAAAGTAAGCGAGAAGTTATTGCACGGTGCGAGGCTGGCGGCACCGGGCAGATGAAGGCCCTCCAGGCAGGGCGGGGGCTGAGGCGTCCCCCCCTCGGCGAAGGACGGGCCCGTCCCGTCGGAGGCAGGCGGGAGGGCGGCGGCAGCACCCCCTGTCCCTCCCGGGCGCCCGTAGGGGGCGGAGCCTTGCGCCGCAGCCGCCCGGTGCCGGCGGTGTGTGGGCGGGCAGCGGAGCGGGTCGGCCATGGCGGCGGGCAGCGCCATCCAGATCCCCAGCCGCCTGCCGCTGCTGCTCACCCAGGAGGGCGTCCTGCTGCCCGGCTCCACCATGCGGACCAGCGTGGACTCGCCCCGCAACATGCAGCTGGTGCGCAGCCGCCTCCTGAAGGGCACCTCGCTGCGGAGCACCATCATCGGCGTCATCCCCAACACCAGCGACCCCACCTCCGACTGCGACGACCTGCCCTCCCTGCACAGGTGACGACCCGACCGGCTCTCCCGTCCTTACGGGCCTCGGACTCTCGTCCGGGCTTCTTAACCCGACCCAGCCTCCCCGGCCGGGAGGGTACCGCCTGGAGGCGAGCTCGCCATGTTGGCACCTCCGCGGTGGCGAGGCTTTTCTGCTCCGCTGCCGTGTGGGAAACGCTTCTCCTCTTGGAGAAACTTTTCTCGCTGCCCCGGACTAGCGTCCCGTTGAGAGGGGTCGCATTGTGACCGGGACTGTCAGACCCACTGGAAGAAGTTTGAAGAAGGGAGGCCAAAGTGGAAGAGTCAAGGAACGCATATGGTCAAAGAACGCAGGCCAGGAGCATTAAGGCTGTTTTTTCACTTAATAAGTGACCTAGTTCATATAAAATGAAACCGAATTGCATTTCTGTGGGCTAAAGCATGGGTAAAACAAACATGCTGTAACCCTTACTCTCAAAACTTTATTACATGAGTGGATTTAGTAAGGGTTTGCAAGAAGATAACTTTTCTCTTAAATCTGCTTGAATAGGTATATGTGATCTAAAATGCTTAGAATGAGGCTGATAATTTCTCTGAAGAACTTTAAATTACAAACGCTCCATTTTCCAATGTGTATAGTTTGAGCAGAAATGGCAGTATTCCTGTCCACACCAAGATCCATTAAATTATTTGTGAAAAAATTACACACTTTTATAAATCAGGTGATCATATTGCATTATGTTAGCTATTTTTTCAGTTAGCTCATTTATTTTCAGGTTTTTGGGTTTGGTTTTGTAATCTGTGTACAAATTGTATAATTTGTTTGCCTGTCACGTTAAGGAACTATGACACAGGAGGTTCTTGCAACCTATATAGCTCGATTGCTTCTTGATAGGGGCACACAAAATGTTTTGTGGAAGATGAAAATAATGCAGAGATTTGATCCATTTTCAGGATTGGCACTGCTGCCTTGGCAGTTCAGGTGGTTGGCAGCAACTGGCCCAAGCCACATTATACGTTGCTGGTTACGGGCCTCTGCCGATTCCAGATCCTGCAGTTGCTGAAAGAGAAGCCGTATCCTGTTGCTGAAGTTGAACAGTTAGATCGACTTGAGCAGTTTACTAATCAGCATAAATCTGAGGAGGAACTAGGAGAGCTGTCAGAACAGTTCTACAAGTATGCAGTGCAGGTAAATAGTTTTAATCCTGTGTTTCACATATAAATGTATTTTTGCATATATTTGGGAGGTTTTGTTTGTTTCCTATCTGCCCTTCTTTTTCTATAGGTTTTTATATTTTTCAGTTGCTCGTAGAGTTTCAGTACTTCCGCTGCAAAATAAATATTTTTGTTACACCTTAAGGTTTCTGTGTCAAGTTCCAGGGCGTCTATGCAGCTCGTTGCAGGATGAATCTAACTGTGTATGTTGGTGCTGTGATAAGTTGCAATAATTTGATAATGTTATAGCAACGCTATAAATCCACTCAAGTAGAAGGAATACTTTTGATATTTTTTTCCCCCAGGATTTTATATGTATTTATACATAAATATAATATACAGTGGATTGGGTTTTGTGGTATTTGGGGTTTTTTTTTAGATTGTTGAAGGGAAGAAACGCTCTAGAGCCTTGATTATAAACAGAATTTGGGTATAAAGGACATACAGGAAAGGTCATCATAGTGTTAAGATAACTGGGCAAGTTTTGCATCAGGGTGTGTGGGGGAAATAAAACACATAGGCATTGAAAAAAGTGCTGTAAGCGATGATATTTTTTTAAGTTTGTGAACAAGCAGAAAGCCCAAAGTGTTGATCGCCTTAGGCTGAGTTAGTGCCTGTTCTGTGAATTTTTGTTAATTTAAGTAGCTTTTTGACAAAGTATCTGGACACATTTCACACTGCAAGATGCAATCCTTCTTAGGTCAGATACTAAAATAATTTAAAAAGAAACATAGCAACCATGAATATTGTTTGTTGTGTGTTCCTTACAGTTGGTTGAGATGCTGGATATGTCTGTTCCTGCAGTCGCAAAGCTGAGACGTCTTTTGGACAACCTGCCTAGAGAAGCATTGCCAGATATACTGACTTCCATCATCCGTACGTCCAACCAAGAGAAGCTTCAGGTATTACGTTGTTGAACGTTTTTAAGGGGAATTAGAGGTTTGCTGGTTTTTTTTACAGTTAATCGCTTTTAGATAACTTTGAAGTTGCTTACACTTGAGACTGTATAGTGATAACGTTGTGCCAGAAGGTATTTGCTTTACAACTGAGTGTGAATACTTGTAATGTTTTTATCCTGTTGTTTAAAATATTTATATATACATATGTCAGAATTCACCTAATAGGTAAGTGAACTGAGTTAGCGTTGGAACTGGTTCATTTTCTTAAACAACAAATACAATCCGGACTTCCCCTTTCTATAGTAAAGACAATAAATCTTTCTTCCAATTGAGTTGAAATCTTGCTTATTTATCACAGGTGACAGATCATTATACATCTCTTCATATCAACAGCTTCAAAATCAGGTTCTTAAAATATTTTTTAAAGCATCTTGACGTGAGGATTTTTTTAAGTACTGAGACTGGTTAAATGTGCATCATAAGTTAAAATAACTATGCAAAAATAGTGCTAATGGCTTGATGCTACTAGTCTGATTTCTATACTTGCTTGCTGTGGTTGGCAGTATCATTCTTCCCTTTCTTTTGTCACTGCCAATGCTGCATGGTCAGCCTTGAATTGAAAGTATGACTTAGGTTCTTTGGAAGCACAACAAATAGAAATTAATGCAGGAATTCAACGTGAAAGTGTGTACTGTATCTGAATATCCTGCTGGAGGACGGTACATTAGTTGTTAAATTTACCTTGCTCTTTTTCTTTTTTTCCTTTGTTCTCCCATCCTTTCTTATTGGAAGTGCTAAAGAAAAAGAATGGCCTGTGGTGGAAGCTGTGGAAATACAATAGAGACAAATTCTACCCATTTACACATAGCAACATTCGTAAACATGAAAAATGAAATACTGTATAAAATTTTAAAAAGACAAGCAAATTAAACAAAAATCCCCAAACTAAAACAAAAAAAAATTAGGTATAGGGTGATTTTTTTTCTGGATTAATCAAGGAGAGCATGCTGTAGCTGAGGGCCAGCTCTTTCCTGAGGCTTAGTAATTGAAAAATAGAATGCTTATAGAAGTTTGCCACAGAAAATGCAAACAAAATATTAAGATGCTTTAAAACCTCATATGATAAAACAGTTTTTTTCTATTCTGGACCCCTTTTTACTTTTGGCAGACCCTTGGGTTTAAGTTTCATGTATTGTATTCTCATTGCATTTCTTGCTACCTTTTTTTTCTGGATCCATCTCTTCTGTGACTCTGGTCAAAAGACAGTAACAGTATCCTCCCTGTTCCCCGAAGTGATGATCCATCAGTGTTGCGTATGGCAACTTATAACTCCTTGTTCTCAGATTTTAGATGCTGTTAGCCTGGAAGAACGGTTCAAGATGACTATACCATTGCTTGTTAGACAGATTGAAGGCCTGAAGCTGCTTCAGAAAACAAGAAAGCCCAAACAGGATGATGATAAAAGGGTATGGACATTTAAATGGGGGATATTTAAGCATTCTCAGTAAGTATAAAGATATACTTTTAAACAGGCTAATGAATGTGCACAATTTGAATCTGTGCAAAGTTTTAATCTATAACCGTAGTGTTTCATGGTCAGTCTGGAGCTGCAGAGATCACCCAGCTGGCAACTTCGGCTGTTTAGATACGTAAAAGAGAAAATGCTCTTTAAAACTACCTAGGCATATTTGTTTATTATTTATTTGTTTGTTTATTTTAATCAGAACACTTTCTGATGTTAAATAAGTGCTCAGGTTCCTTTAAAGAGTTGTGCGATGCCCAGTTTACTTGCATGGTGTGCGCACAATATGTTTTGGCCTGTGCAATGAAAGGTGTTCCTTTTACTAATGGCACTGCAGGTGAACAATAGCTTTTGAAATTCAAATAAAGAAAGTGTGTTGTAAAATGCAGCTTGCTAAAGGGCAGCTTAGAACCTTGCTGCATCGAACTCTACTTCTGCAGTTTAGTAAACAGAGAGTAATTGAGAAATCAGAAAAGGTAAGAGAGGACTTAAGCATTTTGTAAAGATTAAGCAGAATAAGCCTAATATGATGGGCTGCAGTGCACCAAAAAAATCACAATTTTTTTCATTTTTTTTCTTCTGTTGCCTGCTAGTTTAAGGTGGATGATGAATGCACTTAAGAAGTACATACGGGAAAATAAGAACTGTGACTTTAAAGTAGTACTAATAACACTTTGTCTTTGAATGGAAACCATGTCAAAAACTCATAGAAAAAATTAGAAGATTTTAATTCAATAAATAACTTCACAAAGTACAGAGCTTGTTTTATAACCTGTTTATAGCTCTGTTTTCCATTTCATAGGTTGTAGCTATTCGTCCTAATAGAAGAATCAATCACATTCCAAGCACTACAGAAGATGAGGAGGAAGAAGAAGATCATGATGATGTTGTCATGCTGGAAAAAAAGATTAGAACATCCAGTATGTCAGAACAAGCTCTTAAAGTTTGTCTCAAGGAAATAAAGAGGTAGGAGACTTTCAAATGGTGATTTCTTCTCTTATTTCATTTTTTAAAACAAATCTTGTATTAACTTTTAAAAATTTGATTATATCTTTGTATTGGTTGTGTTCTGGATGTATTTTTTAAAAATTTATTAAATGTTAGTTTTTGCTACTAAATTTTATCATTTCATCTTTTTGGAATATCAGAGGTGATGACAAATATGAAGTCTTCTATATACAGCTTATACAGTAATACAGCACTAAACTGAGGTATAAGGCTCAATGTTATGAAGTGAAGATCTAAAAAAAAAAGTTAAATAAGAGCTAAATAACACCACAGTTGTTAATAATTAATGAAAAAAATATTTCACTTATTGAGTCTCTGTTCCTCTTAATCTGGTGAGAAGACGACTGCATTATCCATGATGATATGATGGTTAACCACCTCTTTTGCAGTAAGGATGCATATATAGTGGTGTATGCATAGGGAACTGACTCTTTTTCATTTCTCTCTGTTATTCTGTAAATAACCTGTTAATAGGCAAAGACAATCTCCTAACATGGATTAGTGACTTGTGGTTTTAGCATTATGGTTGTCAGAAAGTAAGAGGATATGTTAATAACCTCAAATTTGTCAAATAGCTGTTTTGTGGTGCAGGAGAGTCTCACTTTGCAGTTAATTCCTGGTTAGCCTTATGAATTCTCAGCATATATTTCCAGATTAAAGAAGATGCCTCAGTCAATGCCAGAATATGCTTTGACAAGAAATTACTTGGAACTGATGGTAGAATTGCCATGGAACAAGAGTACAAAAGGTAAACCTTTCTGTTATTGATGATTGTCTCTTGCTTCAACATTTTAGGACAAGTAACCATCATGTAAACACTATGTACATAGTTCTGTGGTTCATTACAAAAATGTATATGTTTGATGATGAGAATTTAATCAAAATTGTCTCTATGTGACATGCACACTTACCAGTCTTAGAGTCTGTGTCTGGAATGCATAGAATTTGAAGGAGGTGTGTGTGCAGAGTTGATAGACTTCACTACTTACTGCCTACGCTCTTTGTGTTGTAGAGCAAAGGAGAAGGCAGCTGCTTTGTGCCAGAATACTTGCCTTGCGTAAAGCATTAGTTAGTGTCCATCGTTGGTGCCTGGCCATTTATCTTAGATTATGTCAACTGCAAATAATAAATTTCTCCAGTCCTAGTATAGCACAGGTATTTTAAACAGGTGTATTTTCCAATGTTGCGTAGGAAGTAAAGCCTGCCCTTCAAGCCAATAAATTGATCTTGCTCTGTTTGCAAGATCATTATAGACTCTTATCATAAGTAGATGATTAAGACAGAGGGATGAATTTGTCTTTTGAGAAGAGCTTACAGGATCAAACTTCTGTGAGAAAGCAAATGATGAAAAATTTGCTTATTATTGAATCACTGTTCTAGTGCAGACACTAAGTTCATTTGAACCAGATTTCAATTTGTGACAGTGAAAAGATGGAGGTTTTTTTCATTTTCGTTATCAGCATTACGATCTGTCTAGCTTAAGTCTAATTTCTTTATTAAAGGAGACTTATAGTATCTTTGTTTTAGGAAAACATTGTTTGAAATGTATGTAAAGGGGATTGCATTGATGACTGTGTTTGTTCTTGTTGTATTGTAGAATGAAGTGTTTCCATTTTTTAAGGTAAATATGCTGATATCTCCTCTGTTGTCAATGATTGATAGATCGCCTTGAAATCCGTGCAGCTCGGATTCTTTTGGATAATGATCATTATGCTATGGAGAAACTGAAGAAGAGAGTTTTGGAGTACTTAGCTGTCCGACAGCTTAAAAACAACCTCAAGGGACCCATTCTTTGTTTTGTGGGGCCCCCAGGAGTTGGTAAAACTAGTGTTGGAAGATCAATTGCAAAGACATTGGGTCGAGAATTCCACAGAATTGCTTTAGGAGGAGTCTGTGATCAATCCGATATTCGGGGCCATAGGTAACTACTTCTCCCTTTCCTAATTGCAATTTTAATGTTGGTCGTCACAGAACATATAAAATATTTTCATTATTTGGCTAATACATAAAAATGTTACTTATTTCAATCAGTGGTAGTTATTGATTGACTTTTACTGATATTCAGTGCTATACTGCTGAAATTCAGGAGAGTATTTCAGTAATGGCAATGGATGTTTAGTGTTGAGATTCAGTCATTATTCTTTGCTGCTGCTGCTGCTGCCCTTCATTGTCATAGGGGAGAATGGAATTTCATCTTCAGTCGTTTTGGCACTTTGAGGTGAAATTCAGTAGAAAGTGTAATACAGAATTTTAAATGTCACATCTCATTTTTCTACTTTTTAAGAGGGATGTAAAGTTTTAGCTATACAAAATAGTCTATGAATAGCAGTGCATTGCTTTATAACAGTCTTTGTTGCCAAAACAGGAGAAACAGTGATACTTAAAAGCTGTTAAAGGACAGCAACTGAGTTACTTGGTATCTCACACTTGTTAGTGTACTATTTTGCCATTTCTAAAGGAAGTTTGTACAAGACACCAAAGCTGAAAGATTTCAAATGAGGTTTTTTGGGTGACTTCCCTTAGGACTTTTTTTTTTTTTTTTTTTTTTNTTAAACTATTTGTTTATATTAGTCCAGTCCCCATGCCTTGCAACTGGAAGCAAAATGAATGGATAACGTAAATAACTAACTGCCAAACATCAGGGCAGCAATCTCAGTTACATTAAATATATTTTGTGCTTACTGCATGCAGGGAAGGAAGTTCGGAATAATCAGTTCATTAGTGTTATAAAGATCTGTAAAGCCATGTGGCTTTTCTTTCTTTAAAGTCACATTACTGAATAAATTTTCTTCTCACAACAGTAGGTAAATTATTGTGAAGTAAAGCTATCAGTTATTTTTTTGATGCTGCATACCAGTTACTATAACCCAGTGGCTATGTCGCTACTCTCAATTGTCATAATACATCATTACTCTTTCTTCAGTTCCAGGATGTTCTGTAATTTCTTTTTGTTTTCAGGGCATAAAGTGGATCTTGATATTATCACCACTTCCCTGTGTGATTTTAATGAAAAATTAAAAAGAATGCCCTAATAAAAGTACATTTAGTGGTATTAGGCTTCAGACTTACAACTGTATAAGCCGGTTGTACATGTGAATGTGTTACAGTGGTAAAAGCTCCCCGTCCTAACTGGCAGGAGTGCAGTCAACTCCCTGGGAAATCTTGTGCTGACTGTATGCGTAAACTTAGAGGACTCTGCGATATAATGTATTTCTAGGAATCTAGAATATAATATACTACTGATCACTTCTTAGACCAAAACATGAGAGATGAAGAAGTGACGAAAGAGTGGCTTTGTATTTGATGACATTTGAAAATTTGGTGTTGTTTTGTAACCCTTTAGTTCAGCACTCTTGATGAAACGAGCTACCTGTTTATTCCTGGGAATGTTACTCTGTGCCAGATTTGCAGGAGTTTTGTTTTCTGGAGTGTTTTACACTTATCCAGAGTTTGTCACTTGAAAGAAGCTGGAAGTTTTTTCTTAGTGTAGGTTTGGCCAACATGCCCAGCAGCCACTGGGGCTTTGGTGACACATTTCTTTAAATGCTTTTGTTGTACTGCACTCCATGCATGGATTGTTTTGTAAACTTCTGGAATAGCTGGCCTTCTCACCAATTTACTTACTAATGGAAAAAGTCGTGAAATGCTGTCCTTCTCCTTCATTAGGTATTATTTCTGTGATTCATAAACTGCACTGTTAACTATTGTTTAAAAAGTTAGAATTCTGATGTTTCAAATTACTTACCATATGGATCCTAAAAAACATTTAAAATATGATTTGACAACATGTTGCTATTCAAGCTGAAGCCACTAGAGGCTGTTGAATACTAAGTATTATAAGTAACTTCTCTGCGGAGCAGGACTGAAGCCTTTGTTACAGGGAATGAAATTGACATTATGAGTAAAACTGTAAACCTGTCATCAATTCTTACTTAATTGCCAATATTTTTTTACTGCTTTCCTTTTTTTCTTTGGTTTTCTATCTTGTGCCTATACCTAATAATGAATAAAGACAGCTGGAGTTGTGTGATAAAGAGGCTTTTAAAAACTTTTAAATGTTTTAATCAAAAAAGGAAAATACTGCCTACAATTAGCAAGACTATCATGTGGTTACTCTTCAATAACCCATTGTATAGTTTAAAAACAAACTGTAGAGGAATTAATACAAAGATTGCCTTGTAATTAACTGCTTTTGTAAGGGTTTTTTTGTAGGTAAAATCAAAACCAGCTGTTGCATACTGTTCTTTTAAGTTCTGCTTAATTTTTTTCTGTTTCTCTGCTTCTCAAAATAAAAATTCAAATTAAAAAGTCTCAAATTAAAACTACAGCTTTTCTGTAGACCTCTCTCTGTACTCTCATCTTGTGTGAATAAACTCTTCATGTTATGCCCAGTCAAGTGACTCCATTTAGTGTCTGGTGCCTCGGTCACAAAGAGGAATTACAGAGGTGGTCTAAAAGTGGAGGAGACACAGGCTGCTGCTCTCTGAGTTTTACTGTTATGCACGCTGATTTTCTAACATTACATGTAAGGAACCATTCTTTTTCTCCTAAAAGCTCCTTATTTGGCTTTAAGGCTTAAGTGAAGGATTCCATTAACATTGCAGAAGAATGATACTAACTGTACCTACAAATGTACTAAACACTTTAAAAATGTACTAAATGTACTAGAACATTAAAAAAGAAACTGTGGTTCAGTTTCACTTGCAAGCAAACATTGCTTGAAATAGCATTCACTTTGGCTCCTCATTACTGTTGTAAGTGAAAGCTACAGACTGATAGATTCCGCAAGCAAAATAAGATACATCATCGGGCAGCAGGGTAGGATGTGGGGTTTCTGTAAGTTGCACAGGCAACTAGAAACGCCCCGTTTTTGCAGTTCAGCCGTGGATCATGTGCCTGCAGCCAGGGTTTGTGAATTCTCTTTTGATTGGGTGAAGAGTAGCAACTGCTGTTCTGCATTCCCAAAATGAAATCATCATCTTGGTACAAAACCAGACCTGCTTTATCAGACATCACCCAGCTGTTTACCGCTCGTCTATACTGTATGTTAAAGTTTGCTGGTTTACATTTATTGTTAACTTGTATTTTAAAAAATTTAAAAACCAAACCACCCTGCAGGATGACTTAAATTTTTTTTCTGAGAAGCTCACTGCATTGACCATCTCCTCAGTACTGATATTTTGCTTCCTACAGGAACTATATGATCTTCTCCCTTGCATGTGTGTGTGGGTTTCTATTTTTAAACACGGAAAGATGTAATTGCGCCATTTATTTATAGTAGTGGTGGTGAGATCACTGTGAAGCTCTCTTTTTCTCTCACCTCTGTGTGAAGCATTCTTTCTAGGATAGTTTACTTCTGGCTTAGGCCTATGCTGAAGACTTGGTCAGGTGCATCTGTGTGAGATTCCTGTGTGATTCCTCCCCAGTACAGCCACAGCAGGAGTTCACAGCACAGGCCTTGTCGCACTAGAAAGAAACAGATTTCAAGCAGTTTCACCTGTGAGAGGAATAGCTTTGTTATACAAGTATAAAACACAGATATATTTGTAAAGCACTTGAGTAGACACAGCCTCTCATCCTTGTGAAAAATAAACTGTGACTTTGTACAAGTGAGTTCAGAAATGGTTTCTTTGGTGACATTAATTTTGTTATCTTTTCCTACCTCTGCAGTTCGAAAACCACTGTTGATAAAACCAATTTTAAACATTTTGGTTTTTGAACAGTATGAAGAAAGTAGGTTGAGTTTTATCAGTAATACTAGCACTGTGTTAAGGGTTGCAATTCATACACGTTCCCAGTTTACACTGGGAGAGCTGACAAGCTTAGATTTCCCAGCTTTCCAATTTGCATTTTCTAGGATACGTAGCTAATGATGATATGCTATGCAACTCTAGGTTTTTTTTAAAGGTACCTTTACACTGATTTAAAAATAAAGAAAAAGATTGCTAAATTGCAGACCTGTGGCATGAGCTTCTAAGGAGTTGGGTTTTTTTTAAATAGTTACTACACAAGTGAGAAAATCAGGAAACTTGATCTGTACTTCCTATTTTGCGTGGAAAGCAGCTGACTCTCTTTCCAGGTTTAGTGCATGAAGAGTGCATCAAAAAATGAGCAAAGCCATGTGATATCATCAAAAATACTAATGTAGAATATTGATTTGCCTCCTTTCAACCCTGGCTAAAATAATGAAAATGAAGAATAATATCACATTCAGTGGCTACTGTTCACAGACAGCAGTATTCGGTTTCACAAGTTACAAGGCAAAGGTTAATATTCAGACAGATAAATGGCCATATCTGCTTGTAATTTTAGTGTATCCTAATGGTTTTCTATGATCACTGCCCTAGTCCTACTCAGCACACTGTTCCTGAAACTTCACTGTAAACAACTGAAGTCTTACTGAAAGATGCTGTCTGTGAGAATCTTCCACAAGTGTAAATATGTCATCAAATACCTAAATCTACTTGAATATAAAATGAGTGTGACTTGAAGTCTATTTTAAGGCCTGAGGGGGAAAAAATATCTATCTATTAATAACAGCAACTTTTTTGTATCTCAAGAAACAAAAATTTCTTCCTGTTCTTTTTTTGTTTAAGTGCTTCTATTTGGAAAATCTTCAAAAAAGTTTTTAAAAGTAGTATGTGTGTGTGTGTGCATAATATAAACACAGATCTATTATTCAGAAAACCTTTTGGTACCTAGCACTTACTATCCTTTGACTTGTGTTGTTGCAATTGAATGATGCAGGAAGAGAAAGAGTGATTATTCACAGTGCTTTCCCTTGACTAAAGAAACACAGTTTACCTTCATTTAGTTTATTAAAACAAAGCTGTTTCTTAAAATAGCTTGGAACATAGATATCTCAAAATTTTATAGAATTTAAAAGGATCAGGTAAAACTTTGTGTGTATAAAACCAAAAATATTAATTTAAAGAGTGTAATGTCTTTAAACCTGCACTTGAGAACAATCTACCAGGCAAGAAGAATGTTTGGCATTTACTTAGTTATGTTACCGTATTACTGACATTAAAAGAATATTAAAACCGGTCAGGCTGCCTTGTCTCTAAAGCATATAAAATTATTTACTAGTTCAGTAAGCACCTTTTTGTTACAAAAAAATAAACAACAAAAAAAACCCCAAAAATCAAACCCAAGAACAAAAACAAAACCACTGACAACCAATCAACCAAAACCACAAACAAACAAACCTAACAACAAAAAACCCCAAAGAAACCCCCAAAACTGCTCCAATGATTAACTCTGTTGCACTGATAAATGTTTCACTTCTATGAATTTCAATTCTGCTTCAATCTTGTCATTTTCTGATCGCATTTTATGGAATCCTTTCATTCTTTTGGCAAGGCTGACTGCATGCGGATGGTGGTTGAAGAGACACACTAGGCTGAAGAGCTCCCCCATGCAGATACTTCATCTGTAATGAATGTTAGAGTGCAGCCCTCAGTGGAGAGGAGTCCACTTGCTGTAGAGTAAGATTATACAAAAGCAGTGAGGTAATGAACTGTTGCACACTGGCTGCTCCACTCTTTAGCAGCTGCCTCATGGAGGTGGTAAATAGGCATACTGAAATTCTGTTGCATTTCTGGCCATTTAGAAGACCTTGAAAACTTTGATTTTTGCTCAGATCTTGAATTAAATGTCATAACTGCAATTTGTTTCTCCGGTGATTAAATATTACATGGAATTAACACTATTGCTCTGTGGTTTGAGGTGGGTTTTTTAATATTTAAAGTCTTCTCTAGTATCTTTTGAAATTATTCCTGTGGTATTTTTGGTTTCATCTTTCTAAATGTCATCCTGTTTATTTTGGACTGTATTAAAACAGATCATGTGGCAAAGCAGGCCTGTTCTGCATATCAGCTTTGTGAGGGTCATGAGATAGGTACTGGAATTCAGCACTTTGTGTATCTCTTTCTTCTTAAATGACCAGCATTTCATACTCTTAATTATAGTATTTTGTTTAGTTACGGCAGAAGCAGAAAAGGCTGTGATAAATGTAGCAGCCGGGGTGTGTGTGTGTGCAAAATGCTGGTGCTCTGTGCATTGTGAAGAAAAAATTTTACCACCTTTGCTGAGTAACTTCAGACTCAGAACTTTTTTGTTGCGTTGCACTGTTCTGCTTCTTTTACTTCTTGTTGAAATGATATGGTAAATACAATTATTTTTTGTGAGCATTAATTAAAGCATGCTGTATATATAGGGGACATTGGCAGTTCAGCACATTTGTAGTTTAGCCCTAATTTGTAACATACTGTGTGAACTCTGCTGTGATCAAAAAACTCCAGTATCATCATTATTAAAATGTTAGTATTAATGAGGTTCCCAGATCTGCTTCTGCTTGTTCATACAGTACAAGGTGCTTGTACTGAGTCAGGTAAAATGCCTGCAAGCCATAAAGTTTGGATATACGTTAATACATAAGTTTATCTTTCCAGACCAACTAGTGCACCATAGAACTGTAATTTTCATCTTCTGATATTAATGCTTATAGTAGTTCAGATGCATGTTCCATACTTTTATCAACTAGTTCCAGAAAGTTTTGCAGAAAAGCAGGAGTTGTTAAAATGCTGCTTATTCTTGTATTTTCCCTTCCATTTTATTTTTAAGGTTTCTACTACTGTTAAATATCTGGCCCCTCTTTTCTCATACACATTTATTTCTCACAGGCGCACCTATGTTGGCAGTATGCCTGGCAGAATAATCAATGGACTGAAGACTGTTGGGGTTAACAATCCGGTATTCCTGTTGGATGAGGTTGATAAACTGGGGAAGAGCTTGCAGGGGGATCCTGCAGCAGCCTTGCTGGAGGTAAGAGATGATAAATTATAAGCATTGTTTCATTTGTAATTAAAAATAATTAAAATACAGGACTCAGAAAAGAAGATTCACTGGACAAATGACAATGGCAGCTTTATTTTTATTCAAATCACACCTGCTATGTTTTGACGTTGTTGGATTTTTGTCAGTTAGCTGTGTGCAATGCAAATGCTTTATATAGAACGCTAAGTTACTGTCCTGGTTTGAGGTAAAACGAACCAATAGCTCCACACATTATTCCCATTATTCCGTATCTTTAATCTCGGTGATTTGTACTTAAAACACAAGGATTTATTTTTTATATATATTTTGTATACTTAGACATTGTTCAGTCCTTAAATATTACATGTTTCAAGGACATCAAGACTCATTTTTAATGACCAAATGCTGCTAGCTATAAGAACGAACTGTGGAGAAGACAGATGGTAGCTGGGGTTTTTTGAGTTTTCCCTTTCTTACATGAAACAATTTTAATATATTTTTGAAGCTTCTGATAGTACAAGCTTATATGGAAGCTGAGCATTTTACTTGGTATATAATATGGACTAGTTGCATGTTCTTTTAGCAGCATTTCTTTAACTAGTGTCATAATTAACTTTCTGAATTTAAGTTTTTTATTTACATCACAGATCTGTACTTCTTGACTGATTATGATGTAGTGAGGGTTTGTTTTCTGTGAGAATCAGTGTTTTTCTGAAATTCTGGGACACAGACCAAGGTAGAAGTCTAATTTGGAAGTATGTACTATCACAAATAGTTTAGAGGTGTTAAAATTGACTTGCTTAAAGAGACAAATAAAATCTAGGAGACCCAAGTAAGGACTTTGATGAATGAGGTATTGTTGGAATATTTTGTAAATATATCAACTGTTGGGATGTTATTAACGAGGTTAGTTGTTGGGATTTCAGAAGGCTAAAACTCAAGTGATTACGAAGATGAATCGAGATCTACGCCTTGCAGGCTTCATGCATCACAGGAGTCTGTAGCACAGACCAGTAATCAGCTGCCATAAGATTCTCCCTGTCTCCTTTTTCCCTGGAGTACAATACATGATGATATCCCACTACAATTCCTTCTTCCACTGACTTGGGTATTCAGTTTTATTCTAGCAGTTTTCTGGAGAGGGGAAGGAGTGTCTCCTCAGGTATGGGAAAGAGACAAAGAGCATTCACTGCCCTTCCCCAGCATCTTAGTGTGGAAGGCTTTGTACCTCTCCCTGTTGCTAGCACTGCTTATGTGGAAGGTGATGGCAGAGCAAAGAAGGGCTGGGCTGAAACACTTGATCCTGTCCAGAGCAGATGTAGCCCTTGTGCACTTAAAGGTTTTGTTATTGTGTGCATTTAGAATGTCCTTATACTGCTGAATTTTTACACTGTCTACCTCTCTCTTATGTTCTCTCTGGCTGTAGGGGCTACGCATCCTATCACTGTTTCACCTGAACTACTTCTGTGATTCTTCTTTACCTGTTTCAGTCAAAAGGAGTTGGATTAGTAAAATATATTTATCCAGATTTTTTGAGCTAGCCTGGCTCACTTTTCCTGAAATGATTTAGGGCATAATCCTAGAAGCACCTCGGTTGTCAGACTTGAGTTACGGTAACTTCTGTAGCTGGGTGGTTCTAGGTGGGAATGGAAGTGGTTTGCATAATATTTGCCTACGGTTTCATTCTAATAACTCTTTTTGACTGACAGTGCTTAATACAGTGATTTGCATATGAAAAATGCTTCTTGAATTAAGGTGTCATGAGCTCATCCATATGCTGTATGACTTTCTGTAAATGAAATGTCAATTGGCATTTACAAATGTCATTATTTTCTTCCTGCTAGATAGTGTAAAATTACTGTTTTGACAAGGCCAACTAGTTCTTTGAAAATCAGGGTATGAACAGGCTATGGTTTGAGAGCTCTGTTTTGATCTTTGCATGTTAACATGAACTAGTAATAATTTAGATGTGATAGAAAATATCATGGCTTCACTCTTTGAGCTTTTTAAAATGACAGTTATGATCCTTTACCTGTGCATTTCTCAAGCATGTAGTACACATTTCTAGGGCATGTGAAAAGCCTCTTAAGCTCAAGGAAAACAAGCAGGGGAAGGTAGCGAATATTTAAATACGTTTTCTTTGTACTTTTCACTTCTGGGATTTTATTTACTCTTTCCTCTTAATGGTAATAAGTTCTGTTTCTGAGTTTTCTGTCATTTCTCGGTTTTCCTGTAGATATTGAACTAAGCTTGCCTAAATATCTTCAGTGAATGGATTAAAAAATACCTGAAAATCAAATTTTGTTAGCCAGCTGGCTGTTGTTTGCTAGGCAGCCAGAATCAGTAATGATATGTCATTTCTTGGAAAGAGAATAACTTTTTTTGAAACTGTTCCAATCAGGAATCTAGATCTGTACATTAATAACATTAATTTTATTCCATCTCTGCTGTATCTTTTAATTTATTTTTCATTCCATGTCTTCCAGTCTTCCAGTAGAGAATTAGCATTTCTGTTCTTCATCTATCACATCAAGTGTGTGAGGGCAAATAAAATGAATTTCTTTTTTAATTATTTGTGGTTGAATTTTGGATACTTTGTTGCTGCTTGAGGATCTTTCAGTTTTCCATATTTAAAACCACATTCTCTGTGATAGTCAACTCAGCTCTAGCCATGGATTATTCCAGCTGAGTCTGGTCGAGTTAGCTTCCAGCTGTCTGCTTGGGCTGCAGTCTTTATATAAGTCATTGCTAAATTGACCATTAGTTGCATCTGGAGAAGTAATTGCTCTATTAACCATGTCTGGGATGCTCCCTTGTGAGATCTGTATATCCCTTTACTGCTGTCTAAACATCCTGAAGCAGGTGCTTCAGCTCTTCTAATGGAGAACTCATGCTTGGACATAGCAGCTTAATTTTCATCTGCTTTTTGTGGTTTGCATTGTTGGAAAGTCCATTTGGAATGAGCAAAGGTGGCCATTATGGAGGAGAACAAACAATAGTAAGTGGTCACCTAACAGGCACACTTGTTTTTCAGTGCCATCATTAAGTGTAAAAGGCACTTAATGTGCAGGTGTGTTATATTCTCCTGGATTGTCTGCAATGGGATATATTCAAGAAGAAAATTGCCATACCCTGTAAGCTTGGAAGTAAAGCTTGGTGTTTTATAATTGCCGGATATGTGTTTAATTCTAGTGCTTCTGCAGAGTTGTTGCTTAAGCAAAACAGAAAATCTTCCTATTTCCAGTTTCCATCAACAAGGGAATGTTTTAGTCTAAATTTAGATGAGATCTGTTTAAAACAGAAGAAAGCAGAAATGGATCCAAGTGCCTGATAGTGAGTATTTGTATGCAGGCAAATTAGACCAGGAGCATAGCCAGGCAATTAAATGTTCATGGAACTTATTCTGGATTTTGTGGTAATAAAAAGCTGGTACAGAGAAGCCTTTGTATGCATGTAAGCTGTCAGTCTTAAATTAACTAAGATGTTTTTTTCACTGAATGTTCTTTTTGTACTTTATACTTTTGTATTAGTTGAATATCTTTGAAAACTTTTGAACTTGAGCTTTAGCACAGGACCCTAGCTGAAGAACATTTCTATTTGCATTGGGAAATATGTTTTAAATGCATAAGCAAGATATTAGTTTGTCTTATTCTAAGAAACGGTTTCCAGGACAAAGAATTGTCAGTCCAGAGGAACTCTAGCCATTGAAGTAAGTCTCAGATAATTCACATTTTTAGATATGGTCTGAGTTAGCTTTACCTTTATTGGATAGTATCGTTTGCATGTGAGTACAGCATCGCTATTTTGTATATCTTTGTAAGTAATAATATAATCACCAGCTTAGCACTGATTCATGTGGATTTCTAGTTGCAGACTAGAAGGAGAAAGAGATAAACGTGTGTAGATACACATCATAAAAGCCTGATGCAGTCTGTCACAATACATTGTTTTTCAACATCTTTGGAAGTAGTTGGAAATTTTTCAGCTAATCAAATGGAATTTTTTGGAAATACTGTGCTATCGTTGTGAAAAAAGGAGTAAGCTACGTTAGGGTTTGCTGTTTAAATTGGTTTTGAAAAATTTGCAAGAGCAGACTTTGAGTGGGAGACTAATACTTGCTGTAGATCTACTTTCCTTGCAGACATTTGTAGACGCTGTGCTTAACATGCACTGCCTGTTGTGTCCCCTGACATTTTCAGGCCTCGCTAGTTGAGGTGAGAGACATCTGTAACTCTGAGTGAATTATGCATCGGTGTACTTGGCTAGTACTTTTCCTTCATCAGGAAAGAAAGGGAGTAAATGATAGCAGCTGCCTGCTGAGGAGGGTAAGAAAAGAATGGCTCTTGAATGGCTTATAGCCAATGAACAATGACATTCACTGAGTTCCAGCCTTAGTTTTAGAATTTAGGCATATGCTTCAGTATGTTTTAAGATTTCACTCTTAAGGGGAACATACAAGTTCTACTTTATTACAGTCGCAATACATTTCCAAATATTAGTCTTAAGCATGTACAGTACTTCAAAATAAATCCAGATATTGTTCTGTTTATAAAAAGGTTCTGCCGTGTTTCTAGCATTCTGTAAAAAAAAAGTATTTTGCCAGTTGTAAGCATAAAGCATTCTTGTGCTAACAATTTTTAATTTCTCAGAGACTGAACAGAATTTGAGTGTAATGGAAATTCAAAACTGTTTCTTTCATAACCAGCTAAGAAGTGCTCAAATTCCATTTTTTTTTTTAGAATTATCAACACCATTCTTGGCTATAATTCAAGTTGCTAAGACAAGGGGTGCATTCATTTGAGTATAGGCAGATAAATTATTTTGACAGCAGTGTGCTATTTCTCAGGAGATGCAAAGGTTCCATTATTTGTAACATGAGAATTATTCATGTTGGTGTAGCATTGATAATTCATCATTTGGGAAGGAAAAGCGTGGCAGTACTTTAAAGAGGATAGAATGAAGGTGGTTCGTAGATGGTGAAGAAGCTGAGTGTAGATAGCTATATACAATGAACTTCCAATTTTCGGCAAAAACTGCAAAACAGCACCTTAGTACACTCATGATCCACAGTTATAGAATATTTATCCCCTAATGCAGAAAAGCAGCTTATTCAAGTAATAAATATATGCAAGTGTTGCATTAACACACCTGAGTGGTACTAAAAGCAATAAGAAGACAACGCTGTTATTTAAACCATAGTTCTACTTGTGCTATAAATTTTTGACGTTGATCAGACTGCGTGTTGTTATTCTTTAGTGTTTGTTTAATTTTGTCTCTGTTATCACAAAATTTGGGGAAAAAAGAAAAACGTGAAAGTTGTTAGGAAAGCCAGGGGTCACCTAGACTCAAGGCTTCATGGGATGTCATGAACAGTAAGAAGAGCTTCCATTGCTATGTCAGCTGAATGTGTGTGGCAGGTGATCTAGTGAAAGCAGATGAGGCTGAAATAACCTGTGTTCTTCCCTTTGGTCTTCACAGTGAGATCTCTCAGGTTGGCATGTTTAGAGTAAGAAGAGCTACCAGCAGCAGATGAGGATTGGAGTCAGGGATTACTTGAGAGAATTCTACTCATTGAAGTCCATGGGACTGCACAGGCTATTTTTCCAAGGGTGCTGAGAGTCCTTGAGAGGCCACTCTCTACCAGCTGTGAAAAGTCATGGGGATAGCTTATAGGAGGTACTCAATGACTGGAGAAATGCTGCAGCCAGCTTTAGGAAAGAGTAAAAACAACTATCAGGGGAAATGACTGTTGTTTTTGCATGTATTGTGGAATGTAGTTAAGAGTAATCAGAGCAAGGCAGGATATTGAGGGTCAAGCTTTATAACATTCATAACATTTTATGAATGTAAAGTCAGATTTGACAGATCCAAATGGCATATAATTAAAATGTGCATATTTTATTTACTTATAATTGAGCAACAGCATCAGTTTTGTGTTCACTTTTGTTAAGGTCTTGGATCCAGAACAGAATCACAGTTTCACCGATCACTACTTAAATGTAGCCTTCGATCTGTCCCAAGTACTTTTCATAGCTACAGCCAACACTACAGCTACCATCCCACCTGCTCTGTTGGACAGAATGGAAATTATTCAAGTTCCAGGTAACATTACAGTTTTTTCACTAAAGTGGCTATTGCGAGTCCTTAAACTGTTGGGGTGGTTTTCCTGAAATGAAAAGCAGTTCCTTAAGGTAAGGTTACTTGAAATCTAAGCTGAATGGCCAGAATCATTAAAAGAGGCTAGGCAACATGCCTCTGTTAAGGACCCTGTCATGAGAATGAAATTTAGCATTGAACTTAGGAAAATTCAGTTACAGATATATGGAGAAACAGTGGTACATTCCATAACAATATTTTCACTAATTTCTGGCTGTTGGCTGATGCATCTTTTTCAGATTCTTTAAGAAAGGGGTCTTTGAAACACTAAAATTATATTATTCTTATTCACATGAATTTATGAATAACCACAAGGTACCAACAGCCTTTTAAATTATAGCTGTTTTTTTTTTATTATTTTAAATTTAATCAGATACAATTATAAATGGTAAGAAAATTGATTATGTCATAGTGTATAAGCAAAATGGTTGGTCAACATACTTTTTCTTTTGAAGGATACACACAAGAAGAAAAAATTGAAATTGCACATAGACACTTGATTCCTAAACAGCTTGAACAACATGGCCTGACTCCACAACAAATACAGATTCCACAAGTAACCACTTTGGACATAATTACCAGGTAAATCTGTTACTCATTGCTTCAAGTTTAAATAACTAATTTTCCTGATAACTAGTAAATTATTTATAAAGTGTTAACGCAAAACATTCCATAGGATCTATTGTCCTTAATAGCTTCAGTTGATCAACAATTGGTAATTTATGGAGTTGCTCCTTCCTGAGCTCTGTCGGGCTCTGCTGTCTGAACCGAATCATCCTGCCTTCTCTGGAGAATCCCTTGCTCTTGCTCTCAGAGCGCAGGTCACAATCAGTTGAGTTGACGCAATTGGCAAGGCGCTAGGAATAAACAGAAACCTGTGAAGCTTGTATTGCTGCAGTGCTCAGTGTGTGAAGCCACAGTCTTGGCAGCAGACAACCTTTATTTCAAAGAATGGAGTTTTATTTCTGTAATTTCCGTAGAAAAAATGGAAATTTTTATTTCTTGTGACTTGATGGGCCACATTTGTCTAAAAATTGGACTTAAGTTCAAAAAATTAAGATGTGGTTTTTTAAATAGCTTGTATTAATTAGAACGACATTTTTATTGGATGTGAGAGCAAAAATCCTGATCAGAACATTTTTCTGACTTAAAACTAGCTCATATGCAATGGCAAGAGTATATCAGTATTCAGTGAAGTCAAGTATGTTATGACCGGTGACAGCATTTAGTGAATGTTACTGTCTGTTTCTTTTTAATCCGTAGGCTGAAAGAAAATACTCTTTAACAGTCAGTTCCTCAACTTTAAGTTAACTTTATTTTGAATTTTAAAATAGTTCTTCCTTTAATTTTTATGCATCTGAGAAGAGCTCGGTGCTATTGTAGTATTGCTTAGCATTTCTCTGAGGCATCATAAGAGGTATTAGTCATGTCGTCTTCCCACTCAGTAGTTTGTCTTTCTTTACAATTTTATCAGCAAACCACAATTATTTCGATAAAAACACATGACTTTTATTTTTCCTGTTTATTAAAGTAGCCCAATATCTCACTGCCTTTCACGTCTCATTTTATTTGGATCTGTTTTTAAAAAGAAAATGTGTTTGCATTGAAAAGAAAGCTCTCGTACAAAGAATATTCACAAGTAAAACAATTTTCTCTGTGCTAGATACACTCGAGAGGCAGGAGTCCGCTCTCTGGATCGGAAGCTGGGAGCTATTTGCAGAGCAGTGGCAGTGAAAGTGGCAGAAGGACAGCACAAAGAAACAAAGCCAGATCGTGCTGAAGTGGGTGAAGGAGAAGGTGTGTATTTTTTGCACATTTTATTAAAAGTAAGCTTCTAACACAGTCACTGGGAATCTTTTTTTATCAGCCTTCCTCCTTTTCTGTGCATCTTTGAGGGCTCTGTTTTTAAAAGCTTTGCAAATAGAGTGACACTCTTATTGTGCATGGTTCAAATAGTGCTGGATTACAGAGAGTAATTTCAGCCTGCCAGGTTGGTAATTGAGAAGCATGGTGGATTTGTTTCATATCTTAGGTGTGCAGTTATGATTTGTGTATGTTTTTATGTCTTCCTATGCTTGTTTATGCAAATATTTCTTTTTTCTTTTTTTTAACTTAATAAAAGACTAAGCATGGCTTTAGTTGCTGTATTTAAACAGGTTCTTTAACTGTGCTGTGCATGCTCTACCAGCTCAATCCAGTTATTTTGTTGTACTTTAAAATAAGTATCTGTCTGAAAGGTTGGAAATTTAGAAAGGTTTAGGGGCTCTTTTTGTGTGGTTTTAAGACTGCACTTTGTCTCTCTTGAATCTTTGGTAACTTGTCAACTTCAATGAGGCTGTTCTTGTTTCCCATGTATACAGACAATAGTGATTTATTGTTCCCAGACATCCAACAGACTGAATGGAAACTAAACATAAAATTCTCAAACGTCAAAAATACTCAGGTAACTGCTTCCCCAGTGCAGGCAGATATTATTCTAGTCTTGAAGTAGAAGGTGGGAAGGAAGAAGTCAGGCCCATAAGCCAGAACAACATGCAATGCAACTGATTACTGCTTCCTTTTTTATCCTCAAGTTAATATTCTCTTTAATAAAAATGAAGTTGAATGTCCATACTGCGTTTGGTCAAACATCCCATGCAGAGCACAGAGGGTTGTGCATCTGTGAGCAACCAGATGGAGGATCTCGCCATACACACCAGCTTTCTGCTAAGGTTTCAGAGTGCTCGTTGACCTGCAGGAGCTCGCAATTGAAGGTGGATGAGAAATGTGGAAGGACAGAATTTGAACATGAAGTTGAACATCTAAAATGTGTGTACTCCTTAATCTCAATAGATCTAGCAAGCAGAGTGAGGGGTGTTGTGTTTGTTTTTTAAAGACTGCAGTGAGTTCAGTTGACATTTCCTGACAAGAAATACTGCCAGCCTGTGAGAGAGCAACTGTGTGCCAGAGCACATCGGGAAGCAAAAGCTGCAGAATAGCTGCTTACTTCTGTTCCAGAACACTCACTGACTTCATATAATAAACAGACCCCTCATGGTTTGATGTTATGAAAGATTCCACAACTAAGCCAATGTGGAAGATATCTTTAAATTTTAATAATCTGTACAGCTAGAACAGTTCTGGACTGGTTTAGATGAGGACAAAAAAGCTGACTCATGTTCCTTATTAAAATAAGGCAACTTACAAGTCTGAATGGTGCTGTCCCTACCCTTTCAGAGAGTAAATTCAGAGGAAATATAACTGATATTTGTACAAACAGTGGTATTAATTAGAAGTGTATATAAAGGATAGTTTTACCTGTACGAAAAATTCTTGCCGTTTGTCTCTGGAGATCTGTTTATTGATGGTCTCTCAGCTTTACCACACATTTTTCTCCCTAATTCAGTATTTCCCTTCTGAAAATTAAATCAATTAAATTGTTTTACCTCACTGAATTTCCGAAGGTCATCATAATATTTGTGGAAATTGTAATATCAGAAGATTGAATTTGGTCTACAAATCAGTGTTTGTGTAAGTGGAGTCAGTTTGATTTGAAGTGAACGCTCACCGTAGCAGTGGCTGCGCTGTGCAGTTCAGACTGACCCACCTACATTAAAAGGAAGAGCTTTTAAGACATGTTTATGCTTTCCATATATATGATGTGCATCTTGCCTACCTTCTCTGTACTGGATTTTTCTGAAGTCAGACCCTGAGTTTGTTGATACTTCTGTGATACCTGAACTTGCTTTTGAACCCAAACGCCGAGTCTTGGACCTGTGCTGGCCAGGCTTACTGGTGTCAGGCAATAGCAGGTGTCTTTGCTGCTGTCACTTTTTTGATATAAATTTTGTCAAGTCGTGTTTTTTAAGTATTTCTCTGCACTGAAGGGTAGCTATGTCTAAAATGTGCTTAAAAGGTTTAATGTGATTGCTGAATAAAAAGAAGTGTCTTGCTGCTCTTCAAGCCTTCTGATAAAATATCTGAAAAGCAGGTTCAGAGCACAACTGAAAGAACTAACTAAAAGAAGAAACGTTTTACTGTTAAAGCAAATAACAGAAAGGAACTGTATTAGACACCTCAATCAATAGACACCTCAATCCAGTGAAAGAGGTATTTACAATGTTAAAATTAGCACTGTACTTGCAAGTCAAGTATTTACACTGTTAAAATTATACACTGTTAAAATTAGTACCGGACTCGCAGTTTACCAAAGTGAAGTGAAAATAGCCAGCCAAGTGCTTCAAAAGAGGGTAAAATGCTGGCGGTTTTGGTTGATGCACAATTTGGAGTAAGCTCAGAAGAAATGAGCTGTGAAGAGTTATCTTTGTACGTCTGGAATTGAAACTGTCCATAAGGAAAAAGGTGTATTAATCAAAGAGAGTCGAAGGGAGAGGTGGCTCTATACTTAAACTTTGGTATTATGGAGACATACATAGAATGGTGCAGTTTGCAGAATGTGTTTTATTTTGTACTGATAATGTGCTTGCACCCTGCTGTATTTTTAGGAGAATATGTCACTCATTGGAAGTGTATAAGAATAGGACACTTTTTTAAAATATTTTTGTTTAGTTTTGATTCAGTCTGTTGGAAATAATGACGTATTTAAAACTCAGAAATTTCCCTGAATACTTGCAAGTCGATGCAAATAATGGATTTGTAGCCTACATTTATTTCTTTGGATTTTTTTTTTCTTGTTGATTAGTGGACATTTGTGCAGTTGTGCACAGTGATGATGAATTTTTGTTTCATGTAATGAATGTTTCTGGGAGAATAGTTAATCAACTTGCTGTCTCTTAATAGTTTCATTTATAATTATTTATTGATACTTTTTTTCTTTATCTGTATAGAAAGACGTATAATTCATTTTTGCTTTACACATTTGTCACTGGGATTGAGACTCCAGAGTTAGTACAATCATATATCATGAGCTGTGAATATGAGAGGGCAAGCTACAGCCTTGCCTTGCAGTTTCTAACTTGATAAAGCACAATTTGTGTGTGATTTGTAGTATGTCAGAATAGTAACATGGTACCTATTGTGTATACTGAGCTTCTGGCTTGTGGGCTTGTAATGAAATTAAAAGACATTAGGTGGTAGAAGCACAAAAATTCCATCATTACATTGATTAAAGCAATTATTAACTCAGTGGAGCATCTGTTTCTGAGGCTTTGTAAACATCAGGCTTTTGACACTGTTTGATAGTAGACTCTAAAAGCAGAGGATACCTGCTATAGCAGAACTGATGCTGGGAGATCTGCTGTCAAGCTGTGTTTAGCACTTTCCAAAAGTGCATGACTGAAATACACTGGCAGCTTTGTATTGCCTTCCTCACTCCTTTGACTCCTGAACTTTATGATGAAGTTGGCAAGTGGAGGAGTGTTAGCTTGCGTCAGTCATTGAATTTGTACAGTGAACTTCTGCAAAAGCAAATGGAGTCATTTTTCAGACCTCTCCAGGGAGTCATCCCTGTGTACAGTAACACTACCTGATATTTTACTGAAACACTATCTAAGATTTATGAGACACTCATCTAATCTTTGACACTAGAAGAAATTCTAGGAGTCACAAAAACATGTGAAACTCTCCTTCCTATTTTAGTGCAACTGCCTTGAGAATACAGTGCAGCAACTGTGCACTAAGGCATCATATCATGCTACAGCAGTTGAAACCCAGAGTGAAAAATGGTTTGTCTAATTTAAACTTGAACAGAGCCTTAAGACAGGTAATACTTAATAACTAAAAGTGTTTAAATGAGGATTCTCTCTGTGTTGAAACCAAGGCTTTGAAGATACTTAAATATTTCCATAACCCAGTAATATAATAGTTTGTTCTACTTCTTATGGATGAAGAAAACACCTGGGTTTGAGTTTAAATGCAGGTTTGACTGAAGTGCTCAACATGAACTGAAACAGTCTTTACTCTCCTCTTTCAGCTTGGGTATAACGCATTTTATTCACAAAACATTATTATGCATGTCTAGGGGTGAGTGGGTGTTGCTTTTTTCATTATATGTAAGGGCCTTAATACAGCTAGGCTTGTTACTCTTGCAAAAAGTGACCTGTTCTATGTTCTTGCCAAAATCCAGGACTTAGAGCAGCACAGGATCTCCTGTAGCACTGGGAAATGGGTTTATGAAATCTGATCAGCATAAATCCCATGGTGGTATGACAGTAGGAACTCAAGTCTGAGCTCAGCTGTGCCGGTGTTAGTGTACTTATCAGCTCTGCAGACTGGAATATGTCGTTCTTTCTAAAAATTGCTTGGAATGTCTTTTCTATTTTAGGCCAAAGAGGCATAAATGTTATGAAACATTTGGTTTATATACAATTTTTTTTTACCATGTTAATCTATCTAAATATTCCTGCGTGAAAACCTCAAATTCAAGTGCATGCTGTTATTCTAGATCAGAAATGGTGGAATGTAATTATTTTGTAAAAAGCAAAATTTCTTAATCCTGCAGGGAAAAATACACCTAACACTAAATGTAAGCGTACAAGTAATCGTTAATAGGGTTGGGGTCCTGGGAAGGAGTTCCTGTCCAAAAGAAAATCTTTTGGAAATAACATTTCCCAAGTAAGTGGTACAATAGGTTTAAGTTGGACAATGGAAAGTTGCTTTTCAGATGTAGTTTCACTTTATGCTTGGCTTTCAATGTGGACTTTTATCAACAAGGGCAATCTCATCCTTTCCTACCTAAATGGAGTTTTGTGGCATTCATTCTTGACTTTGGAGGAGCTAAAAGAATTCTGTATCTGTCTGTCCTGTGCTGGAGCATCTGCCAGTAAATCAGCTGAGAAAAAAAGGACGTGCTGCTTGTCACTTGAATTGCCCGCAGACTTGAAATGTTTTCTTTCATGCTTATGTTCTTTCTTATACCTCTTCATAGCAACTCAGCAAATCATAGTATCTTACGTTAAAAGCTGTTCAAAAATTTTAGGGTTTTGTTATATTCTTCTGTCTTGAACAGAAAGTATGGCTAGAAGTCTTTGGGTTTGAGTCTTTGGTTTTGGGGAGGTTTTTTTCTTTTTCAGAGAGCTGCTTGTTGGGGCTTGGGTTTTGTGTTTTTTGGTTTTTTTTTTTTTTTTTCCAGTTTTTGAATGTTAAAACAACTCAGTACCATACAGGTTTTGTTTAAGCAGTAATGTAATAGATCAGCAGGTGGTTCCTGAAGTGCGGTGTGGAGCTGCTAAGGGCACTTCTTTGGCTTTTTAGCTTATATCTCTGACTCAATTAAAAATATGAGGTGATAAAGCTGTTATCTGAACAAAAATACCTGTTTCTGGGAACTTGAGTTTACTGTCTTGTTTAGATAAATGTGTCAGTTAACTGTGGTTTGTGCCTGTTCATCTGGGATAGGTATCATCCATGTATTTGTCAACTTTAATAGAAATCTTAATTACTTGTGGCCATACATTCTTCAGAGTCAGCGCTTCTATTAAAGGTGATGAAAGAAAATATGTTTTCCTTCAAAGAAAAAGCTAGTGTTTGTAATTATGTTTTGGAACACCACTGTATGCTTTTATAGAAAATTAGATAATGTCAGATTTTAGGTTAATATTTTTAGAAAAAGTCTGTAGTTTGTTATTGTAACAGATTATAAAATGACATCTACTAATTAGACTATATAAACCCAAAGACAGAGTTTCTGATTCTTTTAATAGGGCAGGTGGCCTCAAAAATTACCTCCTGATTTATGAGAAGTCTGTCTCCTTCAGCTGTGTACATAAAATTAGGCGAAAAAAAGAGCAAGCAGAAATGGAAAATTGTGTTTGTTAGGTGTTAAAAGCAGTTGTTTTCAAACTTGGTTTTGTTTTAAAATACAAATTGTCATACCAAGTTGCTCAGGTTTTGAAGATCCGTAGTGTTGACATTGCAGTCTAAGTTGCAAGAATGTGGGATAATGTTTCCGAGACTTGCTGCGTTTATTATGTACAGAAATAGTAGTTCAACAAAAATATAGAGACCTGCTGGAACAACAGGAGGGGCATCTGGCAAAGGCAGCGCGTACAGCAAAGGAATGGGATTTATGTGGGCAGCAATGAGTTGTACAATGGAAAGATTAGTGGCTATTGGATAATAACTATTAGATTTGAGTCCTAAATGAAAGCTGAGTTGGTGTTATTATGGTAATGGTGATGTAGAATGTTTTCCTTGATACTGTATGAAGCCGTTAGTGAAAATTGCACTGCAACAAAATTAACTGTAAGAAGGCCTTTTTATATCAGGATTAATAGAAGGATAGTTTGGATCTTGTGAAAGGAAACTGTCTTCATCCATTTTGACAATTACTTTTGCAGCACAGAATACCTCTTAATGTTATATTAAATAGATTAGATCTGTGATTTGTGTTTTTCTACAATTGTTTAAATTTCTACATCTTCAATTGTTATGTGTGTGTTTGATAAGTGAAGGAAGACAGTTTGTTCTTTGACAGTAAATAAGAATTCAAACAAAGGAAGTAACAGTGGGTAATTTCCCAAAATTCAGAAGTCCTGAAGTGCAAAAGCCTTGAAGCTCAGTATACATTCCTGCTTCATATAGACTACTGCTTTAAATGTATCCTGGGCTTGTGGCTTTGGGCAGAAATATCCTCACTGTATGTATGCGTACAATGCTTTTCTTAACAGCAGCCTCAGGGCAGGGAGGCACTGCCATAAAACTGCCACAGAACCTTAGAAACATCTGGATTGTTCAAGTATTTTTCATTTCTCTGATATGTTTCACTAAAATATTGCTTGGGGCTCTCAAGAAAATGGTAATGAGCCTTTTGCATCTGGATCAAATTCTATGGGGAAATGACTCCCTGCTAACGTTCTCCTGTGTACAGTCACCTCAGTAAATGTGCAGGGTAGGCCTGGTACAAATGATGTTCAACCAGCTGTGCAGTCTCATTTAAAATTAATTTAATTTAATTTTAAGGCTTTGATATTTATATGATCCCTGTTACGATTCACTTTTTTGTCTCGCATCTGTAGAGAAAACAGAAATTTTAAGGAAATGCTGCGAATGAAACAATTGTATAAGTAAGAAACACAATCATACTACAGATGGAGGAAGAAAAGAACACACTTTTGAATCTGTAGCTATTGCTTTATTTACATGATCTCTCCTTGATAGCACTTGAATATATTGCATTTAAAAGTTTCTGGCTTAATTAGGTTTTATAGCCCTTCCTGTAAAGCATATCTCACCTGTAGGAATTTCTGAAAATGCCTAATAATGATCTGGGAATAATTTCAACAAAGAAAAGAGCAGAGCCCTGTGTAAGTGTAATATTGATGAAGTTGTTACACTGATATTGGGAGTTTTTCACTGTACAAGGACTGTGCTGTGTCCTGAACTGCCTGTTGAACAACCAAGGGACATCAGTTTTGGTGTGAATTAACCACCTTGATCTAGTGAAAGGTGTCCCTGCCTGTGGTGGGGATTGGAGTTAGATGATCTTTGAAGGTCACTTCCCACCCAAACCATTCTGTGGTTTGTGATTAAGAAAAGCCATAATAGTCATAAGAGACAAAAATCAAAGTACAAAGTGTGATGTCAGAGCGTGTGTTGCACAGGCTGATGGTGAGGCTTTGTGTGCAGGGCCTGGGCTGTGGACAGGGGAGGGCAGAGTTACGGAACAGTAAGTGACCTTGGCCTTGTTGACTACCATGAGATGTGACTGGCTGTAACGTAGGAACGCTCTAAGTAACGCAGCTCTAAGTGTGGCATAGCAAGGTATGCAAATCTGGCCAAAATGCCCTTACTTTATTTGATAGAACTTAATTACTAGTGTCAGAAGTTAATCCTTGCAGAAGGAGGCCACAGAGAGCACAGTTGCGAATGTAAGTAAAAAGAACAGTAGTTACAGAACTTCAGTGTTTCCGTGTTCAGCTCCATATTCTGTGTTAAACTACATTAACCGTGATCATCCCCTGCAAATACTGGTTTTATGCACAAATCCAGTGAAAAGTGCAAAGTCCTAAATGAACTTAGTGTATTTTGCTATTTGACCTAGTTTAAAATGCATTTAAGCAAGTGAGTTGCATCTCTCTATCAGTGCTCTAAATATATTATCTTTGCTGAACAGTTAGAATGTGTTTAGGTTTAATAATTTAATTTGATGCCATATTACCTTTAATTTGACAAGAATTTTGTGAAAGGTGGTGTAAGTACACTTTCATGAAGTTTCTGGGCATTGCTTTGAATATTTTATTTTTCTTTGTCATGACTTTTTCATTCCTGTGTCAAGAAAGACTGCTACAAATCCTAAATGAGATTTTCTTCTCTTAGATTGCAAAGAGCACGTCACAGAAGATGCAAAAACAGAATCCATCAGTGATACAGCTGACCTGGCTCTGCCACCTGAAATGCCCATTTTAATTGATTTCCACGCTTTAAAAGATATCCTGGGGCCACCCATGTATGAAATGGAGGTAACGTCCTTATTTGTTTCTGTTTTCTGTCTACTGTGACTAGTTGTCTGTTTTATTGCAATTGGCTGAATTTATACAATATTAACTTTAAAAAAAAAAAGCATTAGTAACAGGATCGTGTTTCCTTGCATTGCACCAAGTGTTTTTTCACTTAAAGAAGTTTTTCGTTTGGTTTGTTTTCATTCAGGGTACATAAATAACATAATGGCCTGACTTTTTGTTAGCAAAGATGCCTGCAGCAGTGCTTAAGAATGTGGCGTTTTTTCAGATTATAACAACTTTGCTTTTGTTTGGGGGATGTTTGGGGTGGTCTTGGGAAAGAAGCCAAAAGTAGAACCCAGGAATCCTGTCTCTGGGGCAGCCGTGTTAAGGACTGTCCCACGTAGCTCCTTCAAGCCAGTCAGCATTTTTGAGAACTAAAACCACTTCAGTTTGCACCAGAAGTTCTCAGACATTCTGTAGATTACCGTGACTCTTTGCTATTAAAAATGTTTTATGATCATTCAGTCACCTCCAGCTTCCTAGGACCAGCTCTGTTCCTCAGGAGGCATTTTTCAGAATTTTCTCTTGCCCCCAGCTGTATTTTGCTATGTTCTGTGAAAATGCCATTGATTAAAGTAGTTTGTTAGTGTGGGATTCTCTTTTCACCATTTACCTTGCAGTTATTCTCTGCTTTACTTCAGGTCCAGGTGAAGTGACCAAGTGTAAGTAGTATAATATAACACTGATAGGAACCCGGTAACACTAAATGTTTCTGTCTTTATCCTGGAGGAAAGATCTGTAAACCAGTAAGTTATGGAGAAAATAGAAATTAAGGGAAAACATTCAGTAGAGACAAAATTCAAACTGTTAAGAAAATAATGTTTTTGTGATAATTCTTCTCTGTTAGATGAGAGAACCAGACTCTACTGAAGTTTGGAGGTTAAAAAGGGGACAAGATATGCAGAAGCAGCAGCAGAAAATAAATGAGTTGTTTTTTAGACCTGAACTGAGGTGGTTTTGGGTATGAAGATTTTATTATGGAAGAGATTCTTAATGAAGAAACAGAAATGAGGGAACAAGTTGAAAGAAGGCAGTGCTATTGGTTGTGTCAGAGGATGATGACGGTAGCAGTGGAAGCTGGGGGGAATGCAAGGCAATAAAGATCAGGTGATCAAGAGACCAGTCCCTTATGACTCTCTTGGATGAGTTTTTTTCACATTGGTCATTTGTGTTCCGATTTATTTATTTTTAATTTTGGAAGTTAGAAGAGATTGCTCTTTATGCAAATTACTGTCTTGTAAGCAAGGCATGTTCTTTCTTTTCATCCCTCTGAAGCAGCTCTAATAAAATCACACAAGACAGTTTAAGGCCATTTTAATTAAGCAGATAGTGGGGATATACTTTAGCTTGATTTGGAATGACCAGCCATCAGGCTGTTGGTAGTACTTCTATGAAAATTTTTACTAGGCTGTCTTTTCTCACTGCCTGACTTTTAGAAACAATTACTGAAAAATAGCATTTCGGGTTTTATTCAGAGAAATAACATTCTATCTGAATTTTCATTCTGATATATGTTATTTACTTGAGACATCTGGTCTGGGGAGCTGAAACGCTGCAGGATTATTTGGTGCTTAGTCAGGCTTCTTAGTGCTTGAATTGCAGAGGCATATAAAGCTATTGTAATAAGTGGAACTTAATATTCAAGCTGGTACTCTGGTTTCTAGAAACAGTGTTTATTAGATCCATGAAGGTGCTAAAAAAAAAAAAGTGTAAATTTGTACAAAATTTTTGGTCACTTGCGTCTGTACTCCCAGCCAAGAGTAGAATTGATTCAAATAAATACGAACTTAGCACACTTCTAAAGAATTAGATTGTAGGCCAGAAAATATGCTAATTTGTGACTTTCCTTAGATGTTCTGCCTAGTTTTGAACTTTTTCTGGAACTGATTATTCACTTTAATTTGGTGGTGCGACTGTGTTGGCAAATAATTTCTGCTATTTTGTCCTTTTCCTACAGGAGGTAGGTAGTGCGAGTTAAATTTTTAAAACGTGGTTCTTAATTCCAAATATAGGAATACATGAGTGCTGGGTTGGGAGCTTTTGCCTGAGGAGTTGCCATGAATATGCACATAAGCATTTCATGGATCTGCTGGCCTGTGTAAGCTGAAATAAGACTGACTGAAGCTTTTGACCTGTGTATCAAAGGTTTTTTAAATGTTTCCGTATTTAGCAGGCAAATTAAGTAGTACATAAATAGAACTAGAGATGAATCCACACGGCATCAATTCCCTGAGCAGCTCAGGATTTATTTTCATGTACTATTTGCTGTATACACTTCTCGGTACACACTTTATGGTTCTTTTAACGCAAATTGCCCAGATAGCCACGTAATTCCCGTTTTAATGAATTTTTCCAACTGACCTATTACTCCTTCGGATTTTCTCAAGTGCCCCCAAGATTCTTTCAGAGGAAAAGCATAGTTCCCGTCTCAATGACAGGCCTAGTCTGCACTCTCTCTCTCTCTAGACCTTAAAGCTACACTTCTGAGCTGTGTTTTGCCATTTATAATTAGTTGAAATAAAGATACAATGGAGGCAGCCACCGTGTCAGTGCTTGGATAACACTGAGCAAACAGAACTGAAAACATGGCATGACTTAATTGATCTGTTGTCCTTCAGGGAATACCTTAAAATAAGTGATCCATCTTTTTCTGCAGAGGTCTCCCAGCAGAACGGCATGACAGAATACTCAACTCTTACTTGTAGGATTAATTCACTTATCACAAATAAATAATCTCATGTGTCACCCTACAGAACAAATGTTGGAATAAATCACATAGTAAGACCTTGAAAGAATAATCTTGACAGCAGTTTGAAGTGTGAAAGATTTAATGAAATGTTTCAGCACAGCACGCTTTTGGGGGAAAGGGTTTGTAACATATCCAGAGTGCTTATAATGAAGTATTTCTCTTTTGACATGGATTTTAGCTGCTTTTTCTTTCTTTCTTTCAACCTTAATTCTGCTCAGTTAACAGAAAATCATTGGCACCACAAGTGAGCCCATCAGAATTAGTCCGTATTCTCATAATGTGAGTGAAATTGAAGTGACAAAAGCTCTCGGTCAGTGAAATTACCTGTGCAAGGAAATGAAAGTGCAGATACCATAAAAGAATAGCTGTTTTATGGGACGTACACGATTCTAACTAAGGAAGCAAAGCTTGTACAAAGCACAGATTTAGATAGGCATTTTTTAAGCTCAGAAATACCAGTCCTGTGGTGATACTTTTGGGAAATCCCCTCCTCTTAAAGGGGAGCTGCAGTGGTTTGCTGAATGAATTCTGATTTGAATGAATCAGAAGGGTGGATGAGGAAAAAGGCTTGTACAGTGAGGTTGGGATAACAAAGATCATAGAATCATAGAATGGTTAGAACTGGAAGGGACCTTAAAGATCATTGAGTTTCAACCCCCCTGCCCTGGGCAGGGACACCTCCCACTAGAGCAGGTTGCTCAAAGCCCCACCCAGCCTGCCCTTGAACCCCTCCTGGGATGGGACAGCCAAAACTTCCCTGGGCAACCTGTTCCAAGCGCCTCACCACCCTCACAGTAAAGCATTTGTTCTTAATATCCAATCTGAATCTCCCCTCTTCTAGTTGAAAACCATTACCCCTTGTCCTATCAAAGAGTCCCTCTCCAGCTCTCCTGTAGCTCCGTTCAGATACTGGAAGGCTGCAATAAGGTCTCCCCGGAACCTTCTCTTCTCCAGGCTGAACAGCCCCAGCTTCTGTTTGTGAAATGGGAAAGAGAAAACTGAGCATTAATAGTTTTATGGTCTTGATTTTGATTCTTTTGTGATGGGGATAGATTTCAGCCCAATGCTGAAATTTTAACGTTGGGCCCCAATTAGAAGCACTCTTCTAATCCAGTGACCTGGATGGAAGGTGATACTGTTCTGTTTGGGTAATCCACTGCCGCTCTGTGGTTTATGAAGCTTTAGGCCTGTCTGCTACCTGGGGACTTACAGCAGCATTTCTCATGGACCTACAGAGAGGTATTTTATTAAGGGATGAGAACATGTAACATCTTAATATCTTTGGAACTCACAAGTGGAAGAATTTCCAATACAGCCAGCTCCCAGCAGGGCCGTACAAGCAGTTCTGCCTCCAGACCGAAGCTGTGTGGCTGCAGGTGCTTCTGCACAGATTCCTCTGACCTTGCAGCTGGGCTGATGGTTAAAAGGCAGACAGCATTGTGTTTACGGAGCTTTGCCCTTTCAGCGTTTGTACAAGCTCTGAGCAGTTCACTTTGCTGCGGACTCTTGGAAGGAAGCAAAATAAAAGCATTAACGATTACAGTGAGTGGTGCAGTGCATAATGAGTTGACACTGGAGGGAAAAAAAACAGTCTATTGTTCTGGATTTGTAAGTAGTATAAAATGTTAAATGGGCTTAGAAGGGACAAAAAATGGTTTGAGAAATTCTAACCTAACTAGAAATGCAGATTTCAGACTTGGAATTCTTTTACTGTGGTTGGGTTGTGAGGCTCCTTTGACTTGTTTTCTACCTAAGAAATGAAACATTTCTTTAAATTCTCTAAACAATTCAATGAGGAATTCATCCCTGTCAGGAGTGAATCAAAGTAACTCAATTCTGCATTTCAGCAAGAGACAAAATTATTTTAAAAGGGCCCTATCACTTTATTTTACAAAGGAATATTTAACTTGATACTACAGGAAAAATTCTTCCAGTTTCTTTTCTGCCTTGTAATAAATACAAAACTTAGTAATTCAAACCATGCTGATTAGAGACGGGTTCAGAGAGACCCTCTGCTCTCATCAGTAACGGGGCAGTGCTGTAGAGCAGCTCGGAGGCTGCTCGTGTGGGGTGGAGCTTCCTGAATTACCAGTGGAGGCAGTCAGGCTTCCCCTGTCTTTGGTATCTAGCCCCCTAGCACACTCCTGGCTTCATTATTCAAAATTATTTGTAAACATTTGCAATGAGCAAAGCCAATGCGTTCTCTGGCGGTAGTTCAGGTAATGAAACTTAGAAAAGTCTTTTAGGTAACATTTGGGAGCAAAACTGGCTTTTTCATCCAAGTAAGAGAGTCAGAGCAAATGTACCTCTAGCACTTGAAGTCATCCGAGCATTCAGTCAGGATTGACTAAATACTTGAAGTCCTTTGAATCACAGAATCGCAGATCACTTTGAAGTGAAGAGAAAGATTCTCATTGAACTTTTGGGGGTGGGGAAGGTTTCAGGAGTGATACACCCAGATGTTTGCCATTGCCTTAAGCTAAACAGCCACAGACAGCTCCTATTCCGTAATGAATGTTTACACATCATGCAGAACTAACTACTGCTGCATTAAAGAAAGGGGGAAAAAAAAAAAAAAGAGGAGATGAGACACATGGGCTTTTGTGTTTTAATGGGTACAGTTGTTTTGAAGGCAACTATCAAATTGGTTTTGCACTTGTGTTGTTACAACTGTTTCTTGTGTTATTTTCCTCCAGGTGTCGGAACGCTTGAGCCAGCCAGGAGTAGCTATAGGCTTGGCCTGGACTCCCTTAGGGGGAGAGATCATGTTTGTGGAAGCCAGTCGCATGGATGGAGAAGGTCAGCTTACTTTGACGGGTCAACTGGGAGATGTTATGAAGGAGTCAGCGCATCTTGCAATTAGCTGGTTGCGCAGCAACGCAAAGAGATACCAGCTAACGAACGGTAGGTTGGGAAAAACTGACAACTGCTGCATAGCTGTATTGTGTCGTGGAGATTGTATGCACCCAGTGGCCTCTTGCTGCCGGGGTGCACACACAGCAACCATCAATATTGCATGGTATTTTACACTGAGTACAGTGGAAGTTACTCGTAGTCATTGTGGAAATGTATTAAGCGTTGCCTTAACAGCAAAAGGGTTTTCTGGCACTCACTGCTACACTGAGGATGAAATCAGCTCCGGGCTCCCTTTTTGTAGTTCTTTTCCCAATTCCTGCCAAGCAGAGGTGTCGGTGGCCAGGCAAAAAAGGTGAGTCCAAACAGAACCTGAGGTGTCACCTCAGATTGTCCCTCCCTGCCACATCCTGGAAGGCTGTGGGCTGCCTTCCCTCAGTTGGGACAGGCACTGCCTCTCACTGATTTTTACATTCAAGCTTTCCCGGCAAGTACATTTGTGATATGGAAACAGATACACAAGTCTGTAGTTTTCCTCTAAAATTAAGACACCGTTTCTGTTAACTGCATGTTTTTGAAGTCTAACTTTTAGTATTTTGAGAATTTTGGGTTTGCGTGGCAGCTGTTGAACTGCAGTGCAACAGGATGCAGCCAAGAAACTTTTAGCTCTTGTCTTTTGCTTGAACCTCCCCCAAAGTTGTGGAAATGTGCCTTCCAGTTTGATCATTCACCAAATACTCAAATAACTGTCCATATCATTATTTATGGAAGCTTAGATTGATTCAATTTTGGGGGTTTAATCTATGTATGAAACGTAACTGGCATTTACTGTAACTGGCATTTACCTCTGAGAAAAACCTGGTTATGTCCTACAGGTCAAGTAAGGTGAAAAGATGTAAATGAGAGATTTACTTTATAATACTGGTTAATACTGGATTCCTGTGGAGTGCTGATTTTGTGGTATGTTCTCTAAAATTGACATTGATGGTTTGGAACATAAAAAAACCCCTAAAAATTCTATGTAGGAAATCCTTGGTTTCTATATCAATTCCTACTCTGAATTCCCCAGCACACAGAAACGCTGAGCCTATTGGTTAACTTGTTACGATTTAGCCCAGCAGTCTGGATGTAGGGAAGCTTATTGGATTTTCTTTGCCTTTGTTTTTTTAGGGCCTCTACAACATAGTGTTGTTTTTTTCAGCCTCCTGTTAAAAAACAGTGCTGCGACTTGGTTCTCTGGTGGGCTTTTAGCATAAAGACCAGGAACAAAATGGGTTCAGATTTCAGATTTTTCCCATTCAAACCATTCTTTTTTTTTTTTTTCCTTAAGCTTCTGGAAGTTTTGATCTCCTTGACAACACTGACATCCATCTGCACTTCCCAGCTGGAGCTGTCACAAAAGATGGACCATCTGCTGGTGTTACCATAGTAACCTGCCTTGCTTCACTCTTCAGTGGGCGGCTGGTGTGTTCAGATGTAGCCATGACAGGAGAAATTACACTAAGAGGCCTTGTTCTTCCAGTGAGTATCATTTGACAAAAGAGCTAAGTTATATTAATTCTTCATATTCTGGGTATAAAATCTGTTTATAGGCATTTACAAAAGCAGAGTCTCGCTGGATCATTCCTGAGCTGCAGCCCAGGCTGTGCTGCTGCAGTTGGAGAGGCTGATGGAAGGCAGCGCCCGCTGTAGCGCCGCCCCACTCCTCTGCTTTGCATTCGATAAGAAAGCTGGCTTTGGCGCCGGGCTCAGGGAAAGCACATTCAGATACCCAGGTAGGGAGAAAATCTAGAAATCTAAAAATTCAAGATGGTTCCAAAATAGTGCAATTTCTAAATGTGCTTCCTCCAACTACTACTACAGAAACATCTCCATTTTCTTTGAAAAGCTGTTTCTTAAAGCTGATAGCAATTGTGTGTAGGTTACTCTTGAAGCCATCTCTATACATGTGGGTTTAGATTCTTCTTAAATAGTGTTCTTTGTGTCCAGTTCAGCTGAATGGTGTCCCCATGAAGCCTTCTCAGAGGGGGCAAAGGGAACTTTTCAAACACACACAGTTTTAGTTTGAAGTGTGAAGCGGAGCCTGGTGTGCGTGATTAAGCAGGTACAGGAGTTGTACCATCTTGTGCCAAATGATGGGCAAGGGAAGGATGGAGGTGGAAAACAGTATTTCACGTTGTTGAGTAAAGCAGAGAGAACACGATCAGGTAGCAGACCAGAAGGTGCTCTGAAATGGCATTTTGGTGGCAGTCAGACCGAGAGGATGCCTGTTCTTCAAGGCTCTAGTGAAAAAAAATGAAAACCGCATCTGGTGCAAGTCTGTGTAACTTCCCCAGTAACTGGCCTTTATTGCACCAGTGACCAAATTTTGCCTGTTGTTTCAGGTGGGTGCAAGGATTAGGGATCTGTAGATACTAAAGCAGGTTGACTGCCTTTCTGAACGATGTCCAGAATCTTACTGTTATTGGTAGCGTCCCACAAGTCTGCCATTGCCTGCGGCTGCTGCCCAACAGCAAGCTCTGGGGTACATGGCCTTGTCCAGCCTGGTGCCATTGCCGGCAGGACTCACAGTTCATACTCTCTGGGTTTACAGCAGCCTAAACATCACCCTCTCTGCTGTAAGGCAAGGCTTACCTTTCCTCTACAGCATGGTAAAATCACACGTTTCTTCTGTGAGCTGGTCTTTAAATGAGGCTAGAAAGGAGTTCAAGGGGATGATTGTTGAGGTGGTGCCCATTTTCCCCACCCAAAGCCACCTTTGCAGTTTTGGAGCACAGGTTTGTTTTTCTGTGCATTTTCTGTTGTCCAGCTCAAGTTAGTTCTCACCTGGCACTGCAGCCTTACGACTTTCCCCCCTAAACCTAACACTGCCTTAATCTGGGAAATTTCCGGAGGTGCGGGATTCCAGCACGCTCTCTGAAAAAAACGAGTTAAGGGCATCTGTCTCAAGAAAAAAGTAATCCTGAGATGTACAGGCCTTTCCACCATTGATACTCTTGTACCTGCACATCTGTATTTTTTTATTTTTTTCCTTGTTTATTAACTGTTAGAGAAAGGCCACTGTAGCACATTAACATATTTCCCTCATTAAGCATATAATGAAATAAAATACGGCTGCATTTTTAATTGCTTTCCTAAATGATTGGGAGAGGGAGAACCTTTCATTAAAATCTAACTCCTGATGTGATTTGTTACAGTAATTACTTTATTATATTAGTGTCATGGATTTTTTACTTACTATTTTGCTCTCTTTATTAGGTTGGCGGAATTAAAGACAAAGTCTTGGCAGCACATCGAGCTGGACTGAAGAGAGTCATCATTCCTCAAAGAAATGAAAAAGATCTTGAAGAAATTGCAGTGAACGTGCGGCAAGATCTGACGTTCGTTCTGGCCAGCTGCCTCGACGAAGTCCTGAACGCGGCTTTCGACGGAGGATTTGCAGTTAAGCCCAGAATTGAGCGCTTGAACAGCAAACTTTAAGCAGACGGGCTGAGATTATGTCCCTTATCAAATTTAGTAGAGATCAATTAATATCAGGTACGTGTGAATCGAGTATGACTGTGAGCTGAACTTGATTGTTTGAATGTGGGTGTAAAAGCCATCAAAATAAAAATATTACTTCAGCAGCCAGGTCCCTGAAACCACATTTTACAGGCATTTGCTGCTTTTTACTATTGGCAGCAATGAATGTTGAAAAAAATACTCATTTCCTGGTAGATCCAAGCATGAGAAAGCTGAAGCTGCTGAGAATTCCTTAGCTCATCTGGCGTGGATGGATGTAAATGTCAGCAGCTGATTACATCTTAAAGAGGACACACCCACAAATGGAATAATACACAGTTCCGTGAGAATTCGGAGAACACAGATTGCAGCAAGAGTCTGATCATGGGGTTGTTACTAAAACTCAAACTGACTTACAGCAGGAGTTCACATAATTAGGAAATAATATACCAAGGAACAGAAGCATCACAGGAAAAAACAAGTTTTTGAAATCTGAGAAATATCCACAAGGGATTTGACCAGAAGCAATATGGTCTAAAGTAAGTTGCTAGCTCCTTTCAGCACTCACTTCTGGTTTGTAGCGAGGGAATCGCAGACATCGTTTTTCAAACTAACTCCAGGAAGTGACTCCAGAAGTGAGAGGTACTGGTTCTTGTGTGGGAAGGGAGATGCCACCCTGAGGTTCCCGTACGCACAGTTGTACTTACAGCACCAGAGGCAGGAGGAACACACTTGAAGACTTTATGTAAAAGCCTGGTGACGGTCTGGAGGGACAGAGCACGTGTCCTTCCTTCTTACCTGACACAAATCAGCTCGACGCTGGGATGCCTGCAGTCCGAGCTTAGCCTATAAAAATTAAATCCATTTAAACAACACCAAGAAAACACCGGATTGTTCACAATTGCTTTAGGTGCTGTGTACTGTGAGTTATTTAGGGAAGTTTGTCACTGTCCCGTCTCAGGTGATAGCTTTGTCTCGTATCTGCCTTAGAATGTCAGTAAAGACGGAAATGTAAACTTACAGAAGAGTTTTTCATTGTTTTCCACTAGGATCAACCACAAGTGAAAACCCAGGGTGTTACCTTCTCTTCTCGCTCATTAATTCTGAAACAAACCTAAGTGCTTATGAAATGCAAACTGTAGCTGTGACAAAAGCCTGTTATGGAAGCAGACTAGAAATCAAAAGTGGTAGTGGGCTTTGCTTTCATCTCCATAGACAGAAAGCTGATTTGCTGGACAGTAATGAACTCAGTGGATGTTTCTGCACCTGATTTACAAATGATTTCTTCATCTAATAAAAGTATAAAAGCAAACTTTGTTTTCACTGTTTTAAGAATTCTACTGTTACCCTTGAGACGTGGCTAGTGAATGGCTAAGAGGCAACAGAGATTCTCAGAATACTTTCTACCTTACAAAGTACTTAAACGCAAAAAGTGCCAAGAACCTAGGAAGCGTAACACCAGAAAGGTACAGCGACTAATGTGCTGGTTTGCCTTTCATCAAAACCAGTAGGGGAAAATAAATTCTTTACCAAACTTAATGCAGATCAAGAACCGTGTGCTGCTTTGCATGAGTGAGAACAGAGACGTGCGTGGAATTCCAGTGCAGTCTCTTTATACATGTTAAAAAAAAAAACTTTTCTTTTTTTTTTTTAAAGATGCTAAGTACTGTAAAAACCCAAAAGTCTCCACAGCAATTTCACTGCAGGAGAACAGGGAGCTGATCCCAAAAAGAGTTAAGACTTTGTCTGCCACATCACTCCAACGCATGAGCCGTGTCCCCTTGGACTTTACCTGAGAGGTGGGGGTTTAATGCCACTCTGACGGCATCCACAGGCGTTTGCTTACAGCTCTTCATGCTCCTGCTGGCAGAGCTCACTTAGTTCTGTTACTTTGTTAAGAGTATTAAAATAAAACACATTACCCATTGTATCAGATACAGACGGACACACTTTTGTGCCTTTGCTTTTGCCTTCAGTGAACACTGTAAGAAGAATAACGCCGGGCAGCAGCAACCCAGGACAGCCAAGAACTGTTAAAGCAATGCCATTACCCCTGGGGTTATTCTGCTTTCCAGCTGTCAGTTAAATGGACCTGATATTAAAGGTGTCCCTCAAAATATACCATAAGGCAAGAATCAAAGATAAAAAGCAAGCAGGGGTAGCTCTTTTCCTCTATCCACACTATAAATTGCTGCAGATAATAACTGTCCCACTCGTGCAAGTCATGCTTCAGTCACAGCAGCTTTGAAAAGATACTGGATAATACCACAGTACAGGCACCAATATGGAACATTCACCGGCTTTAATTTGGAAGCACCACTGCAAACAACAACTAGCAAGAAATGTCAAAACAGAACCAAAATATTACCATCCACATTTGTCAAACATTTTCCTTTTAAAGCTTTTTTTTTTTAAAAAAAAAAAGGGCAATGAAAAACACTGGAAGCAGTGCTGGCAGACAAATGCAAGATCTACTGCATTTCAGCTACTGAAGACTTCTTTGAATACTCTTTCCCAATACAGCAAAGTAAAACAGTAGAAATTTTATTTCTAAAATAAATAGCTTGTGTTAAGCCAAGGCCGAGCTTTAATAGACTACTTGAGCTACGTTAGTAAACCGTACAGATTTCCAGTGTGTTTTCTTTTTCATATACACCAGAGCGCAGTTGACTTGCCAGATCCTCAGACTCTTTTGAGGAGATCCACTGAAATGAGCTCCTCATACTCACAGGGATCTGGGCCTAAGTAGAGTTTGACGACTCCTTCCATCTGATGATGCACATCAAATGTTTTAAACAGAGATTTTTTTTTAAAACCAGCAAATGGAATACTAGTTTCCATGGCCATAATCAGCACACGGTAGTCATGCTATAGCCTGTCCTCTGTAAGGCATCACATCCTGTCTGACCACACCAAGAAGCTTTTACAGCTTGTTGCAAATGCAATTTTTCAAGTCCACTTCAGCCCATTCTAGCCTAAATAAAACGGCTGCCAATCAGCCCAACAAGGCTCTAAGGTTCACAGTTCCCTCAGGGACACAAGTACAAGCAGCAGCAGAGAAGAGCCCGACGCAGCTCTGCCTGGAGAGCGCTCTCACAAATCCTCACCTCTGTGGCCCTGACACCACAGGGGCTGCGGATGCCATCGCCCGGGTGGGCAAACCCCATGCCAAGGCAGCCAGTCACCATGGGACGGTGAGTCAGTGGGTTCTCCTGACAACACTGGAGGTATTTAGCCAAGTTTCTGTCAACAGACCAGAAGACAAACTGGAGGTAAAAGTAGACAAGCTTTAACAAGGTGAGAATAATTACTGAATTTAGACAACTGCAAACAATTAGTTCATGAGAAAATTCATAAGGAAAAAATGCTAGATGGCAGGAGTTTTTGAAGCATTTACCCACTGTCACAAGGTACCAGTACATCTTTAAAATGAAATCTGTGCACAGTTTGAACAGCCGAAATACAAAATTTTAAGAAGTGAATTTTTTTACTTTCACTAGATGAAGCCAGGTATTTCTGTAGTGTTTTATTAATCCAACCTGATGGACTTGATCTTCCTTACCTGTAGAACCACTTACCTCATCACGAATCAACGTAACACAAACAGTTGTTTTAATAGATCAACTTCTGGTAAGAAAGTGAAGACAGAGCAGAGTAAATAAGCTGTAGTTTAATGCATTACAGAAGCAGTTGGAGCCAGGCGGCCTCCCTGGGCACATGCCCACTACCACTGGATTTGACAAATGTTTCTTTCAAGTAGCTCAAGATGTAACAGCTTTTTCCTATTTTATTTTTTTCCCTCTTTTTCTGTCTCTACATCTACATTTTGTACCACGAGCACCATATACATTCACAGCTAAATTCTCCACGTACGGGCGGCCTGAGGTTCAGCCTCGCGTCATCCAGGAGCCTCTACAGCTGGTGACTCTCACCTGTAAGAGGTGCCTTGTAACCAGTGTCACCTCACTGAAACCAGAGACAAAAATCAGTTCCAGACAGTTACTTGAGTAACAACCCAAAGACCTGAAGACAAGCAACAGGAAGAGCATCAATGCGTCAAACTTTGAGCTAAAGCAAAAAGCAAAAGTTGGGGTTTTTTAATTTGCCAGGTATTCTTTTAATGACAAATATAAAAAGACTGAGAACATCTCATTCTGACTGCCTTTTTTTTTTCCTTTTAAACAAATGTTCTGTTTTTATAATTACAAATACTGTGTAAGACAATACCTTCGTTGTACTGCAAAACCAACAAATACAAGGATGCACTCAAGTTCCTAAGCATCTCTAAATTTAAAGCATGAATTCTCTTTTTTTTTTTTTCCCATTTGGAAAATGCTTAATAATTGTTCATTTTTGTTAGAAGGTAACTCAAAGTACAACAACATCTAGACCTGTTTTTAAAGGAGCTTTCTTTCCTGGTACATCGTTGAACATAGTTACTTCCTGTCAAGTTCAGTACATTCACAAAATAGCTCAATTAAGAACAGCATCACCAATGAATTGACTACTGGAAAGAGACAAAATTTACCAAACATACAGAAATATAAGCTTTACCATAGCAATTATGCATATCAAAAGATGACACCTGTAATTAATTTTAAAAAGATACCAAAAAAAAAAAAAAGAGAAAAACCTGAATTACAGAAAAGAAAGTCATATTTATTTAATGAAAAACTAGAAGTTAATAAAAATTAGCAAATACACAAAAAATATACACAAACAGCAGCAATACTATGTAGTGACTTACAAAGGGGAGGTGGGGGGAGGAAGCAGCGGCCGGAGACCAAGCCGCTCAACATGGCTTGTCAGTCAAAGGGGGGAGGAGAAAAAAACCACAAACAAAAACACGAAACAGTATCCTTTTCAACAGTACAATCAATCTACAAACAAGTTTTTAGAATTATTTTACAACATTTCTTGTAGAATCAATTCTTAATACAAAAGATGCCCATTTTGGGTGTATATATATTTTCAGTGGTTTACTGTTGACTTATTTTAAATATATTAGTGTTACTACATGCAACTGCTTCCTGTAATTTAACAGCCTTTCCTTTTATTTACCTTCATTTACGTCTACCCTCTGTCTACCGAATAATTTTGTCTGACAGTCAAAGATGGTTGCCCTACTTTCTGCTAAATTAAATGCAACGGATTTAAACACTGGCCTGAAGAGGTTTGATTGCCATTTCAACACATGGATATAGTTACATTGATGCCTAAATTGCCGTTTTCTGCAAAGAGCTGTGCGATGCTGGTGTCAAAGACTAGGCAGTCACTATTCATAATGGCTGTTGCAATTCCCTCATGAATGGACCGAGGAGTCGCTTCCCAAGTCAATCGCCGCCTATGACCATTTAACTCCAGTCGATAAGCAAAGTTTTCCGCTTGCTTGCGTGTTCCTATCAGCTGTACAATCGCAAAGAACTGCTGGTGACCATCATATTTTTCTTGTTTCTCCAACACTAACATGAAATGAAAGCCAAAACAGGACTGCATCATAACCCAGTCCACAGCACCAGGAAGATTAATGTCTGTAGCAAGGAACACTATATCTTCTCCCTGAAGCGTTGTGATTGACTTATGCTGATGCATCAGGTGGGGCATTACAGCATCCAGAGAACCTTGCCATTTACATGAAGCACCGGGACAGGGACAGGAGTAAGGCCTAAACTCACACAGCTCCTCGTGGTCTGCTTTTTCGGTGTGGGGCAAAGTTATCTCGCATCCGGAAGAGGCGTATTTACATGGGAATAGTACAGAATTGGCAACTTTCTCCATAGCCAGGTTACGGATGGAGCCCAGCGGGCCTCGGCAGGTTGGACAGCACGTAAGTTTGGGGCGACAGTTGCTACAAACAAGGTGGCCACTCTGACACTGCAGGATTGGTGGCAGCACATAGTCAAAACAGACAGGACACTCAAAGAGACTAGCCAAGTCATTATTGGAAGCTGTAGTGCCAGTCAGCGCAGGCACCCTCTGCGATGGCGTACACTTGGAAGTACCTGTAGGTAGCGCTGTCGCAGTCTGACGGCTCATTTCTGTAACAGAAGAGAGAGAAAACAATGAGTACCTAAACACATTTCGTTTTCCTCCGCACATGGTATTTCTTCCTTTACAAAGAAGCTTCAAAGACAGACAGATACAACCCCACGTAATGCAGACCGCGGGTACGTCACCTGTAGAGCATCACCTGGTGCTGTGTATAACACAGACACTCAGATGACGAGCAAATACAACAAGCAAAGAAGTTCTGCTCAGTGTTCTGAAGTGGGATTTGCCTACTGGAAGCTGCAAAGGAGATGAGTAAACACACTAAAAATGTAACTGAAATCCTCAAAAAAAGTTTGCTGTTGGTTTGGGTTTTTTATATCGCATTTACAGAATAACCCCCTCAGCTCACGTGTGTGCAGTAACTAGGGGTGCTATGGGACAAGCCTAAGGCTGAGTTTTAAGTTGCTGTTTATTTAGTGAGGTAAGAAACTAGCCATTTTTAATGAAAAGAAATGTTAACTTCCAGATCTGACCTTCTCAGTAACCATGTTTGGTTCTGTTTTACCTCAAACCAGGACATTACTGTACAATTTTTTTTAAAAACTGGAAAACACCAGCAAGGAAAACCATAGCTAGGAAGGTCACTGCACTGGTTTCTTCCCACGACTCTCCATTTTCATTACTCTGTTACTAAGGCCCATGGCTTATAGAGCGCATCCATTGCTTCGGCTCCCTGAACTAAACCATTTGTGAAGACACCATAAAAGCAAAGCAATTTGAGAAATTCAAAATAGTAAATTTGAGAATTAATTTTAACATGCAAGTACTCGAGCACTTGCAGTAACTCAGGAAGGTGCTGTTACTGAAGCTTTACATGCAGTGGAGTTTACGCTGAAGTTCTGCTGTTTCGGACATCCCCAGACGAGAAGCGAAGGCTGGCTGACCTCCCAGTTCTCTCAGCATTCAACAGAGGCCTTAAAAGTACCGTGTTTCTTAGCGTGTTACAGACGCTGCACTGCCTCCTGCACCCCCCCCCGCTCTCCTCCTTGTGCAAAAGGAACCACCAGTGCTACCAGAAAAAATAACACTTCATTTTGAAGAAATAAACCTTACCTTTGTAGGTGAAGGAATGTTAAGTAAAATGCTATCCAAAATTGGCTTCCCTTACGCAGTGAGGTCCTTAACCACCTTAAGTGCTTCTCTGTATGTCACGCATGTAGAAAGCTCTCAAAATAAACCTCATCTTTAATCTCCTTGCTATTTGACATGAGAATATCAGGCAACAGGCAAGCTTCCCATATTTAGCATCATTTCACCCACAAACTTACTCATACTTGGACTAGATACCTCAAAGCAGCACAGCAAGCTGCATACTGAGCATGCTTTCGCAAGACATGCACTGTTTGTGGCACAAAGCAAAGGAACTAAGGGATTCCAACATACAAAGTAACTTATCCCCCCTCAACACTCAAAAAAGTAATCCTAGACAGGCAGTTTCAGATTATTCTACAGAAGCACCTCTCCCCAGTCCAGAGCTAGAAAAACAGGGGTCTCAAAGATTTGGTATTCAGTCACCAATTTTGAGCCTCCCGTGCCCAGTGACAGCATCATCTCACCCCTCCAAAGTCTCTTCCCTTCACCTCAGGCTTGTTGGACCAGGAACATCCAGTTCCCACCTTCAGGGAAAAAAATCCCTGCCATGCTGCAGTTTCCAGTGTTGGGCCTTACCTGATACTGTACAGATATGACAGGAATGTTTTTATCTTTTGGCCTTAATCTCCTACTGTGCGGCATTCCAGCTTAGATGAAAAGTTAAAGATATCTGTGACCAGTCAAATACATGTTCTGGGGAAGCGATGCCACATGTATTCAAACATGAGATTCAACCAGTAAGGTCTCTGTGACAACTGAGCACTGCTGCTGTTTTCCCCAGCACCCGTAGGTGGGAGGCTCGTGATGGCACACTGCGGCTCTACGCTCTAGAACAAGTCATACACACAGAATAATTGTACATGGAAGAACAAATTCTGATCACGTTGTTCGCTTGGAAAGGGCTTAGAAGTCACATGCATAGTTGTATGTAAAAATCTGAAAGTGCTTCCCTTCAAAAACTGTAAACACATTTCAGAACAGTTTGTGCACGTTTCATCTTACCTGAACCTAGACGTTCTGATCCCAGGACCCCCAGTAACCCACAGGTAACACTGGTGAAAGCCACCACCTTACACCAGTTGCCTAGGCAGTCTGACGGGCTGGGTGAGCTCTGATTGCTTTAATTACACCTCTCAGAGCCCATTCAACAGTTAAATTAAGCAACCTACAGACTTTGCGAGCACAGATGTACTTCCCACTGAAGCCTTCTAAGCTCGGGAAGTGCTAGAGAAAAGAACCGTACAGCCCTGCCTTGTCACTGCTCCTCTGTGTGACCAGCCTTCACTCGCACCTTCTGCAACAGAGGACAACCCCAAGGAGCAGGGAGGTAAAACAAGCCAGGATCTGTGGACCAGACCACCGAGATCAGCATGCAAGGAAGAAACTGGATAAAGGTATAAACTGTAATTTACCAAGTCTAAACCTGCCCAAAGCCTGCCTTTTCATCACACTTGTTAACACAAAGATGAATAATAGACATCATGATAGAAAAGTCAGAGAAGTTCATTTTTTATAACCACCTTAAAAACTACAAGTTAATCACAAGTGTTAACAGTGTAATACATTTAATCCATCAAACTACCGAAAACATACAATTCTAAACCAAGTAAAGTGAACTACCCGAGCTGGAAATAGTTTAAAGATATTATTAGTTACAAAAGCTTTGCTACAAACCCCCCTATACGCAGTATTAGTTATATTAGCTTTGTTTGCACACACTGGAAATAAGTCTCTAAGCAACAGTGACAAATAAGGTACACGAGGTGTCATCTTCAAAAGTATTAGCTTCTACAACACAAATTATTCAAAAAATCGTACAAATTTGAAAAGTGTAACCAACTGAGTGAGTGAGAAAGGGAAAATGTGTTAAGATTTCCTAGTTGTAGAAAAACGGCCCTCGATGACATCAGAACGCACTGAACCTGTTGACAAAGCTATTCTCAGCAGGGTTGTGGGGCAGGGTGAAACACACACGCTACCGAGATCTCGGAGGGACCCGACTTCACAGCCTCCCCCCAAACCAGCTGTACACCCCGCACCTAACGCGATCGAACAGGCAGTACCTTTCCCTTGGCAGGTTTTACTTCCCGGCAAGCAGGCGCACCAGGCTCCCTTCCAGGAGTGCAGAAAGCCGCAGGCTGATCTCCCGCTCATGGGAGGCCAACACGCTCATGCAGGAGAGCGGCC
>VZRU01008549.1:238185-251246 GCA_013398155.1 Pedionomus torquatus
CCCGCATCCACATCCACGCTCCGGTCTGGTACCCCAAAATGGTTCCCCAAACTTCCCTCACCGGGCCGGGCTCCTCCTCACCGGCACCGCCCCTCGTCCGCCCGCCGCTGCCCGGGGGGAGAGGCCCCGGCGGCCACCCCTACCGCCCCGCAACCGGGCACAGCCACCCGCCCCCCGGCTTCTTCAGACACCTACAGAGAGACGGATCCGAGCATCTTCCCTAATTAACTGTTTGTAAAAGCTACAGATTCCGTTCCAAACTCTTCTCCTACATGAGTTCCCCTTCCCGTTCCTGCTATTTCAAGACTGCTCAAATTAGCATTTTTCACCGTGGATCTATAAAGCACCCAGTCAACAAGACTTCTCTCCGTTTGTACAAAGCTTATTAATTCAAGCACAATGATAATAATCTCAAGGAAAAGACCGGGCCAAGAGATTTGGAATGATGTGGCGTATTTGAATATCCATACGGACTAGAAAATAAATAAATAAATAAACAAATAAATAAAGAAAGAGAACAGCTCAAGGATAAAGGAGCTGGAAATCAAGCCAACATGCTTGCATGATGCACACACTGGACTCAGAAGAGCTCAGGCATTACCGAATGCAGATGTAATGACGATAAGATCATGGAAGTACAAGATTCAGTGGAGGCACCAGAAGAAGACCCTGCAATAAATTGTTTTGGTCACATAAAAAATAAGGCCACAGTATCTTAGTAAAGAAAATTATCTTAAAGAATGCTCTCCTACTACTTGAAGCGCTGCTCAAGGAAGACTGGCAGCTTGTATCAGCACTGTGACACATGCACATAACACCTAATTATTACTAATAAAGACAATCTACTCGATAGAAGGCATACCCCAGCTTCACCCCCAAATGTGCGATACACACAGCCCTAGTCAAGAAACTTTCAAAGCAAAAGAGAAATGCTGAAGAAAAACAGCAGAGAAAAGGCTTTCGAGAAACTAAGGGCGTGTTCTAAAGCACGTTCTGAAACTTGCCCTCGGCTTTCTCCCCTGCAGCACAGCAGCCCTCCCCAAAACAAACCCAGGAGTCCTCCGGCAGGTTAGCTAACACCCTGTGCCACACTGAGATGTAACCTACCTGCCCAAAGAGAGAAAGCCTTCAAAACTCCAGATGGGGCAAAAAAATTACAGTGAAAATGGAAAGGCACAATCAATCTGCTGTCTAACAAGCTCGGTGGGAGGTGCAGACGTAAGGAAAGCAGTTTCAGGGGAAGTTCACAAAGATGATGATGTACCTCGCGTGCCACAGAATTAACAGAAGTACACGGGAACAGACAGACACCCTTTCAGCTTCTCATCTCGCAAAGGTGTTTGCTTCAGACACCATTCCAGAAATCACATTCCTGCACTGCACTGAGATACGGGGCACAAATTCAAGGTAACATCACCTATTTCTCCAAAATCTTCACTCATATCAAACAGAGTAAGACTTGGGTTTAACATTGTAATTTGTCTTTGAGAGGGTAACTGAATATTCATTTTGGAAAAAAGCACACAAAACTTCTGTATAGTCTATATAATCTTAATGGCTGGAGGGGGAAAAACCTCATTATATAATGCTGAAGAGTGATGCAAGGACAGGGAAAAAATGCCTTATCAAAAACGTCTGGATGTGATGCAATAAGATCCTTTTGCAATCACATCTCAGAATTCAGAGACTTCCCTTCAAAACGCATTCTGAATGCATTACAGCCATCAACAAAGTAATACCAAATCTCTCAAGTTTTTCAACTGTACATTCATATTTGAAAATGAGAGTATTTTAAAAACAATAACCTGCTACAGAGCACTGGCAATGAGAACATTTCCAAGTTGTGAAACTCACTGAGAGGTTACCTTTTCCAAGATGTGATATACACCAAAGAATGTCACAACCCAAAAGCTAAACAAATTGTTGAAAATACTCATTAAACAGGTGTAAATAAGAACTGAAGAGAAGGTAGAGAAAGATTAGCCAATATCATCAGGTGTTTGTACAATTCAATATCGGTAACTTTTGTAAAATATCGTAAACAACATACATTTTGTAAAATATTAGACAGAATCAACTGAAAAGGCTGAAGAGTCACCATTTTTTTCTTTGGCAGCAGAAGGAAGGTTTCACCAACGCAACAGCAAAACTAAGTGTGTGTATATTTAGAAACAAGAAGGGGTGGGGTGTGTGTGCACACATACATACAAGTACACACAAAGTACATAGTATCACGCCCAAGAAGCTGCCAGCGTTACTGATACACAAGTCTAAAGTGAATACTATCTTGAGAATGAAGGTAATTAAAAAGCATGTTTTGTTCTGATTAAAAAGGGGTACCAGTATATTTTAAGTAGGGAACTTTCTTGCCATTTTAAAAGTAGCGTTAGGTTAATTTTATATTAAAAATTCTTAGGATACTGTATTTTTGAACTATAGCTGCTCAATATAGTTCAAAAATCCTATCACTACTTTTGACTAATACCTACTGTTTCTGAAAATAATTTTCCAAGGATTCCACCTTTCCTCTGTCCCCTCTCACACTAGTAATTGTCAATGTACAGCACAACAGAAGGGAAAAGGGTTTTAGCAGGATCTAGTGAACATATTATATATTACCCTCACCACCACCAAACCCATACTTCAGTGATGCAACTCATAACGTGAAGTGTATTATGCACAAGTGTCTCAGAAAAGCTTATGGATATTTTTAAAAAAAACCTAATATGTTTTTACTTCTATTTAAATTGTAAAGGATATCTTAGAGCCCAAGGTTTTTCCATTTTGAAGCATATCAATTTATCCCTCTTTACTCTCGGAGATATTAGACCACAAAGGCCCAGCATGGCCAACACCAAAAGCCTGCCTGCTTCTGCAAATCTGACAAGGTGGGCCACAGAAATACACATCCCTGCTTCTACACAGCCTCTGTGCCTACTGGCCTACTTCAAAACTTTTAGAAGACAGCTCATGACACCAATTATTAATCAACTACATAAGGCAATTAATTTCTATTTACACTCTGGTTTTGATTCATGAATTCTGAATTTTTTTCAACCCTTCCAGACGCTGTTTTCCTTAGTGCCCTTAACTATATGCTATTTGTTATTTCAGACACCTCAGGGTTTCTCTTTTCCTGTGTAATAACCAAAACCCAGAGCAATCCAATGTAATAGAATATTATAAAACAAGACACAAAAAAATTTACTAAATTGAGGCAAATCTCATCTCTTTTCCGAAATGCCATCTGTCCACTTCATCTCTTTTTCATAAAAAAAAAAATGCAACAATTTCCACTACCTTTTAGTGACCTGGTCTGCCTGAAATCGCAGGTTGTTTTTTTCTTGCACCTCGAGATACTCCCTGCAAACCCCTCTTTTCAATAACAAATTAAAATGGATTTATAGGAAAAGGACTTATATAATCATGGAATCAGTCATCCTCTTCATGGCTACCTCTGCACTGAACCACCAGACCTTAATGCTCACGTTTCTGATACTATCATGTATGTTCTCTTGTACACAATACTATCACCGATGGAGTCTTTACTAGTGGGCAATTCAGATCTTCTCCAAATTCAACACATACTACGTGGCAAACGCAGATACACACAGCACTATGTAAACACCAACAGTATTATTATACACCCACCAAATTACAGTGACCTGTTTCTAATCCAATACAAATCTCGAGCCCTGGTTAGCACTGTTTGACTCCTGCTTCATCACTATCATATTAACTATTTCTCCTGCCTATCTATACCAGAATATTAAACGTCAACCCAGGGGGTGCATTTTTCTAGCTGTAAAGGATGATCTTTCCAACAACTTCATAATGTAAAATTAAGAAGAAACAACGTCCTATAGTAGATATACAACCACATAAAAATCATAGTAGCAAGCAACTACTACCATGACTACAGCATTTATTTTTAAATGCAACAAAGAACTTCATCAATTTTAAAAGTGAGTAACATACACTCTAGCCAACCAAAGCCCTCCATATTCTAGAGCAACAAGATCCCAGTTAGCATGGAACATCAAAGACTACACTGCTATGCTGCTCCAGTCTTTCGAAGACAGACAAGCTGAGGAACAAAATTCAGAGAAAAAAATGATTAACTGATAAAATCCCAAATTTCTTGAATGAAAACAAAAAATGTCTGATCAATAGCAAAAACCTGAGTAAAAAAAACACTCACTCTCTACTACATAATCAGAGAATATCCCAACTTTCACATGACTTATAATGAAACATAGCATTAAAGAAGAAAACAGGTTTCTCTCTAGATTCAGACCATCAACAAACCATGAAGCAAACTAGGATGTTTATATTCTCCATCTTTTGAGCTTGGAAGGAAGCAGGACAGAAAGCAAAAGCCATGGGAACTATGAAGGAAATGCCTGAAAATTCAAGCTGTACTATAAACAATTTATCGAATATCACCTCTAGAAAAAGAAAACACAGCAATACATTAAATAAACCAGTACAAGCAACAACAGCAAAAAATACTGATATTTGGTAATGTATTGTAATAAAAGAAAGTTAAGCCATGAAGTAGCTTACAGAAGAAACAATCTTTTCCACTATATGTAGTTAAACAAAAATACCAAGAAAAAGAACCATTCTTTAAATACAAATCAAATGTACATGGTCACTTCCAAACTGGATTTTCCTTTTTGAGAACAAGCAAATAACTTATCTCACCGACACTGCTGAATCCCACCCACTACAGAGGAGTGATGATGGCGATACAGAAATACATCTCAAAGCTGGGTACTGCACACTCTTGCACAGTACCTGAAGTGGTGCTTTGTGACAAAAGCCTTCTCTTTTCTCCACTCACTACCTGGGTATTCTCAGTGCAGAACCTTGACATAGGACACCTGAACCTCTAACACGACCACACATGGAACCTATAGAATGATAAACTATAGCGTGAACTTATACCAACAGCTCTCCCGCACCAGCCTTCTCAGATACCAAGCCGAACACGCCATTCTGCAGCCTGCCATAGTTTGAGCACAGGAAGCTAATGGAGATAAAGCACAAGTATGGGTTTCAAAATAAAGATGGCAGAAACCACAGAATCTAACAAAATTAAAAAAAAAAACAACACCACCAAACGTTCATATGAAAACACAGGCAACTCTATGCAAACAACAGGGAAAACAGTTTTTATTTTATTTTTTAGTAATATCTAATTTCCTTTCACTGTGCACAGAGCACAATGAACTGGGCTCCATCAGGATCATCTTCCAACAATAATTTAGCCCAGTAATTTCTATAAACATGTAGACAGTTACTTCTTAAAAGTCCCAAACATAGCATATAGCAATAAAATGTAAGAAAGGACACAGGACAATCAACTAAAAAGTGAATTAGAAACAGCACCAGGAAAANAAGAAGTTATTTTCATGCTGTAACATATGCTACCATTCAGAAGTATTATCTAAAGCAGGAAGCACTTAATTCTGTTCTACAAGATATCATAGATGGGCTCTGTATACAATTACACTCTATTAGTAAAAAAAGAAAAACAAACACCACGAGCCTCTGTAAATGGTAACAGCAAATCCTACCGAGTGTGACAATTTGGGGGCTGTGCTTCTTTCCTCAGTCTGATTTTGCAAAAACTATACTCTTCACTGCATACTGTAATTGCCACGCAATATTGCATCACCATTGCTGTGTCTGTGGCAGACACAGGGAAGAGGGTGTGGCATGGAAATGCCTACCTTAATTCAGTAAGGCTGAACTAAAAGAGGTATCTGTACTTTGATGCGTCTTCACATAAAAAAAGCCTCCCACGATAACTCTTCCAATTCAAGCTAAAGGCCTATTTTATGCTCAGTATTTCTCCTGAATAACTAAATTGTATTAGGGACCAGATCATCAAAACAACCAGACCTGATCAAGGAGGAGCTGGCCTACAAAAGAGACTGATCATGACACAGAAAGCTGCTCTGTAGGAGGAGTCAGGACAGGATTACATATGTTGACTATTTCTATATACAGACCTCTCCATCTTGTGCATTGCTTAGGTGTATACATATTTCCATCTTAACTAATAATTTATTCTTGTAATCTTAATTTGTTATGCATTCCTGTATGCGGTCCTGATGTCAGTAGAGCCCCATGAGGAAAGGCAACCTGACCTGTGGAGGGCCTACACGTAGGGCAAGGCTTGGAGAAGCAAAGCCCTGATTCCCAAGTACAGTGGCCCAAGGTGCGTCAGACGTGGAATCTACACCTAAGTACGTCCAGCACCACAGAGCACACAGCAGTGACACTGGAAGCCTAACTCACCAGAAAGTAGTCATTTTTCAGAACTTCTAGTACTAACTTAGCCAAACTCTCTAGTTGTTTTGAGGGAGAGTTTTTACAAGTTGTTTTTCTTTTTTAAATCCAGCTGGTTTTTTTTTCAGAATCAAGAACATTTAGGTCAGTGTCAGATAAAGGTAATGTCTTTGATCACACACACACATCCCACAGAATAAAATGCACAACACTGTAAATGTAAGAGGTCAAGCCCATCTTTTAAACATTTTCTTTTCTACATTTTGGAAGCAAGATTTTCCTACTATGAATACCTAATTCAGAAGAAAAGCTATGGAAATCTAAGATGGGACACAGGCTTCTGTATGGTGTTGAGCTACTGCAGGTAGAAAATAAAACAGCACTGAAATTATCTACATTGTAACAAAAATAAGTCCTTAGTAAAAGAATTGCAAAAACCACAGTGGCATTTTCACACTTCTGACAGTTCCAAACCTTCAGTACTCCATTTCTTTGAACTCCCACCTTCTACATGCCCTGTGTTTCTAGCATCCATTCTTTGAAGTACATGTGCCTCCATTAAAACCAACACAATTTATTTAAGCTTTCCCTGCTCATCAGTTCTCAATCAACTGTTTCTGTAGCACTGTTACACAACAATTCAACAAACACCATTAATATTTTTTTTAAATTGTTATTGCAACATTACTCAAATTCTCAAACTTGGCTATTGACAAGTCTACCATGGTCACGCTCCTGCACAGAGCAACAGCTCTTTTCACAAAAACGTCAGTTCTAGAAGGCAGCTCTATTTCATTAATAAGAGCACTCTTCCAGCAAGTATTATCAACCTGAGGCTCAGCAAACAGAAACAGGCTGAACTGCTGACTCCACGGACCACCATGTTACATGAAAAGATTGAGCATTCCTTGAAACATCAAAAAAAAAAAAAAAAAAAAAAAAAAAAGAGTGATACTAGAGCTGTAGTCTGTGCCATGGGAGACCTGGATTTAGTTCCTGCTCTGTCACAAGTTTCTGAGTCACCACAAGCAAGTACCTCCCTGCTTTTTACAGGTTTTAAAATATGAAAAGGAGCTGTGAGTCTCAGACATAAACACAAAAGGGAATGAATTAACTTGATAAAGATACTAAATTAACTCTGTAGACCCTATTCAAATTTACTTCAGGTTAGTAATAACTAAGTATCATTATTCACTAAAGGATACTACATTAAATTATTTAACCTTCCGGTTTCAACAGTCAGCAGCAGTCAGACTTCACTGCCTACTTGCCGTCTCTGGCTCACGTATGGGTAACTCTATTCATTCCAGTATTCTGTACAAAGAGACAAATTAGGGAGACATTCGCAACACCCTTTTCACTAATTCTATTAGACTTAATCTGAAGGCCTCCTTCTGAGCCATCAACTCCATACTGACATTTTATGGAAAGCAAGTAAAGCAACCTTTCCTTAGAAGGATCCTTGCATTACAAAAGCAAACATCCCTCAACTTTCTTTGCAAAAATCCAGCCACCAAGTTTTTGAAGCAAGTCCGAATTCAGCACAAAAAGAGCTCTAAGGCAAGGGAATTACATATTCTTGTGTATGACTCTCAACAGGTGTCTCTCAAACGCTAAGTAAAATGCACTCACTATTTCACTTATTTGTATTGCTTGGGAAATGCTTAATGGCATACAAAATTAAAATTCAACCGTAATCATTCTGAAGTCAGGACTGAGTCTGCACCAGGAAATAAAACACAAGATATTATAAATGGATTGGAAACAACAGGAGTAGATGGATCTTTCTGCTACTCTCTTTATCAACACATATCACTTTGTCCTTCTCCACGAAACACCATCCTCTCTTCTATTATGTAATTAAATCAAAATTGGAGTCTACATTGCAGTGCTGAACCTCAAACATCAAATCCTAACAAGGACTCACTATCTACAGTGTAACCAAGCTTCAGTACTTTTTAGCCTTTTTCTTTTACAGGAGTGTCACAAAAATATATTAGATTGGAAGATCAAGCATTCAAAAATTAGGAAGTAATAAATTTAAATTTTCACAGGCTATTCTTAAGTCTACTTCCTTAGATGTACATTAAGGAACAGCCTTCCTGAAATAATCTTTTTCCCCCACACTCAATTCCTTCAGTAGACGAGCACCTGTACATCCATGGAAGCATTATGATTGCTCAAGAAACAACTTCTCCTTAAATGGAACATCTGATTTTAAAATAAACCTGTTTAGGGCACCAGCTGCTTTTAATATGCATAAAAGTACTCTTAAAATTACTGCTTTACAGGTGCTGTTTTAGAAGAACGACCGTCTCAACTTCTATTACGGAGTGCATACTTTTTATTTGTAAAAATTTCCTTTCTAATGATTATACTTGACCTAGCACAAAGCCAGACTAAAATTTTATAGTACGCCATCAACATCTGCCAGCCAAATTATTCCCTAGTCACACCTGTGCAACCAGTCTTCAAATTATATCTTTAATGTACTTGCGTAATCACACAGATATCGGCCACATAAAGATGAACCCTACAAAAATTAACTCACAGCTGCGTGATATCTTTATGCGTAAAAAAGGGGAAAAATTCCTGTGAACAGAAGTAATATTGTTATTCTAATGAACTGTATATTACATATATATGTGTGGACATATATTTCAAAATAAACAGTCACTCAGAAATCAAAACATTAGTTGAAAAGAGCATTTTCATAGCTTTTACAAGACAACAACCGCACACAAGAAGGAAAGGAACAAGACTTAAAGTTCACATACAGACAAAAGTGAACAGATTTACTAGCTTTAGAGTAGCTCTACTAGACTAAAACTTAGCTTCAGTCAAACATGAGAAGTTTATCTTTTACACCTTAAAGTGAAGTTATGTATGTGTCAACGCACAAATGCCTATTGAAAAATAAAGAAGGTTGAAATATCTGATCAAAGACAGCAAAATATGAGTCCTGTATCCAGTCAAAAAAAATGACAAGAGCTAATGAATTTTCAAATATTTTTAAAAAAGTAAAAATCACAGAGTCCATTTTCACAGATCTGAGGACAGGATTACGGTCCTGGTTCTAAGCTGATACACCGAGTTATAGTCATCATCTTTCGAAGAGAAAGTAGCAACGTTACATGTTGGAAAGGTTCTTGAATGTTTTAATAGCGTTTTTAAGAACTGCTTTGAGTACTTCTTAGGAGCCTTCAGATACCATTACAATTAACTGAAGAAAATTGTTCATCTACAGCCCAAAGAACAATCCAGCAGATACAGGCTCCTGGGACTCAAACACAGTATGTCAGAGTGCAAGTCCATCATTTCTACAACCAGCCAAAGCAAGCTGCCACCAAAAGGAATGGTTGTGCTGCCTGCCTTTTCTCCAATTAGCTTTCTTTCTCTTTAAGGTAACGCATTCAGCAACATTAGTCTTGCACAACTAGGTAAATGCTTACACTGGCACACCAGGAAGACACCAAAACAATGTTAGCAATGGAGGACGAGACCATTCTTAGCTGTAAGCCTGCACTTACACTATCTGGAGAGCACCCACAATGACAGAAGATGACATCTCCTGCAGCAGCACCGGCTTTTATGTCACTATGCAGAAAGCTGCTCTGCAAAGTGAACCAGATGATAGCTATCCATTCCCCCACAGGCAACTAGTTTTCAACTCAATCTGTGGATAAACCAGCCCAATTCACATTCACATCGGTGACAGCAACATTGCACGTCACCACTGGCAGCCTGAACAGAAACTGTCTTCAGCTGCTGCAGAACTGTACTCTGGATGTGCCACAGCTTGTTCAGTGCTGCATCTTCTTTCCTAACACATTAGTTCTTTCCTAACACTGCTAGGTTACGAGCAACTGACCACACATTTCAGAAATAACACTAAGCGACTTTTAGAAAAATTGTAGGAAAGACTAACTTTCAAAACCCACTTCAAACTAGTACCTACATCACGTTTCAGCATAAAGCAACGTGTACTAAGATTTACAAAACAGAATTTAGAAACCTAGTATTTCAGTTGTCATCTCCTTGCAAAAGATAGAAGACATCGAACCTTCCCTCGTGAAAGATCTGTAATATAGAGTAAACAGAAACAACAAAGATAAGCCTTTCAATACACCTACCTTTCTAAGCTAGACATCAGCTCTAGTGATTTTGATGTAAAGGAATTTATTTTCAAGCTTTTCTTCCCCTAATTTAATACCAAATTGTTTTAAAATACTCCTACTCCAGTTAAAGCCTTTTCAACCTTTTGACAATCTGTACATGAGCGAAATTTAACATATAATTTTCCTTTGTATATAGTTTTCTTTTGACATATTTCATCTGAACACTTACTTGAAAATAACTCTTAAAAAGCGTAGCATTCTAAATGTTCCTCCCTGACAGCACTCAAAAAAACAAAATACAACCACCGAAAAGCCACTGTGGTCTTTCATCAAAGACTGAATGAATTTTGTTCCGTTTAGTACTATACGCAAGAACTGTAGGAAAGAACTTTAAAATATTAACTTTGTGCCACACAAACCAAAGTTCAAAGAACTGCTGTTTCACTTTAAAAGAGCTGATGACTAATTCTTTAAGCAATAGAAGTTATCACTACACTCTCCCTGTTTTATTTCATGTCTCAGCAAGGTCATCAATTGTTAGAGAAAAGATACAAACCTGTTTCTAGATAAGACAAACAAAAAACAAATCAACAACTCTCTGTAGATGAATTTGTTGCATTTTCAAAATCAATTTTGCTGTAGGAATACATCCACAGCGATTTTTAAAAATGCATTTCCAGATGCAAAAGGACAAATATGGTCTGCACCATTCAAATATTTTACTTCGCCACCGAAAACACAGCCAACCTCAGCTTCCGTATTCAGCTTCTACAAGGGGAAACAAGTAAAAATCAGAAGTGCACCATTTGGTTAACTGTAATTATCTAGGACTTTATCTGATTAAAGTACTGTGGAATTAGTAACCAAATCTCTCATGATTCCTGCGATAACACAAAGAATCACCATTTTACAGATTAACTCAGCAGGCATATATTTAAAATAATTGTCTTGGGCATTACAGAAACATAGTACGTAGTCTGGATTAGAACTAGAACATACATAGATATACGAAGTGTGGCATGAAACCTGAGCATTAATGGGACATTAATGCTAGGTTACCATCTTCTTGCTTCACCTAATCTAGTTAACAACTGAACTTACTATAGCGTGATATAAAACCATTAAAGCAGAACATCTATTTGGCAAAACTCAGCCCAAGTGCTAAAGCTGACAATGCAAGACTACCAACACTATTACAAGAAGAAAACTAAAGCAAAGCAATTCTAACTTAAAATTGGGAACATTGTGTTTCCCATAGGAGCACATGTATAGTCTTCCAGAACACTTCATGTGAAAAACAGAGTTGATAAAGCTGTCTTACTTGATTTCTTTGATTTTTCAGACCAAGAAAAAGTGTTACTTTTTATGTGAACGTGCTCACGCTGCCACTTCTTCTGCATTAGAGGCAGGTGTCGTTGACATCTGAGCAGTACCTCTTTCTCAATTCACACCAAGCAGACAGCAGCAACTATACTCGAACCTAAGTATGGAAAGTACTTGTGTTATTTAAAACATTTACTTTCCTTAATTCACACCTACTTAGCTAGAGCCACTGAGTTTCTGAGCTAACTACAATCTAATTAGATTGTAGCATTAAAACCTTATCAACAGATATGACAAATTAATGGACAAGATACTTTGTCGTAACATGCACTTTCAGGACCAAAATACTCATCATTTTATCAGTTTTGGAATTCTCAAGTCACAACAGATTGCTAAAACTGCATCACTGACGGATGAGTCTTACCCTTGTGCTTTCCTGTATAATCTTTCACTGTTGTGAAAAGTGCTAAAGCTATTTAAGAATATTAGTTTCTACTGAACTTAGCGCAATCACTTCTGACACTTAATTTTTGCATCAATGTTGTAGTGTAGAACAAACGATAAAAATAAAACTAAATTTATTCTTTAGGTATACTCCTCCAAGTTATCTTCTGCAACAGATGACTAGTCCAGAGATCCAAGTTTTATCCTAAAAGGTATACAGGTATTAGCCTACCTGTATTTCAATATCTCGAATCTTCTTGAAGACTAGCTTGAATAAATCAGGGTTGAGAAGAGTCCCTTCCATTCTTTCCTCCCCTCTGGAATAGACCATGCCAGCCTCAGACTTTAGAAGGGAGATAAGCAGACAACTGAAACTATGTCCTGTGTGTGGAATATCATCCCATGTCCTTCACAAGCTTCCTAATATCCATTCATCTACCACATTAAACAAATCAAGTCACTTGATCTATTTATTCAGCATGTAAGTAAACTGCTTATTGCAGGAAAAAAGGTACTGTTCACCCAGGCTGGCTGCAATAGAGACTGAAGAGTGGGTATTGGAGACATCGTATGTTTACAGTTACAAACGAAGTATGGGCATATAATAAAAATGCCACCAGTTCACCACTGGAAAAGAAACTTGGTTCTTCTCCTGAATAGATCCTTAGAATGCTTTGCCTTTCACTACAAACGCTATTGTTTCCTGTCCTTTTAAAATCGTGGAGAAGTGAGAAAAAAGGACGGTCTCCGGCCTTTTAACTTTGTAAGAGAACCCGTGGGACGCACGAGAATCTCCCGTGCTCTTTGCTCTCTCCGGGTGAGAGAAGAGGCAGACGGCAGCCTGCCCAGGACATGTCACAGAGGGGCAGGCTGCTT
>VZRU01008566.1:1663-13654 GCA_013398155.1 Pedionomus torquatus
CAGCTTTTCACATTCTATCCATTTCTTGATGTAGAGGGCAACATCTCCACCCCTCCTTCCTCACCTGTCTCTTATGAACAACCTGTAGCTATTGATAGCAGCACTCTAGTCATAGGATTTGTCCCACCAAGTTTCAGTAATGGCAACTAGGTTGTAGCTTGCTAGCAGCAGACTTCCAACTCCTCCTGTTTGTTGCCCATGCTGCATGCATTGTTGTAGAGGTACTTCACCTGGGCTGTTGGCCATGTCACCTGCTTGGAGGAACATGCCTTAATTTCTTTGAGGCATTTCACCGTTTTTCCCCTGTTGGCTCCTATTACCTCAGGAGCCCCTGGCTCATCTCTGTAGGACTTCAAGCATGCTGCAGTGTAGCCAGTACATCTCATAGCAACAGGCTGAGGGTCTTTGCTAGCACCCCAGGTTTATTAGAGGAAGCTGCAGCTGGGGTAGTAGTTTTAAAGCAGAAGAGAACATGCTGGGAAGGAAGATGGAAGCAGGGGAAGGAGTGGCAGACAAGGCATGGGGCTGGAAGCAGATTGTACAAATTTAAGCTGTTGATTTGGCTTGTTAGTCACAAATATTAGTTTTCAATTGTTTTGGGTTATTTCCCCTTAATTTACAGTGCTCTTATGTTAGTTACAAATCAACAGTACTGGTAATAAATAAGTTACCAATGTGTAGTTACTAAAGATGTGAATGAGGGGGATATATTTGTATGGAAATCTGTAAAGCCTGCAGTGGGCTAGTGAAGTATATGACAGATAAGAGCATACACAGAGGAAGGGCAGTGTGGAAATCCCTCTCTCCATTGCTCAGTCCCATTTCTTCTTTCATCTTAAAACAAACAAACAAATAAATTAGCTCAAACTAGCTAATTGGAAAAGTAGTGTCTTTCATCTGCAGTTATGTTAAAAAGGAGATAACTGGGCAACTACATGGAGGAAACAAAACCAGTTTTGCATATTGAAATAGTTTCTGAAGGCATCATGTAAATAAAAACTCTCTGTGGAGTTCTGAGTATTTGCTAAGTATTCCATCTTTAAACCAGTGCTGGGAAAGGATTGATATTTTCAATGAAAAAGAATTACCCTGTTTGTTTCCAAAATGCAATTGCCCCCATATGTGCTCTGAAAGCACTCTAGAACTACCTGTCCTGAATTGTTGCAGATGCCAGAGGAATCACAGTAGCCTGAATGAAAGGTGTTTCAAGGTGCACCATTGTGTAATCCTATAGAAAAGCTGGCTTGTTCTGTGGAGGTAAAACTTAATGTTGCTTGTTGAAATACAAAAGAGAGTAAAGGGGTGAATCTTTAATAGTTCATAACATTTAAGTGTAATTGTATTCCAAATAATTCAGCATTGTTTTTCCTGCATCCTAATTTTTATAGATGTACAACTGAAAGGCAAAGAGAAGGGACAGGTGAGAGGAAACAAAATGACCAGTCCTCATCCAAAAGGATATAAACTTGAACACCGTGTTTGGCATTTTCTTACAGGCATGCTGAGTGTTCAATCTCTTACCTTTTTTGTAATGTGCAAAGTGGGGGAGATCCTGAACATCAAATCACAGCAGTTCTTATAAATAAATTATATTGGAGGTGTTCACTTCTTAAAGTAGGTTCTAAAAGTGGTATTGTATTCTAATAATTTACTGATACCTTTACTTTGATAGTTTAATAAATTTCACTGAAAAAGCTCATTCATTACTATCTCGGTTATGAGCAACCTTAAATGAATCTGAAACTGAAGAATGACAAGAAAAAAAAATATAAATTATAGTGTAACTGTCAAGGGAGAAGAGAATTGTGTAGTTACAAGGAAATTGTTTAATTTTTAGGACTGCTGTAAAAGAAGGAACATTTTAAGGGAACCTTCAGGTCATTCTAGAATGTGAATGTAATCCAGAAGGAAAGGATTAGTACATAAGTTTGGGATAGACCAAAATAAAATTATTTTGGGGTTAATATCTATTGCTGATTATTCAGAAAAGAAAAAAAATTAAATCAAATAGTGTGACAGGAAGTGAGGAATTGAAGGAAAGTAGCTGAAGGCTTACCAAAAACATTTGGTGTGCTTTTTACTGGCTTTATAACTTTCTAAAACTAAACTCTAAGGGTGGTGAAACACTGGAACAGGTTGCCCAGGGAGGTGGTTGAGGCCCCTTCCCTGGAGATATTCAAGGCGAAGCTTGACGAGGCCCTGGGCAACTTGGTCTAGTTGGGGGTGTCCCTGCGACTGTGGGGAGGCCAGACTAGATGACCTTTGGAGGTCCCTTCTGACCTGGATGATTCTATGATTCTAAACTTGTTTCAAAGGGATCAGGAAAGAGTCATAGATAACCATCTAGGTTGAAGTTGCTATGACAAGGATCCTTGAAAACACAAAGCATGATTTCAGTGGAAAACGGAGAACTCTTAAACTGTGATGCTTTGCAAGGCTTGGGGATAAAGATTAGGAAGAGGATATATGGACTTGCAATAATGTTAAGGTGGATTTTGGACTAAAAGGAAATTGATACACTTGTGGCAAGATCATACTTAGAATCCCATCAATAGAAGGCATTAGCAAGCTGGATTTAATGCAGACAGTAAGCAGTGAAATAACTGAGGCTGGAAGGACTGAGTTGGGAAGGTAGAGTCTTAATAAGCAGCAATAATAAATTTATCTTGGGTAAACTAAAAAAAGGGTTGAAGGGCTATGTTCTGCTTTTAAAAAGAGTAAACTCACAGAACCACAGTAGGAACAACAGGTAAACGTTTAAATTGAGTGTCAGGAAAATGTCCCAAGTATTATTCTAATAGGTTCAGTCTCCCAAAGATGATGGGGGATACTCAAGAGTTGGACTTGATTTGTCTGAGCTCTCTTTGTGTTTGCTTTGGCAAACTGAGCTCTGTTGTTCTGGAACCAACATGAGGTTTGTCTTCTACAGAGGCAGGCCTTGCTCCAATTGATGGGAGATAAATATAAGCATTGCAAATACCAGGATATGTTTCTTTAAAGAAGAAATATAAGGAATGGATTTTGTGCTGGTCAAGAGAAGAGAAGGAAAATCAACTGTTTCTCTAAAAACTACTGCTCATTGGGCTTTTCTTCCTTTCCAAAATTTCTGTGGAAATTTCTGGATTAGTCTAGAAATTTGAGGCTTTGTAGTAATTTTGCTGTGCTGGAATATGGTTATTAGCTATTTTTCAAGTGTCTGATATTTTGCAGTATGTAGAAACCTTCTGATTAGGGGCTGTTTGGTAAAATGTGAGCACGAGATGTTTCAGGCAACTCTGTATTGTTCCACAAAGCCAACACAGAGCAGATGTTACCTTGCTCAGGACCTGCCAAATAATTTTTATTCCAAGATATAAACCTCCTGTTTTCTCACTGTGTATATATCTTTGTGATAGGCCTGTTTGTATCACTGGATTAGTGCCATTTGACCCTCCTCTGTCCAAGATTCTGCTTTGTAAAGGTGTACAAAGAATGCACTAATGTAGTGATGGCATTAGTACAAACTGGATTTGATGCTGTCTTCAGGGGGTTTGTTTCTGGATGTATGTGTCTCAGGGTTCCTGGTTAAGTAAAAGGAGATGATTAAAGCTTTTGCTTTTATACTTGATCAAAGGTGATGGTAGCAGGAACTTTACTGCTGGTATTTTCTTTGCTCATGATTATGTAGTTTAAATGAAAGCTCTGGTTGTCGCCGAGATAATCTTCACTATGTTTACACTGGTGGGCAAAGCCTTCAGTCCATTTATTTCTTTTGCATGTCTGTGCCTGCTGTTTCCTATGGAAGGGGTCCAGTTTTTGTATCTGTAGGATTGTTTCCTGTAGTTTTCCCATTGCTGCATGCTGTGGACTGTGCACTGTGCTCCAGCGTTCACCAAATAAACTCTGCCACAAGTTACAGGAACAATTGTTTTGCAACTGCAGTGGAAGCTCATTGACTCTTCTGTTGCCATTATATGAATTATATATGTTTTAAAATAATATTGCTCTATTAGGGGAAGGCATTGGGGTTGTTCTGCCCTGAGGAGAGAGTTAACAGGTTGGAAAGGAGCTTCCAGAGGCAAAGTTTGTGTCTTAAATTTGAGAATGTTGAAAGTAGGATTATGGATGTAACAGCAGGTGTTGTGGTTGTGTTTTGTTCAGGCTCTGTATGAATATTTTGCATGAAACTGGACCTCTCATTGCAACCTCTCATTGTCAGTTGGGGACAGAAGAGGAAGTTCTTTCAATGTTTGGGATTAATCACTGGTTGCAGACGTGCGTTCGTGTAAATTATGTCTAGTTACCATAGTGGATAATAAATTCCTGAAATCAAAACTTAAAGGTGGGGGGAAACCCTCCCAAAACCTTAAATCTGCAGACCAATTTTCTAGACCTTCCCATGTTTCCAGCCACCATCTCCTCTCTGTTTTCCACTAGTAATGAAAACAGGATTGCTTATAAAGCAGAAGGGTTGAAATGCGACATTGTGCTTTTAGCGCATAACTGTTTTCTTTCCATCCCTGAGTTACAATAGGTGCGTGGAAAAACTCAGTAGAAGAATGCACTGCAGAAGATTGGAGTGAAGATGTAAGTGTACCTCGTTGGATAGACCAATTGATTATTTACCCTTTTCAGAGTTTGTGTTATCTTAAATACATTTGGAGTAATACTTTGCTGTATGCATGCAATGATATTTCTTACTGTGTTTCTTGCTGTTAATTCCTGTTTCAAATTTAGATAAGTTTACTTTAAAAATAAAATTGAATCAGGAAATATTAATTTATTTTGCTGGGTGGACAATACATAGATAATAAAATTTTAAGTTTTATCACCAGTTAAGTATTTGTGAGTTATAGTTCTCCACTGCTCATTGCTGATGGGTGTTAACCAAATGCTTCCACCTACTATTGTGTAGGGATTTAAAGCCATATTATCATAAGACTTTTATGTAATTAAGCGCTGAAGCTTGCTATCAACTTTAGACACCTCAGTTGATGCTTTTTGTTTGAAATTTGCATAATTCTTCCACTTAGTCCACTTCATGTTCATAATATTAAAAAAGGAGCTAGTAGTATGCTGAAGTTAGTACTTAATTGCTTCATTCCTGTCGTTTCATCACAATATGTTGTCTAAAGTACTGCAACAGTTTTGGTTCTCATTCTTTATCAGGCAAGAGATGTCTTTGTGTCTGCAAAAATTTGGCATTGGTGATCATCATGTGTGAAAATGACATTTGTGATTTTAAATTTTCAGTTGTATATATACTTAAGCACTTCAGAAAACAAAATAGGTAGCAAGAAATATGGAAAGGAAACCTTAGCTTTTAAGAGGTTTTTCGTCTTTTATAGGAATATCCATTATTCCAAGTTTATCTTCTTCACAAGAAGTGATTGTCTTAGAACTCATCCATTTTGCCTCCTCCTATAGGGTGGCATGTCAGTTTTATTCCTAGAAATGCGGGAATGTGTCATATAACAGATAATGAAAACTCTGTACTTACCTAATGAGGGGGCTGTGTCTTTTGAGAAATTTAAAAGAAACTCTATAATTCCTAGACTTTCTGTGTCATTTATTGCCATCAAAAGCTGGCATCTTAAACCTGTCCTCTATTTCTGCACTATATGATAGAGGTGAGCTAAGGAAAGTGAAAATTTATGGCCTTGTTCTTACCCCTCAGCTGGTACAATACAGCATTTGTAGTACAGGAAGGGTGTTGAGCCAATGCTGACTAGGGATAGAAAAATTTTTTTAAATTAGTTATTGAACCTGAGTAATTTGAGAATCTTGAAAGAGCAGCAGATGAAATTTTTACATTAATTTTTATTAATTTTAGAGTGCTGGAAAAGTCCCTGTAACCTAGGAGAAAGCTGTTCACGTGCTGATGTTCAGAAAGAGTGAATGAAATGACAAGCTGAAGATAAATTAGCCCAAAACATCCCTGGGGGAAAAAATGAAGGAAAAAATTATTCATCTGATTTAAAGAAAAAGCATAGGAATACAGCTTGTGCCATTTCGTGTATTTTTATGGAAAATAGGTCAGCTTCAAATAAACCTGATCTTGGTCTTCAAGTAAATTAAAAGTTAACTGTGAAGATATAGAGTATGTCATTGTAAGAGATTTGATCTACATCTTTTGTTCTAGAAATAATTACACGCTATCACAAAACACATTAAGTGGATTAAAATTTGCCTTGCAGATTTTAGCCAATAAATCTTTTCAAGGAGGACTCTTACTGCACATGGGCATTTATAGCATGGGCTATAAAGGAATTCAGTCTTAGGCCAGATGCCTTCTAGTGTCTTTATCAATGATTTGGAAGTAAAAATAAAATCACTGCTGAATAAAATGTGTGGGAAAATCAAAAAAATTACTGGAATGGCAATTAAAAGTAAGCCAGCCATGCAGAGAAACCTGGACCTCTGCTAGACTTAACCTGTTCAAATGACGAATACTTTAATATAGCCAAGTGACCATTTGTTTTATAGGAATAGAGGCACACCTCCAGAACAAGGGGCTGTTTTCTGGAAAGCAGCAACTGAAAAATTTTCAGGATTGTAGTGGATGATGAAAAAAGAACCAACTCAGCCTGATCTAAAGGGTTGATGCTGTGGCAAAGAAAAAAAAGCTATTGTAGTCTTTTTACCTGTAAGCGCTCTTTCCTGTCTCTTAATCATTCTTGATTTATGTTTCTGTATGTAGACTCTCCTGAATTTGATTCTGAAGTACTGCATCCAGTTATTCATTGCTTTTACAAAACAAAACTTGTAGAAAATACCTGAAAATTATTTACTGATATAGTTGATGTTTGAGAGTGAGATTTTTAGTTTACTGAATCTGAAAAGGTTACCTTGTTAGCATATAATGGGCTCTGGCTTTAATGTAGCAGAAAAAGGCATAATATGAAGCTGTGGCTGGAAAATGGAGCCAGGCATTTAAATGTATAATAAAAAAACAATTCTAGCAGCATGACTAATGATTAAAACAACCAAGGAAGCTGATGTATTTGCTGTGTGCAGATAAAGACCAGGTGGTTATTTTTAAGAATATTTTTGTTTAAATGTGCTGTTCTCTAGTCATATACAAGTTAGGAGCAGGTAAGTGAAATTTAATGTTGTTTGACCTGAGAAGGATTAGATTTTTGTGATCTAATAGTCCTGTTTGGTATTTATCTTTAGTAGTGAGTATTGAGCAAGTATAATAGGTTTTCAGCATGCCCTTAAATAGGGTAGAAGCTACTTGCAGTGAAAATAGGAGGTTGTATTTTGTTAAAAGGATATTCAGAGCATGGACAATGAAGTACCAGACAAATGTTGTAGTACTGTAGATGACTCCAGGTTTTCCTCTTAAAATTGTGATCATGTTTTCCTGGCTAAAGAAAATAAAGTTTAACCACAGAAACTATCAGAAGGGAAGAAATAAATATATAGAAATTGCTGGAAAGTGGACGAAGGCAAACGTTTTCTGTACAGTATTAGTAGTCAAAAAAAGTATTGTAGTGGGAGCATTTCCTTCACCAGGAAGCAGCATGAGAACTTGTTTTAATCTCTTTAACTCAGTGCATCATAGAAAAACAGTAATAAGGTTTTGTTATTTCCAATTTGTTGATGTTGAGTTTTTATGAGGATGCTGGAGTATATTTTCCTGTTCTCCTCCCCTATTAATTGGCCATAGGAGCTGGTACCTAGTTGTTAAATATATTGTCTGTTTGATGCTTGGAAAATGACTTTTATCATAGGAACAGGAGCTGAAAAGCACAGGCATTTCACTGCAGATGGAAGAAATATATTGTGAAGCTGACACTTGCAAATGGTTCACGACCATTCATTCAGTTCTGGGAAAATGTCAGAGCTTCAGTGAAAGATTTGTGAGTGTAGTGTTAATTAAATTGGTACTTGATTCTATGGAGAAGACTTTGCTGAAGTTTGACTATATGGTTTTGTCTTTTTAAGCAGAGCATAACTGATTGTAATGGTAGTTTGACTTAACCTTTATCTAAAAGTACATGACCAAGATGGAATTTCTGCAGATGTTACAGCACTGAAGTGTGAGCATGTGTATGATTAAAATACAGCCCCCCCTCCCTTTCAGCTTTCTGAAACAAAAGTCTTCACCGCTTCCTCTGTTCCAGCTGAGAATCATGTGACTCCTGGGCAAAGGTAAGCTCTTTCATGGTTTCACTATACCTTAAAAACCTTCTGCTTGGTGAAGCAATGTTAGTGTGTGTGTATAAAATGTTGAATAAAACACAGGGCAGCCCTGATCAGAGAATGGTCTAAAAAAATTTCAAAGTTGTGAAAGCCTCGCTTGCAAATTGTTTTTCTGGGTTCCTGTGTTACCTATTATTGACTACAGAAGTGGAGTCAAACTTGCCAAATCCATGAGCATAATACTGAGAAAACCCTGTTGTGGTTTAAACCCAGCTGACAACTAAACACCTCAGCTGTTTGCTCAGCTGTTAGCTCGCTCACACATGCACGCACGCATGCCTCCCTGTGGGATGGGGAAGGTATCAGAAGGGTAAAAGTGAGAAAGCTCGTGGGTTGAGATAAAGACAGTTTAATAGGTAAAGCAAAAGCTGCATATGCAAGCAAAGCAAAAGAAGGAATTCGTTCACTGCTGCCCATTGGCAGGCAGGTGTTCAGTCATCTACAGGAAAGCAGGGCTCCATCACATGTAATGGTTACTTGGGAAGACAAATGCTATAACTCTGAACATCCCCCTTTCCACCTTATTCCCCCAGCTTTATATACTGAGCATGATGTCATATGGTATGGAATATCCATTTGGTCAGTTGGGGACAGCTGTCTTTGGCTGTCTCCACTCCCAGCTTCTTGGATGTCCCCTGTTGTCTTGTTGGCAGGCCAGTGTGAGAAGCTGAAGTCCTTGACCGCTTAGTGACAACTGAAATAGTGTCTTATCAACATTATTCTCATATTAGATTTACTAATACAGCACTATACCAGCTGCCAGTAAGAAAATTAACTCTGTTCCAGCTGAAACCAGGGCATGCACAAAGACCGCTTATAGGCTGGAAGAAAAGATTGCTGCTGTTGAAAAGGAATCACTGACTTTGCTGTCCAGAAAATGGAAAGCCTGCCCCTGTAGATGCAGAAAGCATTCAGAACAGTGCTTTGACAAATATGTTATCAAAAAAGCTTGTGTTGGCAAGAAGGTGAATTTCCTAGTAGGCATCACAATTGCTTGCCTTAACTGATGATATAGAGCTCAGATAGAGAACCAAAAACATGGCAGTTGCTGCCTTCCTTTGCTTGCCTTTGTCTTCATCAAATGCCTGGCTGATGATGATGTGGAATCAGTTTCCTGGATTAGCCTCAGGTCCCAGGTGAGCAGAGTAAAGTTGTGTGATGAAGACTTCAGTAGTTGGATAGCATGAGATCCAAAAACTAGATAACCTAATGGTCCCAAACATCCTAATAGAACTGTACTGCTGAACTCCAGACTGCAGCAAAATCTTCCTTATAACATGGATGTGACCTGGAGGAGGTATGGTATCAGTTGTTCTACACTTTATATTCCATTCCTCTCCTTTATAAAGGTGATATGCTCACTTGTTCATTGTTCTAATGCAAATATTCTTCCAGTGGGTGTCCCTCAAATTGTGTTAGAAAATATTTACTCAAATTCTGGTGTTTTGTTTTTTTCACTATGGTGTGATGTTTTTTTTAACTTGCCATAAGAAAGGTTTGGACATTAGGAAATCTATGCTAATGAAAGTGCTGGAAGCAGCTCTTCAGTTCAAACCTGCAGTATGTTTAGGATAAACTTAAGTCAGAATTTTTGGAGTAGATTTTTTTTTTTGTTGCCTGAATGCTTTGCTTTTCCTTGGATAAACCTGCTCTAAACACTTGGTAGGAGTTAGTAAGCCATGCTAAATATAAGAAAATTCATGTTTCTCATCCTGCTCAGGTATGCATGGCAATTTTGGACATGTGCCTACTATCTGAGAAACTTAGCTTTTATTTCTGCTGCTCTTGTGATTTCCATGACATCACATGTTCTCTCAATTTCTGCACGTGTGTCTTTATTCTTTACTGTACTCATATCCACCCTATACAGAGGTAGGACTTTGATCCCTTGCCCTTTTTAAAGGGATAGTATGATATACAGAGAAAGTGGATTATCAATATATATAATGGGCTTACAAGCAGGATCCACTCAAACATAATGTATCTTTTATGACTTCAGTTACTTGGTTATATTAATTAATATATTTGGTTATTTGTGTGATATATTATATAAATGTAATAATGTTTGAAAGAGAGCAAAGATAACTTTATTCTAACTGTAGTGGAAGTTTCCAGCTAGCAGAATTTAGCAAAAACCTCTTTTTTGTATGGCAGACAAGCAATATTTGAAAAGACTATTAATCAGTAATAATTCTGTTGCCAGTACAGCAGCTTTAGGGTTGTTAGTGCTTTCTTCAGTTTCAATGCAGCCTAATTATCATGTTTGTTCCAGCCAAACTTTGCTTTTTCTTACAGCGTTGATTTGGTAACACTACTTCAAAAGCCTGTGTCTTCTACCCAAGAGACAGAAGCCAACTCATTTGAGGCTCCTCAGCAGCAGACCTTTGGCCAAGCCCTAGTCTTCACAAATTCTCAGCACAGCACCCAGATGGTATCAGGAACTGGCAGCTCCAGTGCTATAAAATCTTATTCTCCTCAAAGTCTGGTAAAATTATCTTATGCTTTCTAAATATTCTTCAAGAATAAGCATTTCAGGTTAAACAACTTTTCCAGTACTGGTCATTTCATGAGATGTTTCAGTATTTGTAAAATTCAGGTTGCATTCACGCATACAAAAAAGGATTACTTTTTTTTTTTTTTTCTGGTTTTGCTAAGTAGTTGTTTCTCAGTTTGCATGAAATATTAATTTTTGAGTAGAGAGCAGATGTGTTTACTGCATGCTGATTTAGGATGAAATCACTTGTTTATAGTGAAGAGTTCTATGCCAGAAAAATATGATGTGTTATTTCTAAGTACATATCTGGCTATTTTTTGTGGAAACCTGATTATTTCTGAGTCAGGATTGAGGGCTTGAAATTGGGCACTTGTATTTATTCTCTGAAAATCAGTTCAACTATTAGTAACTACATGCTATTTTGAGATACATGGATTCAAGTAAATGAGTATTGTTGCAATCAGTGGTGGAAGTTTGTCATATGTTACAATTGCTGAATTTTTTTATTGGTCATTTATTAGTAATCTAGGACTGAAGAGGTTTTGGTAGCTGCCAAATAGTAGCTGTAGGCGTTGACCCTATGGTTATATAAAAATTATTTACTAAATACTTAACTCTACTCCTTCCCCTCTGTTTTTTTTGTTGTCTTTTGGTAGTCTGCAGTTATTTGTTCTGGCTTTGGAGAACTTGGATCCTCTAAATTGGCAAACTCTACTGGATCCCAAATCTTGGACCAATTGAAATCTCCAGGTTTGGGTCAGTTTACTTCTCAAAAAAACAATAGTAGCTCTACCACCACTACCACATCATCCTGGGATCTAAAACTGCCGATTACTCAGTCCTCAGTCCTTAGTCAGTTTGGTAAGTGCTTTGACATCGTTTTCTCTTTCTCTGTTAGCCTGTAGGATTTCTTAATGCCAGTGACAGTTTAAAACGGCCTTAAACAAAAAGCTTTTTCTAAAAAATGTAATCTTGATAATATAATTGGCTACAACATTGTCAGTGTTACACTTACTAGCTGGTAATAGATGTTATGTTTTGATAGGCTTAAGCTTATCCATAAATGTCATTACATCTTTAAAAGTTGAACCTTCATGTAACGATGTCTTTGATTTAATGTGATTGAATATTTAAGTGAAACTTTGATGTGACTTTTATTTCTCAATAAATCCTGGAAAATACTTACTTTCATTGTGCCCATGCTACTTCTAGTTGAGTATAATTGTCATGGTTCTGACCAAATCAGAAAAGACAGATGATGTCCCCCCCTCCTCCCTTTAAAAAAAAGAGAGAAGAGGAAGAGATTAAAG
>VZRU01008567.1:383-23056 GCA_013398155.1 Pedionomus torquatus
TATATATATATATTTGTATATATATATTATAGGTATATTATACACACACACATATATATATGTGTATTTAGATGTGCATACACACACCGGGCCCCCAGAAGACCCCTATCCAGGCCACATGCATCAGCAAAGGATGCACACAGGTGGTAGCTGCCACCATTGGCATTTCACCGTCTCACAGCGAGGGGCTGAGGGGAGCCGATCCAGAGCCCTTCAGGGGTCCCTGCTTAGTGACAGAGGCAGTGAGGCCAACCCCTGGGTTGCAGCTGTTCCCAAAGAGAACAACTAAGGTGAAGAGCCTCCAGGGAGGTGTCATCCCACCCCCAGGATCAGTGGGTGCTGGGATCCCCAGGGTCTAACAGCAAACCTTTGCTTTCCAAACATGGAATGTCTGCTTGGTAAGGAAAACACGCTTGGAACGCTTGTTCCAGAGTGTCCTCTTGGTAAGGAAAACACCAGCGATGAGAGATGTGAGCCAGCCTGGAAGACTGTGCTCAGGGCAGCAAGCCAGTGTATCCTGCGTAGCAATTTTGTTCTGTACAGTGTGGTCTGATTGCTCTACTTTTCCCCATTTGTTTTCCCACAGAAGAAATCTGGGCATCTCAGCACCTACCTGCTGTGCAGGAGGCCTGCGGGATCAGTGGAAGCTCACACAAACCGCTACTGCCATCGCTGACTGTTCCCGTCTGCCACGAGGAAATGGGGTTTGTCATGATGCGGTTCCTGCCTTGTATATTCCAGGGGATATTTTACTTGGCTAAAACCATTATTTTATCATAATATAAAGTTTGCAATAAGTCATTAAAGTCTGGAATCTGTATAGTAACACCCACAGTACCAGCGAATATTAAAAAATAAAAACCAAAAGAAACACCCTTGGCTGTCCTGGTGTCTACTATAGCTTACGTATAAAAAGACAGGCTTTGAGACTAATACCCTAATAGGCCAGCACCTAGATGAGCTTTTCTGTCATGACCCCACAAATATTTGAGTACTTCATTTACTCCTAGTGTTGAACCTTGGTCTCTGTTTTTTTTTTTCCACTGAACAAGCAAGCAGGAGCGCACAAAGTTAAAAAAATAAAGGCATATACTTACAAGGAATGCAGAGTTAAGAACATGTTCACAGCTGGAAGAGGCGAGAATGGCTTTTAACCCTGCCACAACCAGAACCAAAAGCAGCCAGCCTTCCCCTCATCTCATGTGATCTTCTTTTTCCTTTTAAGTGAGAAAACTGTAAGTAATAGTCTGCAAAAATCTCCCTAGGGAAAATGATGCCTATCAGTACAGAAAGGAGTAACTTTGCACTTTTGGATAAACTTACTCTGAAAGACTTTCGATACGCTGGCTGAAATATTCCTTTACGTAGTTCCTACACGGTAGGGGAGGTAGCAGCAAAGTTGGATCAGGCAGACAATGTTCCCCCTCATACATGTATGCTGGGAAAATCTTATCTGAGTCAGTGTCATCTGTTTCTTGGCAGCAAAGGAGAGAAAAAATAAGGAATGAAGCTTATTTCTAAAATAACAAGAGGTACTCAAAACCAGCCATAGCTGAGGCCCTAAATTTATAAATTGGAATGTCCAGCAGGCAAGAGTCTGGCAATTTAAAAACAAATTTAAAAAAGTACTCTCTTGAACATTTTATGCATATGAAATACTTAAAACTTAACAAACAAGTGAAACTCCAAAAACTAAAGAGCTAAAAACTCTTGTTGGAACAAAGGCGACAATAGTACTATTAAAAAACATCAGGAAAAACAGTATGGAAACTTGCATGAGAGCTGCAAGTCATAGATGGGTTCAACAGTCCACCTAGCTAGCTTTAACGGTTTTCATGGCAGCTGCAAAGCTACATCAACTGTATTGGATATCATAGAGGCTTTAAAAGTTCTCCACCCCTGAGTATGCAAGCATGCCCAATAAAAGTTTTGTTTCCATGGTAATTCATATAAGTAGAAATCAAATGCTGGAATGTTTGCAAAAAGTATGCTTTAATCAAGAGCATTGAAAACGTTAATAAAATACTTCAGTGCCATGCTTCTGCAACATGGAAGGAGAGATCACTTCAGCTGCTTCAGAAATGAAGTCACATCTGAGCAGACACTCTCAGTCACAACCTCTGCATTACCTGGTCCCTCGCATTTACAGATTTTATCCACATCAGGTGTGGACATGACAGCATTTCTGTCAAATGAGCCAGAGACCACAGCTGGGAGTTGATTCAGGCTTTATGCCGCCTGCAGGTGGAGAGACAATACCCAGCCTGACAAAGTCAGTTGAGATAAAGCTACCCATTGATGACTGGGTGTAGTTACACCCAGTCTTTGGTGGCAAAACTGGTCTGGTTTCTTCCTTTTCCTGCCTTAACTATTCATTTGGGTTCCCAATCTATAGTTTGTGACCTTCTTTGGTGGGCTGACGCAGTTATTTTGTGAAAACCAGATCAAAAAAATGATCCAGGTGAAACCTCTTCCTTCCCTGCACCTCTCCCCCTTCTGAAAAAGGTCCAATTGCATTAGAGCAATCGGTGAGAAGAGGAACACCATAGATCTGAGGAGCTGTGCTTGAGACCGAGCCTCCATTTCTTGAACTGGTGTCACTAATATACCAATAGATTATTAAATAGCACTCTTTTTGAAAAAACATGTCACAACAAATGAAGTGGTAAGGATTCAGTGCTTTCCAGCTTGTAACCAGAGAGCATTTTGAACTAGTGCCTCAGTGAAGAAACCCAGCTGTTGCTTGCCGTTTTGCAGAACAAAACTACACAATTATTTATAGCTTGAAAATAATAACAACGATCACAACCAGTTTCTGGTGAAACTACAAAGCAAGTAGTGATTCTTCTGTTGTAACTTCCTCAAAGACATTTTGAGGCAGTGTAGCAGGCTGGATTCTAGGTACTGAAAGAAACTTGGTTTGTAAGGCTCACTGGGAATCTCTGCAAAATAAAAAGGCAACTGGGAGCACGACTGCATTCATCAGTATAGTTCTGGTGAAAAAATCCCTCCTGATAGTTACAGTAGTCATCTAAGTTAAAAATCTAAAAATCTGTTAATGCAGCACACAGTAGAGAGTTATATAAAAAAAAAAATAATAAAATAACGTAGGCTGAAGTTCAATCAGTGGAGTATTCTTGTGACTCGCCCTGAAACTTTCTTAAGTTGTCACACCAGAGCTATTAAGAAGAAACTGCTTGGGGAAAATAAGTTACATGAGTAATCAAATCTCATGCTCCAGGGCACAAGTCAATTGCTGGAAGGGTCAAGAAAGGAATTTCCTCACTCTTTTCCTTTGCACAGTTGTACACAATTAACTAGGTTGTGATTGCCAGGCAAGAAAGCAGTTAGGTTTTACATTCCTCTGAATCATCAAGTGCTGGCTGCTTTTGCAGCCGAATTCAGAGCTTAAGGGACAGGTCGGGTAGGTGGGTTTTGTTGTACTTCTCTGAGGCTTTGCCGAGATTTGCAGTGCAGTTGTGAGGTCTGCTCTTCCTTTGATGCTAGCTGCCTCGCTCAGAGCATGGCCACATTGCAGAACTAAAGTGAGGACTCGACTAATTCAGGCAGTTAATGTTCTATTAATAATAAGAAGCTACCTTAAAACTGTCTCCATCGATAAGTTGCACAATTCATAATGACTCATTTAGGTAGTAGCAATGTTGCAGCCGTAATGGCCTAAAGATATAAACAAGACAAGATTTGTTGGAAAGGTAACTATTTTTATTAAAGCAACTAGACATTTAGTGAAAAAAAAAGATCACACCATTTCTTCTTTTAATAGAACATTTTGGTAATCAAAAGGACTTCTGCTGATGCAGGCCAGACACTACTCTGCTTCAAATCAGAAGAGCACTACCTTATTAGTTTGTGTATGGCTATCTGTCTTTGCAGCTGATTAATTGCTTCCCTTTGCCAGAATCGGCATGCTTCTCTGAATGAGGGTGGCTTAAGGCAATTAATTAGCCAACTCATATACTGCAGCTAAGCTCACTACAGCACTACTAAAGTTTTTCTGTAAACAAGTACATTTTTGATATACAATCTATGAGTAAACGTTGAAAACTGCAAGCGCTAGGTCTACAGGCAGCACCTTCATCTGTGCTCCTCATAGATGTTAAGTCAGCAGGCCAGTGGCTGGCAAAAGACATGGTACCAATGCCATAGGAACTATGGTTTACAATTACAGTCACAGATTAGGGAGGCAACTCATTTTGTACTCAGTGGCTGGATACAAGGGTATCTTCATCCTATGCCCCTTCTAGACTAGACTTGTCTTTTTCCCAGCAAGCAATAAGCTGACTCATAAATTCCTAGGTGCACCTTCGATTGAAGATTTATGATTTGCCTCAGATGCCAGGCCAGGGAAGTTTTCTATTCTCTGTTGTTCTCTATCTTTATTTATCTTTATTTAAATTGGCGTGCAAAAGTCTTGTATATATTTAACAATGTTGTGGGTCATGGCAGTGAGATTGTACTTTCTTTAGTAGGAAATGAGAAGAAATCTAAAAGCTGCTTGTCCAAGGTTACACAAGAAATCTCAGTGGGAGCAAGGTGTGGAGCACGTGGAGCACAAGAGCCGAAGATCCAACTTTAATTTCGGTTAATCTGTGTAAAGATAGACCTCTCTGTATTGAAAGATTTCATTTCTTCCTCCTGCAAAAAATATTCTTGCCCTTCAGGTGAAGTAATTAATTAGTATAAAATTGAAAGAGGTAAAACAATGCATTTCTACCAAAAGGAAATATGGGTGCCAAAACATACTTCAGTCTGTTTGGAGCTATTTGGACTGGTATTGACAAATTGGAATTGTCTGGAATTGGCTTTCATAAAGGAAAAAACTCTGCCTTGTAAAGTTTAGATAAAACATATCCTCAAAACTGATTCATGAAGCTTTCTTTGCTGACAAGTTTTTATATATGCATTGAGAAGGGCTGTAGAGGTTTTTTCTCAGCAGATGGCCCACAAATGTGGAATAGGTCCCATTAGTGGCACACAGGATGACACAATATTGTTACTACTTTCCTGGCGAATAGGGGCAGAATAAGATGCAGAATTATATTTTAGCTTCAGTTTTCCAGGATTCTTCTCCAAACAGAGGCAGCATTAAAAGCAACTGAAAAACTTGAATTATAACCATTTTCTCCCCATGTAGCCCTCCTTAAAACTGCTTTACATGCTTAGACAAAATACACAAAACCCAACAATAAACATCCTGATGACGCACTAATGCTCAAGGCAAAATCAACCTAAACCAAAACAGCAGTCAAGTGACAACCCACCATCTAACCTCCACCCTGCATTTAGACTCCCTTTGACCAAAATCCTAAAAGTACAGTGGGGTGGTGGGGAGGGTCACAGAATTAAGTACATTCAGCTGCTGTCAGACGGTGCAGGGGAAGGGGGAAGATAGCCCAGCATTTCCCCACAGGTTTTTTGGCTGATGTGTGCTGTAGGAATCTGGCTTCAGAGGGCCAGGACAGCATCTGTACCAGAGAGCTTGATGGCATGCAAGGCATGATATGGCACATAACCCTCCCCCCCCATATAGCCACTGCCAGACTAATCTGTATCCCGCTCTTCTTTTTTCCTCTTATGTTAGGCCCATTTTAGGTTATCCTAGGGAGTAACGGGGGACCAACCTACTGGTACTGCTGTTTCCTCGGTGCCTGCTGTTGGTGCCATGAGCTTACTGTAAAGAAAGTAAAGTACTCAGGTACCTGAGACTCAAAGCTCTGCATCTCTCCACCTGCCCAGCCTGCATTGCCAGGGTCCCTGTGCTTTAACCAGAAGCTGAAGCCTTATGGGGCAGCGCCTCAGCTAATGGTATGATAGTAAACTGAAAAGCAAATAAACTTAGCTGTTTGGGAAATATGAGAAGTTTGGAAATGCCATTTTCACAGGAGCTGGACTGTGTAAAGCCTGCCGATTCACGTGAGTATCCTTGTCTACACGGCTCACCTGAGAGCATCCGTCTCCATCCTGCAGCACTGCTCGCAGCAGCTTGGGTACCCTGTTTGCAAAGAAGCCCTAGACACGCTCTTCGGTCTGGGCTCGCACTACTGTGGCCACAGCACCACGCGCTTCCAATGAAATTCCCACTGACTGATGTAGGATTTGGCCCACAGGAAGCAATAAAATACGCTTGCTGATCCCAGAGTATCACAGGAAATTAACATATGACAATCTTTAACATATTGTTTTAATAAATTATAATTTTGTACTGTAGTTTAAAGACCACTGTTAAATCTGAGATAGGAAGCTGGGGGTGGTCTCGCTTCTTTCTCAATGTGACTTGTTTGCACGTTGCATTTTTTTTTCCCTTCTGCTTTATACTACCAAAACCTTCAAGCTGTCGGGGAGACATCCCTGTGTTTGTAAGCAACAACCTTCATTTTGGTTGTAAACTCCCCAGACCATCCTGTAAACCAAAAACCCATTTCTGACCAAGAAGAGTGATGCACCATCTTAGTGATATGCTTTGCTGACAGGACATAAATTAGGTAGCAATGTGAAATGGGGACACAAAAGTACCCTGGAAGAGCCAGGTGGAGAAGGCATAAAGAGAGGCAAGGTCTGAGAGCAAATCCTCCTTAGACCTTAGGAACAGTTTATCATTAGCACGCTTTTTTAAACCTTGGAAGTTTAACAGGAGAAAAATGTTTCTTTACGTCTCAGATCGCCTCTTTAGTTAACAGAGGTTTCAGGTTCCCCCTCCCCCCTTCATTTCTGGAGAGGCTGCCAAGTTTTCCCAGAGCTAAAAGCAACAACTTTCTGTTAAACGTTACTTCATGCTTCTGGTATTAATCTAATAGGAGGCTGGATGGGGAGGAGGGGGAAGCAGCAATGAAAGCTGATTTCCTGCCATGCAGTGGGAAATCCATAGAAAATTCAGATCTAACACTAATTTTAACAGCTGGATGACTGCTTTGGCTTTTATTTGCCATAGAAACAAGCAACTGCATAATTTTTTGTTGTTGTTATAAAAAGAAAAGAGACATTAAGCAAAAGGCAAAATAGAAAGAGAGCTTGCAACTGTAAATACCCTGATTGAGCCATCCTATTCAATTACGCTAGAAATATTATCAGGCTTTGCAAATTGCCTTGCATTTCTGTTAACATTTCTATCAGGAATGTTCATGGAAACAGAAAATACACAAGGAAATCTTCATACTAATAAGTACTTCAACAAATATTTACTTGGGAAGTGCTCCAGCAACCACTTTGAAAAGAGTCTTAGTGGGTTTTTGAATCACGCAACTGGGACATTGAAAGAAAACCCCCGATGGAGGTGAAAAAATCACAGTGAAAAGAGCAGATTGCAAACACTCACACAACAACATAAGTCAGAAACAACAGTCCTGTAGCAGTTCATGGCCATATATAACATACACTGAAGAACTGCACCTCTTTCAAGCATGCAGTGTGTCAGTGGATAACTTTGTATATTCAGCCTCCACTCTTTAGTAAGTTCTTCATTAGGAAGGACTTGACTATTTTTATAATAATAATTAGGAGGGAGATAGCCACAAGTGTAGTGCCTTATCTTGACTATTAAAAAAATGATTTTTTCCCTTCTTTCACTATTTTTGCTCAGTCTTTGTTCCACCTGTTTCTCACATGCCATATGGCTCAAATCCCAACATACCTCAGAAGTCGAGATTTTTTTTATGTAGATGCAAAGAAAGCTTAATACAGTACACATGCTGAAACTGAACCCTCTTTCATAGCTAAAGCAAGGCTATAGCTTGCTTGTGCTTGCTGTGTATACTAGGAAGGATCCTTGCCACAGTTTATCTTGGTTATAAAGCTTTACCTGCCCACTGGTGCATGCGATCAACAGAGCGAATGTGGCAGCTAGCTTTTATGTCACTAGCTGGAGTCAGCTGTTGGATTGAAAGTGTTAATAACCATTTTCATCAGTCCCAGGCTTGCATCAAACAAACTGGAAGGCTCAAAAGACTCTCAGGGGCAGTGATAGCAGAAAACCCCCAGAAGCTAACACCCAGAACACGAAGTAGAAGCTATGCTATGTGAGCCGGGAGTCTTCTCATGGGGCAGATAAACACAGGACTGGAACATTTGATAGCCTGAAGTACTGATGGGCAGGAGAGATGAAAAATAAAAGCCTTGAAAACAAATGAGAGAATGAGAAAAGCTGCAGTGAATGTAATTTAGAAAGAAGTTTAAAGAGATGGAGCTTCTTAGGGGTGCAGAACCACTGAAAAGGCAGAGAGGTCTAAAAAGAAAACTGTTTCCCATTTCTTTATTCTGTGTTCATAAAAAAAACAGGACCTTATGCACAGTTTTTAAGTCAACAGGACCATTGCCATCGCTCCCTCTGTACTCCAAAAATTCCAGCTGGTATCATGTTTTCCTTGTAATGGAAACAAGCTGGCAGAACTTCAAAGACTTGATAATAGCTTATACAGAGAAAGGGCAGCAATAGTTAGTTATACTTCACTATTAAAAATGTTGTTTTCCCTTCTCTTCTTTTTTTTTCTTTTTTTAAGAGAAGTTGGATAGAATTTGGCAATGCTTAAAATGATGCCAGCCACTTGTATCTGCTCACAGCTCAGGAAGAGAACGTGAAAATGTAGCTGTACTGGAATTTGTTCAAGAAAGGCTATCTAACAGCGCAACTTTTGTCCAAAATGCCATGGCCAGGGGCTATGAGCACCATGAAATCAATGAGCTCAGTTGGACAGCTTTTGAATGACTGAAAAACTTAGAAAGGATAATAGAATTACATGAGTACCCTATTTATTTCTTTATGTGAAGGCACAGAAATCAACCCACCCTGATAAACTTTCTCTTTAGAGCATAAACACTCTGAAGAACCTAGGAAACTGAGTGAAAAAATGTTGGGTAAGTGGAAATAAGCCTTTAATTTATAATATGATATGTCAAATTATATATTTGCCCTAGAAAAATCCAGTTCAAACAGTTCCCTCTCAGTGTTAATGTTGTATCTTTTCTAACTTTTGAGCACAGTAGGATTGTAGGTTGAGTTTCAAGACTGTCCTGACTTTCTGTGTAGTGCTAAATGGCATCTGTACTACATTAAACTGATGTGATGGCTGCCACTTTTCAGAGATTTAAGAATTATGCTGGTGGTCACAGTAAACTGTGGCTGGGTATCTATATAAATAAAGCATTTTTACTTCCCTGGAAAAAAACATTTTTCTCTTAAAAATATTACAGTCCCTCATTTCTATTCCTCCTCCTCCTCTTCTTCCCTGATCATATGCCACTGAAGAAACAGCCTTTGTTAGTTTTTCTGGGCTGGCAGGAAGCCCAAAGATCCAGCTGACAAAAACCTCAAGTCAGCAAATCCAATGGGAGGAATGTCCTTTTCAGACCCCGCGTTTCACAGTCTCCCTGTCATGGAGGATCTCAATAGTGCCACACAGAAGAGCCTTGCGTGGCCCTTCCTTGCAAGGTAAATCATCCTTACTCTTGTTCCTTGTGCTTAAGTAAATAGCTCTCATTGCCCACCCGTTGCTGCCCAGCGTTTGCACGCTGAGCTCTGGGGGAAGCTTATGCCACATCATCGGTCCAAAATGAAGCTCCCACCAGTGGGTTCAAGGAGTGATTGCAAGGCTCAGTGGAGCAGCTCCTGTCTCACCCACCCATCATTACACATCTTGTATTTCCCTAAGCAGCTGGGGTGGGCCGTGTTAGCCTAGATAATGTACGGTCAGCAAAAAGCCCCCAAATTAAATATATTTGTGCTACTGTAAGGTTTAACCTACTACTGGATCACTGAGTTTGCACCAAAATTTCTAACATGAGGGAGTCAAGGACTTACTTCACGGAAGCTGCTGGTTCACAGTGGTCAGTAATCAGAAGAACGGGTGCTGTAAACACAAGTAAGGGTCTATCTCATGCCTTGTTGGATCAGTTGAATTTTGATTTTTTTTTTCCCCAAAGGAATACAGTGCTTTTTAAAAAAATAAAGAACACAGTGAATAAAGACTTTACCAGGCAGCACAGCAATCTGTGCTACAGCTTTGTGGCACGCAAGTGGTTCAACCCGCAAACAGAGCACTTCGTATAATGTCAAAATAAGCCCTTATTTCTCACGCAGTTTTCTTTCCTGAGCCTTTCCCTTAGCCGACACAACAAGTGAACACTGTTCTTTCTGTTCGTTCTCCTCCCCTTTCCTCAGCGGTCCTTTGGTATTTACCTCCTCTCATTTTGGATTTCCTGTCTGCACCCTAGGGAAAGGATTTTCCTGTGAGAAACAAATGTCACACTGCTGATCTGTTTGGATGCCAATAGACCAAGTCTATCCTCCATATGAAGCAAAACTCTCATCTACCTGCCATCAGAATAGCACTGCCCTCAGATTTTTATTTTTTTTTCCTGACCCATTTTATTTGGAATTAGCTTTAGAGAATTAGCTTTCTGGTCCCTATCAGGGCTGCTATTTCCATGAATTAAATTAAGATGGATACAGCTGTTTGGGGCAAATGAAGACCTAAACTAGACTAAACCTCAGAATTAAAACCAAACATCAAACAGTCTGAAAACATACATACTTTCTATAGGGTCCTGCATAGCACATGTATCTTTTTGGTTATTGCATTTGATGTTTTGGTCTGAGAAGGGGATAAAAACAAGTGGGAATACTCTATCTCTTCTGCACACATAGAGAGAGTAGGGCACGACAACTCTGACAGAAGAATCCAGATATGGTGATATTAAAAACACACAGCTGTTTCTGAAATTACAGAAGGTGTTTTTTCATTGGGGGAGAAATCTTCCTGGCAATTCACACCTAATTATTCATGGAAATGAAATCACCAGCAGGACATGGGAGGGAAAAAAGCTCTGCATCTGAACAGCAGTAGTCCCAGGAGATGGGTCTGCTCAGATGGCTGGGCCCCAAATCTTGTTTCACTTCAAACACAGATTACAGATTTTGCCTTCAGCTATCAAAGGGACCAGCAAACCTTTAACTTCTGGGCTGGATTGTGGCCAAGGCTGCTGAACCCCCAGGGTGGGTCGCTGACAAGGCTCTGGAAGTGCTTGAGAAGGCCAGAGGTGTCACCTCTCTTCTCTGGCTCTGCAGGGGCCAGAAGACACAATAGAGTTGTGTTGTAAAGACAGAAAAGTAATTTCTGGAAGATCACCAGGGATTGTGTTCATGTGCTCAAGTACAAGGTGTGCATGCTATATTGAGCATATGTAATACCAGCAGAGTGTAAAAAACCCAGCTAAAGAATGCGGTAGGATATATTGCTTAGTGCATTTTCATTTAGAAGTCTTCAGGGTGTTTGCTGCTTAGGATATTGAAAATGCTTTAGATCTCATTGCTATCCTCTTGTGGTATGTTATAAGAGACGCTAGATTGCCATGATTCCAACAGCCTGACTGTGGCAAACAGTCTGTGGCTTTGAATGGGTTGTACTCAATATCTTCAAGCTGTTATTGAGCATTGGGGAGTGTTTTGTGGCTTGTGGCATACGCAGAATGGGTGATTTGTAGACCTTTTGGGTCTAACCAGCTATTACCCCTGAACTTGCGAGGCATTGGATTGGATGACCCTGGTGGCTCATTCCATGTATGGTGTGTGGTATCCCACACGGCTCTCTATTTTGTGAAAATTAAGTAATTGCCTTCATTGTATTCTCACTTTGAAAGTTGACTAACTAAGACCAAAAATTTCTTTATTACTTATTAATTGATTTTTGTGTACAAAAGTCTAGAGGTTGAACACTGGGTAATGCATGCTAGTAAGCTCAGAAAAGCCAGTACTTTGGCCAGTGCATCGCTAGAGCACTAGCTGGCATTCATGAGAATGCAGCAGAATTATGTACAGTCTTCATTCAGTTTTACGTTAAGCCCATTTGCTTGGTGTTTTCTGCAATATAAGTGTGAGAATAATCTAAATCTACACTTAGTGATCATTCATGGGACTAATGAAAGTCAGATCCAGGCAGTGCCTTAATAAAAGTCAGACTTGTTTGTACGGGAAATCATGCAGAGCCTGCAGATGCTTTAAAATCAGAGGAACTATCTGTGGAAGGCACTGTTTAGATGGTCTTGGACTTTGTCTCAGCTGCAGCCCAAACTCATAATGTTAGAAATCTCTTAAGGTCATGCTTATAAATAGACTATCAAAAATCTTTTTCAAATAAATACATAAGGGATAACCTTTCAGTCACAGCCAGACAATCCATTCACATGCTAAATCTAGTCAACAAAGCAAACATTGTGCAAAAAATCTGGTTTCTTCTAGACGATAAGTGAATAATGAAGTAAAGCTTATTCAAGAGAGAGTGAGCGTCAGAGACACTGCAATAATCAGAAAGATGAGTAAATGTTAACTGTGATCGAGCTGACGATACAATAAAGAGAAAAAGCAAACCTCCAAACTGAAGTGCAAGTCTCACTTTGCCAAATTCAACTCTGTAACAAGTAAGTATTCCTATGTGAAAAGCTCCAGTAGGCTCTACTTAGGCCAGGTGGACCTGATTTGTGTTTTATTCTGACTTGGCCTTTCCCTTCTAATTGATGGTTACTTATGTTTTCCACATGGAAACCTGAAGTTGCATTCCCTATAAAAGATTAACTTGCTTAACTACAGCTAGAAGCAGCAATACCTGCTGCTTTGGCACTGCAATAGTGAGGACTTCAATCAGAGAGCTACCATGTTCTGAGCTGATCAATACTGCTGCATTGTTCTCTCTAGCAGATGAACAGACGTTGGAACTGGGTTCTGCATTTTTCTGATACAAAGCCTTTTGATTTCTGAGCAACTCCTTAAACACAAGTTCTCACGTATCACTGAGAACTTCAGAGCAGGTAACACATTGCTTGCATGGAGATCCGGGAGACTGACTTCTGAAAACTCAACTTTTATTCAGTCAGGCAGCAATTAATTATTTTGCTGGGACTTTCTTGATGCCTTTTCTGCATGCCGCTTTGATGTCTTTCTGGTTTCTCTTCCACGTGAGCAATATTTGGCCACCTGCATGTTGACTCAACATGTTATCAACCCTCCCTCCACCTACACAACACATTCTTAAACAGCTTTGTACATACTCTCAATTTTTGGGGTGGTGGCTCCTATTGTTTCAGCTATCTGTTCCATAAAGCTTAATTGTACTTTGCAGTTGATTCAGATGAAGGCTGGTTGTTACACCCACTACCTTCAGCAAGACCTCATGCACCTGCCAGCATCACAAGATGTACATTTTTAGTACCCAGACAAACCATTGTGTTTATGTCCCTCAGGATTACGCAACAGGACAATAACCACCAACTACAAGTTCTCAGACACACAAAGCTCTTCCCATAAAATTTCTGGATCTCCAGACCACCTTCTTCTGTTTTCCTACAGTGAAGAAGCCATGCACTTAAATGCAGCAGCTCCCTTTTCCTTGACAAAGGCAGTATCCGAAAACTGAAGGAACACTGCCTGTTCCATTCTTCCTCCTGCCCTTTAAGTCACTCTCCTCTCCCCAGCTAATTCCCTTTTCCAAATAAATCGGCCAACGAGCTGTTCTCTTTGCTGCAAGAGCTGGATTTTCCCTTACTGCAGATTCATAACTTTGTGAAACACAGCTCTACACATTTCAAAATTAACCCATGTTGTCAGCTAGCCTCAGTGTGGTGAGACACAGAGTTGACAGAATAGCTTGGAGGAAAAAAATTAAATGTATTTTTACCTTTCAGTCAAACGAAAATCTTTGGCAATGAGTAGAAGGTTCTTTCGTACTCTGGAGAGCTCTTGACAATGGAACACCCACGTTCAAGTTCTTCCTGTGTTCACCTGAGGCGTGGAGTTAAAAACCTCTGCTCCAAGTTAGGTAGAGCTACCACTTTAAAGTGGGATGCAGCTTGTGTCAGGTCAGTGTTTGATACCACAAAAAAAAAAAAAATGTTCACAAATTAAATCATCTTACTAGCTCTTGAAGGCAGACGTTAACACAACTGAGTTAACAAGAAAAATATAAATGTGAAAAAGCGTAACATTTCAAAGAGTTCTCCTTTCACTCCAACACAGGATAAACCAATTCCAATCTCTGCTAAGGAGGAAGCATTGTACTCCAGCAGTAACAGAACTGAAGTACTGGTAGCAATGGAGTTCAGGCAGAAACCTTCAAGCTTCCATTGTTCATATGGTATTTCCACACTTTTGGATGGTGCTTCGCATACAAGTCTCCTAGGAACTGATTTGTGCCAACTTGGCACTCCCCAGATTGTTTAGGTTTTTCTACTGCCTTTGCTTCCAGAGCAGAGGCCAGTATGTGTTGGAACGAGGACTGCTGCCCTCTGTAGATCTTTGCAAAGTGCAGGAGGTCCTCTGAGCAGCAAGCTCTCCTCCCTGAGCCACATGCCCTTGCAGTGTGGCCAATCCCCCACTGCGATCTTGCCCTTTGCAATCATCTCCTTTAGCAAAGCTTCCAAATGCTCTCATCTAGATGGGGTCAGTTCCCAGGCTAAGGAACCATCCCTGTTTACCTAGCAACACCATCCTGGCCTAGAATAGGGATGTCCTTTCTCTGACCCATTTGACACAGGAAATTTATCAGCTTTGGAGCTTTTCCACTTACAACAGAGAGGCTTTTGTGATCGCCACTTGCCAAGACCTGCTCCACAGAGCACACAAAGGAGCACAGTGTCATGGAAATAAACGAGCCACTTCCTCACACAAGCATGGTTGTATTCTTCAGCCTGGCAGTCATGCCCTGGCAGGAACCTCACCTGGTGCCTATTTATGTCAACCAACAGGTCATAACCTGGAGGCAACACACTGCTGAGAACAGACATGAGTTCTTCACAGGAACAAAGAAAAATGAATGCATGAGCAGGTTTTGGAAATCCCATGGAAGGTTTATCTGATGAGTGATGAGCAGATTGCAAAAGTGTTTAAGTACTTCTGGGAAGTACCAGATCCCATAGCTGCTCCATCCCAGGAAATTGCCTCATCATTAGGCAAAACAGTCATGCTCCCTCTTGCTTTCTTGCTCTGTGGCTTGATGAATCTTTCTTCCTCTCCTAGCTAGATCATGACTCCACATCAACAGGTGAGGTGGAGAGTGCCTTTGTGCTAATTTGTGTACTGGATAAGCCAATTATCTAGCACACAAGGTGTAAATTTGAACTGCCTCAGGCATGGGAGGAAGATCATGCTGAATTGATACCCCCCACTTCCCAGATGAGAGGTAGGCACTGCCACAACTCAGAAGAGAAGAGCAAATCCTCCATGTATAAAAGAGAAAACACAGGTGACACAGGTGCCTGAGCCCAAGCCATGGATCCCAATTTAAATTCCTAATATCAAAGCTGTGAGCATGCACTCAGCCTAGGAGAGCACAGGAATTTTTGTTCTTGTCAGCATTCTTACTTTGGCCATTTGCTCTCTGCAGTAAGCCTTGAAGCCCCCTTTTAAGCACCTAGACCAGGTGCTGTACAGGCACAGGATGTTTAAAAGTTAGGCATGTTGCAGCTCGGTTCCCATGCCTGAGCTGCTGCATTCAGCAGTGCTTGCACTGCAACACAGCCCCGCAAAGGACTCGGCATAGGTGACTGCCAGCTGGGAATTTTCTAACTTTCGAGGTGCTCAATTCTCTTTCAACAAGGTTTTTAAAAGGCAACTTGATGTGTTTCTAAAAGAAATCTTTAAAAAACATAGAAATTATATCATATGAATCTCCATAATTTAGTATGGACCTCTAATTCCTGGGATTATTGGTGAAATACCCTCGTGAGCCAATGTCACGTCCATGCTTAGAGCATGAGGTACCAACACTTCCTTCTGAAAAGGTTTGAAGAATTTATATCTCAAGCGCATGGATTTCTCAACCTTCAACCTTCAGTGAAACATGCTGTAAAATTCAGCATGAGTCAAGCGTCCCATTTACTGAATAGTACACCGTCAGCTTTTGAAATTCATAAAATCCTAAAATATCAAACGGACCCCTGAATATTTGTACCAGCTCTCTCTATAACAATATAGTGCTCCTGAAGGAATGGCTCACAAAGCATCCTTAATATGCTCTAAAAACAGGTGGTCTAGAGGAGAGTGAGTTTTTGCCAGTCAGTCACGTGCGAGTTGGCAGAGGAGAGCAGGTAACAAAACCGACAGTTCTACATAGGCAGATCATCAACACATTGTCCCCATAATTAGCCATGCCCTCTACAACCTCTTATTAAGCCAGCTAGCATCGGAAACATCAGCATCTCCTCAGAACTGAAACGTGGAGAGTCCCAGACAAGAAAAGGCATAAGCTCACCTTCACGGGGAGGTGGGTCATCCTTGGTGCAAGTGACCTGCGTTCCTCGCGTGAATCGTCAATTTCTGAAAGCTGGGGTTGGGACGTAGGAATTCATTGATGGAGATATACTAAACTGTCTCCGGCTCAGAGCACAGACACTGAGGCTTCTGGAAGGCAGAATAACCATACAGACAGAGCCAAGTCACACTGATATTGTATGGAGTCTATTTGGAGGCTTGGCCTCAATTAGCATATAAATGAAGTGATACACGCAGTCGCAGCTTGCCAGAAAACGAGACAAAATAATCTCTCCAATTTGGCAGCTCTCTAGAGCATTTCGTTTTTGAATGAAGAGCCAGGCACACTTTGAAGCCAGGCTGGGTCCACAGCTCCCAGCCAATTGACTTTACATGGTGAAAACGCGTCCTAGGAAGTTGTGAAGCAGACCAGCACTTTTCCTGCTCTTAAACTAAGTTGCTATTATAGGAAAGGGACTTTAAAGATACTCATCACTGTTCCAGTATACTGATAGCATTTCACCTCTTCCATCCACAGGCCCAGATGAGCTGTGGTACAGCCCTCCCACTGCAGGCTTCTGGCCATTAACAGAGTGCTTGATTTTATTCCAAGTACAGGAGAAGGAACTGAAAGTTCACAAGAAAAATGATATGGAGGAGATGTGACCACGTAGCTGCCGAGCTCAGACACAGACAGAAATCTTACTTACAGATCATTATTAGGGTAAAGAATAAGGAGACAAAAATAGAAACAAAGATATTCAAAACTGGTGCACAAGAGCGGAGAAGGAACTCGTAGTTGTATTTTCTTGTATAGAATATGCAAGCCTTTTAAGGTATTTCAATTAAGACCTAGGGAAGAAGGCTTGTGTTTTTGTACAAATGCCTCACACATTTCTTAGGGTTTAGTTTTCCTTCTTCAAATATTTTCAGTTGTCAGGGGCTCAGCTCAGACGCAAAAGCAAGGAAATCTAAGCACAAAGGCATGCAGATTTTTCCAAGAGTAGCGTATGCTTGCTCCTATAGCTACATAGTCTACTTTTGGGAGGATTGAATTTCTAGGGGAAAAAGCAAACCAGATTTGATCATAGGTAGAATGTAAGAGGAAAATCAGTGCTAGGCTAGAATAGTCTTTTTCCTTCAGACATTTTAACTCTGGTTTAAATACGCTGACTTAAAAAAATAATCCATTCTCCATTTACATTAGCAACCACAGTCAAGTCTGGCTTGACTGTACACGTAGCTGGATCTTGTTTTCCATCCTAGGACAAACGCAAGGGTGGGAATTACAAGAGAATCTCACAGATCTCTCTTAAAAATGACTTTGTATTCTTCAGCTAGCCAGTAATTTCTTTGTGTGCTGAGTTTGTCTCCTTTCCCTCATTTTTAAGCTGCAGTTCAGTCCTTTCCTAAGATGCTGTAGCAGTTGCAGCCTGGAACTGCACAGATGACTCCTCCTTCACCCTGGGGTGAGGTAGGTGCTGCAGTCCTGCCTGGTTGACCTTGTGGACATCTGAACATGTGAGTTCTTGTAAAAATCCACAAAGTCACTACCTGGTCTTGGACTTGCTTTAGGTACTATCCCATCTGCTGTTCACAACTAGGAAAGCTGTGATCTGAATAACTGCTTGCTTTCTCTGTGACGTGAAATAGTCCAAACAACCTTAATGAAAAACAGGAATGACAGTCTGCTTGAGCAAGAGCTGGGAATTTTAACAACTTGGATCAAAGAAACGTGTGACATGCGACTTGATTCGGTGCAAAAAAAAAAAAAAAGAAAAAAAATTCACAAGACCAGGAACATCAAAATATAAATACTCCTTGAAAAGCCCCCACCTTGTCCATTTCATTAATGTTATCTAGCCCTAGGCAGTCTGCTTTCCTGGTAAGGCATTTCTGGCACAGCTATTGTGTAAGGGTGGTTTCTGATCTTGCACTCTGGAAAATATCCCATTCAAGTTTCAACAAGGGTGAAGTATTTTATTGAGGAATTAGCATTTCTTTAACCCACCCTCACAGAAGAAAAAAAAAAAAAAAGGAGCAAAGTGGTTCATCAAAAATGGATACAGCAGAATGAAATAGTCCCATGACTCAGGATTGAACTAGCGTTATGATGCAAATCTCCTAGTGACTCCAACTTGCATCTGTTCAAATTAAAGGGCAAAACTGCTCTAATCTTGTTAGGTCTTGCATATTCTGACAGCACCACCTGAACTGGAACAGCAACATAATTTTCCAGTTGTCTCCATGCTTTTCTTTCTTGTGGTCAGAACCTAAGAGTAGCTCTGACAAAAAGAGAGGGCTGCTTCCCAAAATGTTTCCTATTTAAATACATTGCTTATTCATGCTTCTAGGTACATAACATCACCTACAGCATCATTAACCTTTTATGACCATGACCTATAGCTGGGAAATTAGAGTTTATTATGAAATGAAGATGCTAGCACTGTCCTCAACTCACCCACACAAGGTCTTGCACAGATTTCTTCATTAAATCTTGTCTCAGTCTCTCTTCCTCCATCTCAAAAATGTAGAAAGCAAAGCAACATAGCTTGGCAGAACAGAAATAATGATAACTACGTGGCCTTTTTGCTCGGTTTGTATTATCTCAGCACTAAAAGGTCCCAGTTCTGCTCACAAATGAGTAGTGTGTTCAGGGAACCAGCTCCATTTGGCTGAACATTTCTGCAGCGAAATGAGACCACACAACACAGGGATCATTATATGGGCTTAAACTACCTGTGTCGAATTATTTAAGTAATAGGCTGCAAAGGCAAGTCTGGTATTGAGTGACTGATACTCTTTATGGACTCCATGACTGAGCACATGACTAATGACCTTCACCATGTGAGACAGCCTAGGGACATGTGTCTCACAGGTGTTACACGATGGACAAGTGCCACACATAACTCACATCCTCATCTGATGCGATTTCGAGCCTCTGGTTTGCCCCAATTTTAACTGCTTTTTTTGCTGTCCAAGGGCAGGGAAGCAGCAGAGGCATGCTGGCAGGATTCACACCACCTACTCGGGAACCATGGCGGTGCCAGCCTGTCACACCACCACATTGCTCACCACCTTCCTTTGCTCCCCTCGATGGCTGCCAGAGCTACATCCAGCCCTGACACCAGCTCCTGCCTCTAGTGCAGTTTCCAGTAAGGAAAACGTACAGGGTGAATGGTTTGAAAGTGTTCTCAAAGCTCCAGCTGTTTTTATTAAGCCTTCCTCTACCTGTACAGCATTAGGGAAGGTCAGGAACAAGGTTGCTTCCTCATTCGAATGGAACTAATGTGCAAAACAAAGATCTCGGAGAAACTAATAACCTTCTGCGAGGTTCACCATAAACTACAGAGAGCAGCTGCAAAATAACAGTTGGATTTCAGCTATAAACAGACTTGAGTTTTACAGCGGGTTTATATATCTATTTCAGTGAAGTTATTTATTCTACAGGAAAAATGCTATTTGTTAGGCCCCGGGAAGGCAGAGGGACAGGAGCAGAAAAGGAAGTCCTGCTTGTGTTGTTAGAAGAAGCTTCACTTCTAGACTCAGAAAGGGACTCTGAAATAAACATTTCACAAAGCTACAAATTTGGAGAGTCTTCAAGAAAATCATGCTTTGTTGTTTGGTTTTGGGTTTTTTTTTAAGAAAAAAAAATAGATCTCTCAGCTCTGCCATCAGGATATTTAAAGCTACTTTCCTGCCTTTAAAAGCACACCCTGTTTTTTGTTTCCTGTCTGGGGGTGGGGAAAAAACCCCCACGGAGATACAGAAATTACAGCTCAAGGTAAATAATAGTATGTGTTTTAGTATTCGCATGAGGCAGGGAGGTAAATGGAATGAAAACTGGGCTGCATGTAAGAGATTAAAAACTGTTAAAACAAATCTACCCGAAACTGTAAATTCTGTGCAGGCTTAATATAAACTGTATATTTTAAAGGAATTAATTTAACACAAAAGTTGCTGTGTAAAGGTAAATTCCACACTGAAAGAAGGGTGGCTCCAACTGAAGTAGGCTACTAAATGAAAACAAGCAATATCTGTCATCTTTATCTATTGTAAAACATGCCATTTCTCCTGCTATGCTTTTTTGTCCCTCCAAAAAGTCCAGCTTGTTCCATAGCTAAAAATGAAAAGCAGACTCTTTTTGTTTCTATAAAAACATTTCAAGTGAAAAAGAAGAGATGAGGTATTTGGGTTTTATTCTCGGATTTCTCCAAAACACAAATGATGACAAGGTGGTCTGGAAACATAATCATGAGTAACAGGCACCCAAAGAGCACTATGGCAAGAAACACTTCTAGAAGCACGCAAGGCTGTAGGACCAGGGAAACCAGCACAGCTTCACCAAAAGGCCTTTCTCATTCCTTCCAAAAAGTAGTTTTCGGGCACCATAGCCATAGGTTGTAAGCCTTATTATTATGTTAGTTGCCAATTTGTCAGTTACTTGGTTTTCTTGCCCATTGTGACCTATACCACAGACATTTGCTTTTTTTTTTTCCTTCCGAACTTTTAATCAGCTTCAACAGTAGCACAATAGCAGTGGGGTAACAATAATTAAAAAAACAGAGAATCCTTTGCTCAACATGTCTTAATAAGGTGCTGTCACACCAGTCAATCAAAAAAGCCAGCCACCTATTCACAATGCAAGTTGAACATGACATTAAATGTGCATTCCCTCCTCTGAAGGTTAAGATTATTATGAATTGCCTCATTATCAACATAGGATATGTTGCCCCCAGGTGAAATTATATGAAAATTAAAACTATCAGCATGCCTTTACCCTACAAGATACCAGGTACTCTTCTCATCTTGCTGCAAGTAGTTACCTGAGCCTTAACAAGGAAGATTAAGATATATTTCTTCCTTATAGCAGAGTTTTTCATCATAATTGTAGAATTTAATTTACAATGGACATATTTACCATTTTAAGTAGCTCATTTTGGCTTCTCAAGATCCAATGACGGGCAGTGATGAGTATGAGTCCTATCAGCTTTCTGCTTTTAGATTCCAATTTTAACAAATCCCTTATTATTTCTGTTGCAGAAAACACAAAGCAGAATAGCCACTGCCAAGAGCAGGAATGCTTATAGCAAGCCAGGCTCACAGAAGTTCTCCACTTTGCACATTCCCAGACTCGTTGCCACAAGAAGGGGTCAAAACAGATGATCACAGAAGTATTGTTATTCTGAAATTAAGTTGCAATGAGCTCCACTGGCCAATAAAAACACTTCTCTATCTTTCTCTTTATTTACTGTAATTTCTGCTGCTCAATTAGATTATTTCTTCAGAAGCTAAAGTAGTCCCTGATGCATTTTCTGCCTTTAAAGTGCCCATGCAAAAGTAGGTATATAGCTACTTCACAACTAGGGGCCCTGGTGAGAAGCACTCCAAATCACTTGTCTTGCAAGAAAAGGCTTTAATGTTAAATTTGCCTCTTGATTTGCAGGGAGAGAAGGCTGATTTAGGATTTGCATTTAAAGAATTTAATATTCCTTTAATGCTAGCTTCAGCTAATATTTAAAAATCTAATTCTGTGTTCTTTTTTCCTCTGATTCTTGATTTTATTCTCTCTCCTATAATAATCAAGACTGAAGTCTTTCTTGTTTAACATGCAATAATATAGAATGCTTTATCCTGTTATTTGTGTAGTTTGTATTATTAATAATTTAACCCTGGAGCATGCTTTACACTCCTGATTAATGAGATTTGATGTACAAAGAAACCTCTTTTTTTACTCAGTGTTAGTAATAGAAATATTAGTGTAATATAGCAACAGATTTATTCACAGAAATACACAGGTTTGTGGGAACTAAAAGCACAGAAGATCAAATTTGATAAACCATTTCAGGCCAAATACAAAAGAACCCAAGGACCAACACATTAGTTTTGTGTGCTCCTCTTGATGGACTCTGAACGCATGCTATTAGAAAGAAAAGCAAGCCAAGGAAATTTTTAGATTTACTTTCTAGAAGGCAAAATAATGACATTTTAACACTGCCTAGCTCATTCAGAGCCCATCAGAAGGATGCAGTTCCATATCGGTATCTCCAGCAGCAAACCTCTCATGATTTTTATTATTTTTAATCAGGAAGTATTTATATGAATGGCATTGATGCACACCACCCAAACAGCTGTGTGGCTACTCAGAAAGGGGCAAATGACCAAGCAGATATTCTGCCATGAAGGACTGGACCCAAAGAAACATTAACAACAACAGGATACCTTCAGTTTGCAAGAGCTGACATCCCATGTGGTTTGGGTGAATTTAAATATTACCTTTTAAATACGTACCTCTCAGCAGATGAGCTCACAGGTCTAGGGAAATTTGGTAAAGTGATAATATGTGGAATTATTTTCACAAACCATTGTAAGGACTGCAACGGAAGAATCATCCAGCATTTTACCTCATTTTTGGTGTTTTTTT
>VZRU01008567.1:23111-64874 GCA_013398155.1 Pedionomus torquatus
GATTTTTTGGTTTTTTGTTTTTTTTTGTTTTGTTTTTTTTTTTTGGGGGGGGGGGGCAGGCAGGGAGAGTATGTGCAGGTAAAAGAATAGCAGGTTTTTGTGTTTAGTTTAACTAGCAGGTTGTCCTTTTAGAGATTAATCCAAAATAAGACTTTACAATTGCAATTTCTATTTAAAGTCTTTATTTTCATTGGTTCTTACTTCTAGTGCTCCATGCTTGTAACTAGGCTGTTAAACCAAATTTAATCAGTGGTATATGATGCATCCATGCTTCTCCAATGAGCAGCGTTTTGGTTTCTTAAACATAGGTTTCAGCTTACTGTTAAGTTTCAGAAAGTATTTTAGCAGAATGTAACCAGGATCAATTAAGAAAATGGATTTATTTTCCGCAAAGATCAGTCTATGCTTTCTTTCAATTTGAAATGATGAACCAATAAACACACATTTTAAGACTAATGTCTTAAATTTTAAAATGACTTTTAAAAGCTTAATTTAAGGTAGTTTGTCTAAGAGAGCCACAGTCTTTTATCAGAGTTGCAGAAAGTACATGAGCAACATCCAGCTCACTTGCCTGAATAGCAGTGTAGATACAAGTTCGGTATTTATTTCAGAAGAATTATTATGGACCTGTAGCAATCTGAGTTGGAACTTTGCCTTTATCACCTGTGTAGTGGAAAACAGGCAGTATAATTGTATATCTCTGCATAAAAATGTTTTCTTTTTTTCATTTACTCTCTGGAATTAACAAAATTTATTTTAATTCATTCTGAATGTCTTTGCCATCCTGGTAGAAAGGCAAAGGCCTTTCCTTTGAACATCTTGTACTCAAGTGCCTCACCTGGAAAAGTTAATATTTTAAAATCTTATTACACTTCACTTTGTTTCTTGCATATCACAAATCAAAAACTATCTAGATTTGCAGAAAGAGATTGCAAAAAGTCACCATTTAACCAAGCTTCTGGTTTTGATACCCAAGCCAAGCAAAAGTAAAGGCTAGAATTTTCTCTGAATGCAGCCAAACAAGTCTTTTAGGAAATGCTGATCTCTTCTTTGTGTGATAACAGTTGGAAGTACCATAACACTCCCATTGCTATGGTATCCACAGCGATGGTAATAAAACTGAAAGACTGACAATTTCTATGTCAGCAGTGATGTCAACAGAGTTATTCCCAGAAACTAAATTATGAATAATTCATTTGGAAATATTCCAATTAGTATTTTCTGAAGTAACTGTGAGTTTGGATCTCTAACTCTATGTGCAGAGCAGCACAGGTGGCTCCAGTTTTCAGATAGCATTGAGGACTTCCCCTTTGGAAATCCTGCACAATGTCTTAAAACTAGGAAGACAACTCCAGTAATCAGTTTGGAAAATCATTCCATGCAATCTCAACCTGTGTCTTCAGCAGTGATGTCATTGTGGGTCACCCATGATCCACATGCAGGTTTAGGTCACAATACTCAAAGAGAATTTTAGACAGCTGTTTTCATTGCCAAGGGAAGGATAGGGTAGTTGCAGCATCTAACTTAAAAGACCTGCTGCAGGAGGTTACATTTAAAAAAAACCAGTCTCCTCATGCACCCTCTTAATCTTTCACATCACAGATGTTTAAGCAAATGGTGACTCTGATAAACTTTTAGAGAAGGGACAGAGTATCTAGGAGCCACATCACAAGAATAATTTTTTTTTTCTTCCTTTATAAACTACCAATATCTATCCAACCACCCCATGCCACAGGGCAGGGACAGCTCCGGTCCAAGGGGACTTTTAGTTCCCTGGGGGAAGCAACAGCATGAGGTGGCTTCCTCTGATGATTATTCATGGCAGAGGTTGCCTGGAACAGCAACAGTCTGAAACCCTACGTGCAAGCCCTATGGGAGAGCCAGCTGCTGCAACAGCTGCTGACTGTCCTTCACATCCATGATGAAGGGAACAGCCTTGTCCTTCACTGAAACAATGCTCCTGCTTCAAGCTGCCTGCCTGAGGAAAGCTTCTCCCTGCCTTGTCCAACTATTATTAACATGCATCTGAGTACCCAAAGTACTCCATTGAAAAATATAAAATCCCTACAGATGTCCAGCCTGAATCCTGGATTTCCTGGCCGGCTGACATTCACTCTCTGGAGTGCAGTCCTTGACCTTCACAGAATGTAATGCACACAGGGATTTACTGGGTGTCTCAGCCTCTCCCACCACTCATCATCCCACCACCCACATCCTTCAAAATGCCAGAGGAGTTTCAAGGCCAGAGAAGCCAAGCATGGACATGGGTGTGCATATGCCTGCTGTGTCTCCTCCCTGTTCTAGGTCCCTAGGGCACTCCTGCTCTGCAAACCAGGGGGGCAGGGACCATTCAGCCACCTCCCTTTCTATTCCTCCAGTATACCAGGGACACGTGTGTTCACTGACATTAACACAGGAGTCCAAGTCATATGGTCAGACACATTGACAAAAAAAATCGGAAGTATCTTCTGGAGGTGCAGAGAAGGTAAGGACATAGAGTGAGATGATTTGGATAAAAAAGATAAATATATTAGGAGTGTCAGTGTTTAAAGCTAACTAAAATAAAGAGTGAGATTTAAAATTGAAAACAGATCTTGTATAAGCTTAAGAACTGTTCTTATGCAAAAATCATCTGTCAGCAGAAGTAGCCTAAGGAATGTTCCTATTGATTCAAACCTGAAATTGGCTGCAGGCTGTATGCAGGCATATTCTAAGTCCTTTGTAAAATTGAGAAGACTGCTCTTTTTACTTACTCTTTAATCAAAACTAATGCATGTATTTTTTAACCAATCAGAAGTAGCCATCCCCAAAGCCTGGGAGGAACTGCGCAGAGGTCCTGCTTATGTACACCGGGGATCTCAACTTTTGATAAGTACCAGAGAAATCCAAGCTAGACAGCATGAACAGACAATACCTTACAGCACCAGAGTGTATTCAGTCATAACAGAGTCCATCCTCACTCTTTTCTTTAGATTTTGCTTTGTTAATGAAGAATAATGACAGATTAAACATCCTCCTCCAGTCTATTTACTCCCTGTTCCAGTCATGTGAGCTGTTTGAGCTCACAAACCAAAACGTCTTGGAAACCCATCTTCAAAAAGTATCTAACAAAATAAAATCTATGTCATTCTATTGGCATGTATCTATGCCAAATGGTTCCACATACACACATAACCTTTCCCTGCAGAGGTGATGGCTTGCCAAAAAGACGTACTCCAGTTTAGGTAAGTTCTACTGCTTATTAGAGGCAGACATACAAGTAATTATCAAAGCTGATGACACTGGAAAGATTGAGACAGTGATGTAATTTCTTCTGGATACCAGTGACTCCGTGAGAGATGGAAGATTATTTTTTTTCACTCTGTGTTAATAATTTTCTCCCTCAAACATGTCATATACCCTCATGGAAGAGGCTGCTACCCCTTATCTATCCCTTTGCCTTATTTACCACCTGTGGCTGCAGCAGTATTCAGCGTGAGACTGTGGCACTTTAACTCATGTGCTCAATGGATGATCAGAATTAGTTTGCAGAATGATACATTAAGACAAAGCATAGCTTTATAAGATGAGGAATCACATGCTTAATTGCTTTCTCTGAACAAGCAGAGGTAATTGCGAAGTATCTTGCATTGATGACTCCTCATACGTAGGCTCAAAAGGAGAAATGAGTCTGAGAAGTATTCAGTATGGGACTACAGAAAGCAGTGACTCTGCAATTAGAGCTGTTTTTCTTATATGAAAAAAAGATTACTCAGCCTGTGCTGACTATTTAAGAAGCAAATAAGAATTCAAGGAGCAAATGAGCAACACATTCAGTTGAATATCGTTGCACTCCAGTGGGGAAGAGTGAAGTTTTTCTCTATTAATTGCCTAATCATACAATTTGCCCCTCAAGTATAACAAACCATTTGTATGGATGATTCAGACAGCCATTTGCTTACAGCTGAGAACAGCAGGAGATATGTTATGCTCGTGCACATCCGACATTTCCAAAACACTGTGCAAAGTTGTACAAATATCCAAAGAGTTCTCATCTAGGATAAAGTTTCATTTTATTGCCTGATACTATAAAGCTGATCTGAATAGCTGTGTTTTCCTCCCCAGGTTAGCGGGACCTAACAGCAAAATCATAGAATCATAGAATGTTAAAGTTGGAAAGGACCTCAAAGATCATCTAGTTCCAACCCCTGCCATGGGCAGGGACACCTCCCACTACACCAGGTTGCTCAAAGCCCCATCCAGCCTGGCCTTGAACACTTCCAGGGATGGGGCATCCACAGCTTCCCTGGGCAACCTGTTCCAGTGCCTCACCACCCTCACAGGAAAGAATTTCTTCCTGATATCCAATCTAAATCTTCCTTCTCCTAGTTTAAAACCATTACCCCTTAGTTTAAAACCATTACATTTTGGAGAACAAAAAATGATTTTGATCTCCAAAGGCTACTAAGGGACTTATGTAATTATGTACCCTGGTTAGCTTGTGTTTAAAATAATTAACCCTAAATTTTAAAAACCACACAAATGAAACCCATCCCAAGAAGCTACACAGTTAAAATTCTTGCCAAGTTTTGAGCCTGTTCCACTCAAAGTCTCCTTTGGTACTCATTAAATCCCTTACTTGCATGCCAAGAAGGGATGTGCTAGGCAGATGTCACTGTCTTCTTAACTTTTTTCAAGGATTCAAGAAAAGCAGAGTGTTTTGAGCACTGGCACCAAGAGTTAGAGTCCACAGCTGACTCTCTAGTGGTAAGTCCATGATATCTCAGCTCTCTGCAGCCAGCCACAGATGACCTGAATGGGCCTAATTAGGGTTTCCCAGATAAGTTGCATGCCAGATACTTTACAGGTTACTGAAACACTGCCTCAGCTGATGATCATCTCTTTCTGCTCATGCACAAAGCACAGAGTGCAGAACTACTGTTGTTACCAGTGGCATATGGGCATGAGCTAATTGTGGGAACCATGCTTTTCACTGAAGATTTTATATCAGCAATGAACAACTAGATGGTGGAGGGCAGAGGGACTTCCAGAAGAAAGCTCAAGGATTTATGTGGGAAGCTGGTGCTGGTTGATAGTAGGTGTGAGGGCTGCCTGAAAGCACTGGTCAGGATCTTCCTGTACTCTGTGCAGCAGCCTGTAGGCACGAGGACATTTATGTTCATGTAATAGCAACCGAAAAAAAAAGAAAATAAGCCAGCAAAACAACCATGGCCTTGCTTATGGCACAGACCACTGGAGCGAAGTGCTGTACAGCAATGCGGTAGGAGAGCTACCCTGATTCATGAACCCAAAAGCTTTTAACTTCCTTTGAAAAAATGATACCCTGCAACAAACACAAACTCCTGTGGCTTGCGGCAATTTCCTCAAGTACAGTAGCATGGAAGCAGAAAAGAAAGCCAAAAATAAAAGCACAACTTAAAAAAAAAAAAAAAAAAAAAAAGACGTAATACTAAACCCATAGTTTTGTGCTAATCTACCAGACTAGGATATTAATTTCTTGCAAAAGTTTAGATATTGCCAAGTACTTCTGTTTGTGGCTCCTAAGATGTTGATCAATATTAACAGGATTACAAAATTTAGAATACCCGAGCACATTTCCTTTCTCCTCCTAATGCTTTCTCCAGCATGTTTCAGTCATGTAGTGGGAGAACAGAAATAGCATCATAAGGATTACTAAACCAAGTCCAGAATAAGAATAGCAAATAATCCAAAAAATATTAAGCAAACTATATACACACTATATAAAAATGACTAATGCCACATACATCTGAAGGAAATTGGATTAATTAGAAATAATGAACTAGCCAAGCAGGGCCAACTTCATAGTCGCTGTTATTTGTGGCGGCCAGCTCTAGCAGCAGTCAGAAGATACATCCATGTCTGTATGCTCCATTTTTTAGAATTAATTATGCAGAGCTGCAGCGACAGCTATCGCATCCCCCATCATCCAGACACATTGCCTAATATGTAAATATAAATTGCTGCATTTCTTCCTGTCTCTCTCCCATCCAAACCACAGATATCTCCTGTATGCAGCATATTATTAAAACTTCGACGAAGGCAAGAGCTAATAACTAGTTTCTCCATAGGAAACCATTTTATCCTACAAAGGGATTTATTATCTGAAGTCAGGCAGGCTGCAAAGTTTGCTTATGGGAAACAGTCCCTCTGCCACATTCAACTGTTTTGACAACTGTTAAATACAAGTGATGACACACTTGAAATACCTAGTCTGAAACAAGATAAGATGAATACCTCACATTAAAAGCTTTCTTGTAGTAACGCCTGTTTTTGCATGTATTAGCACCAATAGCAGAACAGCACTTCATACAGATGAAAGTAGACTTGGACTTGTAACCTTTAACGTGAGTCAGTTGTGATTCATAGCTCAAGCTATGTAATTCCTATCTGTACTTGCTTATTTTGTAATAAATAATGGACCCTTTAAAAACTGCCTAACTGGCATGTGATCCACAGCCTTGCAGTTACAATGCTGGCAGTTCAAGACTAGGACAGGGCATGAATGAAAGGAGAAGCTGTTGAATAGGGGAGCTTGATAAAGGCACCCCAGAACCCTAGACAAATCCAGTGGGCCAAACACAGGGGTCTTTCCACATCTCCTGGCTGAGCCTGAAGTCACCTCACTTCCTTCACTGCTACTTCTTTTTGAGCTCATGAGTGAAGATCCCTGAGCTCAGCGGCAAGATTCACCTAGCGCCATGACAGCTTTCCAGCATCCCTTCAGAATTTCCTCAAGCACACAGCAGATCAGGAAAAAAAGCCCTAAAACATCTCAGTGTGCAGATTCATGCTTGAAAAGATACTAATACATTAAAAACATGTATTTTTTTGATAGAAAAGGGCAATATGCTACCAAATTGGAATCTCTTTGTAGGTAGCTTGCCAGTAGTCCACACAGTAGCTTGCGTGGCACGAACATTGACAAGATAAAAATAAGTTTGTTTTGAAAAGCCAATGAAAAGTCTGAGAAAGGATAAGAGTAAAGGCTATTAGTCTTTACTACTCTAACATATTTGTAATGTAGCATTTTAGAGGCAGGTGGAGAGAACCATCCTGTCTTAAGATAGGCCAAGCACATATTATCATCCCACCAAACTAAAGCTTAAAAGTTTTTTGTACTGTGGATTTCTTTTAGTCTACCTTCCAGGCTTGGCTAGCAAAAAGGGTTGTTTTTTTCCCTTTTATACAGACCATCAATATCTCATGAATATTATAACACATTCAAGCCCCAGCAACTACTAGCAGAGTCGAGTGCTTGCAAGCAGTCAGTTACAGCAAACAGAACTGTGAATATTGGTATTTATGGGATTCTTTTCTTTAAGGGCAATTGCAGGATGCCAGTGTGCTAAGATGAAACCACAATGCTAAACCAAAGCATTTCACACAGCTGCTTCCAGAGCAGAGCAGTGGCTCTCCTGACTCTAGAAAGCTGCCGTAGCTGGTTAGATAACCATGGAAACTCAGTCTAGAAAAACAAAGCAAGACAGACAATTTCTCTTGGTATTTCAATGACAAACACTGCTAGTTTTCAGCTGTTCCCATTTACACTTCCTAGCTTAATGCATACACAATTTGAATACCATGGATCCTCTATGAGCTAACAGCTCAAATAGCAGCACAGGCTCAAAAGGTTATCCAACCCCAAAGTGAATTTCCCAGCCTAATGGCGTGAAAAGTACCAGTGGTACATCAACAGCAAAGCACACCAGGTTTTCTATTAATTACCACTAGAAACCTAGGGCAGGGCAGGGGCTTCAAGTCAGCACATTGCAAACAGACTATTTTCTGTATGCCTGTAGACACACAATGGTTTTGTTTAGACATGGTGTAAAATACATTTTGCGGGCAAAACTGACACCTTCTAATCAGTTCAAAACAATACTACATGGCCTCCCCAATTCTGTTCTTTAGCAGACAGAAATGGTAGTCTTTGCATATCGCTGCGCCTACTCAGATACATCAGCATCACAACTGTGCCAAAGCAGACACAGGAGCTTGTCAACTCTTGAAAAATGAAACAAAGAGGTTCCCGTCAACTTCTCTCACAATATAACCAGCAGGCACACTCAAAATAGATGAGGTTACCAAGGGAAAAAGAAGTAATCTGTAAATGCAGGTTCATTCACAGGCAGCTGCACTCCGACTTTTGTGCCAACCAACAGATGTTCAGGTAAAGCTAAGATAAGATTGCAACCCTATCTATGGCATAAGTGGTTATGACCTGCACAAAGCCTGGCACTAGTTAAATGTTCATTTCCAACTGTCTTGTTTTTCCCTAGAATTGATTTCCAATTTGTGGGGAAAGACTAACATGTCACTCATTTATCTTCTGTAGCAGCTGCTGTCCATAATGAATATCTGTATTTAGACCCTCCCAAGAGAATCTTAATGCCTCTATTTCATCACATTCAGATCTTGGCAAGTAAATGGAAAAGGACTTTCTGCCCTGCCTCAGAGACATGCAGGAGCAGCTCTTGCTCTTTGTGCTGGTTTTCCCCTCCCTCGTGCAATCTGGAATGCTGAGCCTCCCCTTACAGACACTTAATTCAAATGCTGGACAAGGGTAATCACATTTCACACTTCATGGTTTAAACTGATCACCGTATGGATTAGGAAAGGAACTGTGTCTCACTGTGTATGCATCTATCACACAAGTTCGTAACTCTGTTAGCAGTTTCTTTGCTGTAGTCTCAAGAATTGGGTATTTGCCACAGCTGGAGAAAGGGATGCTGGACACACATCTCCTGGCGCTTTATTTAGCTGGCTCTGTATTTTTTGAAACTTCTCCAGAGCAGAAATCAAGATGACAGTTTCATTGCTCTGAGCTGAGCATACTTTGCAGATATTTAACACGTTCCACTTCCACATACATATAGACTTGCTAGGAAATTCCCTTGCTGCATAGTTAAAATGCCCTGAAAGAGTGGCATTGATCATCTTCAGAGCTATTCTCCTGTGTTTAGTATTTGAGGCAGATTTATGGTTTCAGGTTAAGATTTACCACAGTTCCCATTAAGACCTTTAGCCATGTTGTGGGTTTCAGTTGGCATTTTTGTTTTGTGGTTTATTTGCTTTTAAAGCACAAATTTTGCATTTAAAAACTAAGGAAATTCAGAATTTTAAGTATTTTTTTTTTCTCAGTACCCCTACAGTGCTTCTGCCTGGGTGGCTGTCCTTAACATCTCTGAGATACCCTCTAGATAAAACATCTGGGGACCTTCTCCACAGTTCCCACAACTTCAATGGGGAACATAACCATACTTTCCAGGGCCTGAATCCCTATTCAAGAGATGGTGTACCTTCAGCTGCTGCCAGGCTGCAACAGTAACAACAGTAGCTCTGAAACAAGCCAGAAGATATGGATAATTACACCTGGCTTCTTCCAGCCAACCCAGAAAGCAGATTTGGCAGGAATGTTCAGTAGAGGCACACAGCAGCAGAGCAGTGAAATGGAAGAGGAAAACAGGTTCTGGCCCATTTCAAAGAGCTGTGTATCCTTCGGTGCTTCATCTAATCAGCACCCAAGCAACACAGCTGTCATCCCTTTGGAGAACGTGTACAAAGAGGGTCACATGGCTTCATACCCTGCCCCTTCGGTCACCCCTCCCCAGGAATTATTGTTCACTTCATGTCACTTCACGACCTCCAAAGACTTTCTTTCCACCTTTATCACCCCTTTTCCTGGCAAACTGGTTTCTTCAGCACCGTTTTCCATGACTAGAGTTTGTGCTCCCCTTTAGGAAGGCTGCACACACATTTCACACTCCAGGTGCCATCTCTGTGACACCGTGTGCTGTCTGCACAAGGAAGAACTTCAAGTTTGCCACATAAGTCCTGCCATGTAATCATTTTGCATGCCAACATTTCTGGGCTACAGCAAGCACTCATGCTCTGGGGAGCCTTTCATAACCAATTGACTTCAGAAAGCTCTGCTCTGAATAATCTGCTCCAACAACGGTTATTGTTTATGCTTAAAGATCCAGCCAAAACTGAAGCCCCACTAATGCCAGATAAAAAGGCAGGTAAACACAGTCCCTGCCTGAAGTGACTTGCCGCATAATTTATTCCAACACACAGGCAGAGCAAAGAAGAGGAGCCTGAGTTCAGGAACTGGAAACATGAGGTTGAAGAAAGGCAGAAGAAAGCACTGGACAAAATGTTGCATCACCACAGGTTACGGGTTTTTTCCTGCTCCCCATTTGATTGCAGAAGCACAGCACTGAGTGAGACCTCATGAGTTCACACCACAGTCACATCTCCAAGCAAGGATTAGCTGCACCCACACCACTCCCAACAGACACAGTCCACATGGTTTGAATAGAGATGCTGCAAGTTGCCTACCCCAACTACTGTTGCTCTCAGCAAGATCAACTAATGCCTGCTCCAGCCACCATGGACCAGATAAAAGATTATTCCTTTTTCCTTTGCAAATAATTTATTTGAAGACTTTATTTTTTTTTCCGCTTTACCTTCCCTAAATTACACAGTCCCGTGTCTTTCTCTTCACGGTGGAGGACCTTGGTCTGTCTTCTTACTCTTTTCAAGCCCCTCCAGTTGGGTCTTGCTGAGGAATTACCACTACTGTCTCTACATGGAGGAGGATCACTTTACGTGTCCTGCTACCTATGTCTAACCTTGTGGAATAACTCACTTTTTCACTATAATATATTGTCTCAATCACTTTTTTTGATCTTTTTCTGCAGAATTGCAACCTACCCATGTTTCCCACCTTGTAACCAACAGACCAATTATTGCCTGTTAGAAAGCAGAAATTCTCATTTGTCTGCCCTGGACTACAACCTCTTTTCAAATATTTTTTCTTGCTACTCTCAGCTATTTTGAACCAGAAGGTTGTTACCTAAAATTCCTGAGCCCCACCCCCTAGCCCAAATTTTCCATTATCAAATCATGAGTCACTGTTGCACCGTCCAAGTCATTAAGGAAAATATTGACTGACTTCAGGCCACACAGATACATTCATTCACTTGGATAAGGATCCCCTCACAACTATTTGAAGAGCACTTTTCTGATCCACTGTTATATCTCATTTCCCTAAACTTATCAAGCAAGATTAAACTTATAAACTTATCATGGCAACATTTAGGTAGGTTTGATTAATAAAGAACAAATTCACGTCAACTTTATCATTTTTTAAGGACCAATATAAACTTCTCTGGTGTTGAAAAGGGACAGTCAAAATGCTTCCCTCAGCAGAATACTGCCAGAAAACAGGCAGATTAAAACATCTTCAGCAAGCATGGATTTACCAAGTGGAAGGAGGACAGTGGCAAGCATCCTGTGTTCTTTTTCCGAAGATGCAGACATGTTGTGTCTTCTCTTCCAAAACCATCTCCCAATATCTGTCCTCAAGCCCTCTCTGAAGCAAATTAGGTTGGCAACTGCTCAACTATTTCCATCACCCCCTTGAAAAACAGGCCCTGAGATGTTCTTCAGGAGGACCAGAGAGGTTTGGTTGCTGCTGCATCAAACAGAAACTCCTTTTTTGCCCCAGTTCAAGGGATTTTGGCTGACAGCAAAGCCTACACTAACTGCAGATGGAGGACATGCCTGAAGTGCTCATGAAGAGCAAACCAGCCACACAGGCAGCCACTGCTTTGTTGCGTGCCGGGTTCCACTCCCCACCACACACACACAGAGCCAGGCTATGTCTGGTGTGTGTGCTCGGTGGAACAAAAACATACTTTTACTTGCTGTGCCCTACAGAAGGCAGAGCGAGAAAAGAATTGCACCTGAGAGTGTAAAGGCTTAGGGTCCTACCAGTTTCAAAGTCAGGATCTAAAAAGAACAGGAAAGGAATAGCACAGCTTAATTTGAAAAACATCAGCCCATAGTGTCAGTAATCAACATAGTCTGCACATGCTCAGTCTTATTTCCCATTAATTTCCAAGGGGAATACAATAGCAGGATGAAACCAGAGATCTAAGATCTGGATCTAAAATTATTATTTGACACACAAAAGAAGTCACCCAAGTCTCAGAGAAACTTGAAATCTGTATTTCCACAACTGCTAAATTAAACCCTTTTGCAGCAAAATTCTGATTTACTGCTCATAGTTGTACTGTTCTTTTCTACAGTCGAGCACAGCATTGCAGAAACTATTCTTTGTTGACTCTAACAGCACCATTTCTCATTAATACTGGCCAGTGGATCTTTCACTTTGAAGACCAAAGTGGGCATGGTCATTTCATTCATGTGAAAAACAACTATCTTTGCCTTCAAGAGGCATTTAAAGTCAAAAGTCAAGAGAGGCACCTTGTCATAAGAAACACTTTTAGAACATTACACTCGGTTTCAAACAGATTTGAAAACTATCTGCTGCAATTCCTTATGACTTTTTTCCTTTACTTATAAACTTCAGTGTTTCATAAATCTTACTATTTCACTAAAGCCAAAAATTTAACACCATTACATATTACTTCATAAAATAATATGGCTAGCCCATCACTTATACAGTATAGGAAACGAACCATAAAGCAGTAACTTGGTCTTTATGAGAATCTCTTAAGAGAGCACAGCTTTTCCACAGTGAAAACTCTCAGCAGCAAAACTGCCATTTAGACCATACTGCTGCTTTAGCAGGACTTCCTGCTACACCTAAATATTCCTATTTTGGCCATCACTAGGAATATGTAAGCTCTGCTTGTTAAAGAGCAGGCTTTATGCCATTTCATAACTTAGCCACCACAGTGTAGGATACTATAAGTTCACTCCTGCTGAGCATTGTTCCAGCACAGTCATATCCCACCCTCACAGGCTAAGGGACACTTTGGACTAGATTTCTTCCCTGTAAGCACAGATGAGACTTAGATGAAAAGAGAGATGAAAGATGAGGCTTAGAACAGCCATAAGGAAGACTAAGTACCAATACCAGCCTCACCACCCAACACAAAACCTGCTCCACACAAACCACCACAAGCTTGCAGGAGTTAGTTTTCACCCCTCCCAAAGAGTTGCCCCCTCCCACTGAATATTTGACCTCACATATGCCACCTGAAAGCAATCACAGCCAACCCCCACGGCAAGGAAAAATGAGCACTCTGAAACCCAGCACTGTAATAAGATGCCCCAGAGTCAAGTTATGCAGGACCTCCAAACTGCACCTCTCCTTAGCAAGTCCAGTGAGCAACTCCACCACCTAGTACAGGGAAAGCAGTACTAAAAAAAAAAAAAAAAANTACAATTTGTCTCTGTGAAATGCAGCCTTGCGAAACACACATTCTCCCCCTCCCCTCCCTTTTCCAGATATTTATAGAGCTTTTAAAGACAGAGGTAACCTCAAATCTATCCTCTTTCTCAGAAAGCATAAAATTGCTATTAATAATACTCATTAAGTTAGCAACATGTGTCTGAAATCGTGGACAGCAAGCAGTGGAGAGTCCAGCACGTTCTCCGCAATTTAATAACCACTTCATATCCTGATGGAACACTCCCCAGAGTGGAAATTTGCACATCTTGACTTCACACTTGTTGCCAGAAGCACAATTTCAACTCCCTGTGATGTTACTAGTAGGAGCCCAGAGGACGAAGCAACCTTAGCTCTGTGTAGTAGTAGTTTAGGTATCTACTGCCTTTGGACTTGCATGGAAGGGACAGTGCCCGTCACCACCGCCACACTTTTACCATCTCCATTCTGCAACAATTAGGGCTCTGCTCAGCACATCACTGCGTGACCATCCCTCTACAAGTATTTCTCATAAATATGCCAAAAAAGTACAGCTTACCCCCAGTCTAAAGGTGGAAGTAAATGACTGCTTCCCTCTCCTCCAACCGGTGGGGATGTAAGTGCGCAGAGCCAAGAGCCACAGACAACAAGAGAGACAGGCAGGGACAGCAACAGGCTCTGACTACACACATAGCTACTTACTTTTTAATTGCTTCTTTTTATTTGCTTTTTATTGCTTCCATTTAATTTTTTTAAATTGCTTTTTACAAAGCCTTATGGCACCTCCATGTCTCTTCAAACACTGCCTGTGCTCCTCTCTTATTCCACAGGGATCTCACAGCTATACGAGAAGCAGTTCCTGAGGCAGTGGGAGCTGATGAAGCCCAAGGGGGAGATAGCAACCTCCCAATGCGGCTTTCCCTGCAGCACAGGCATTCATAAGGGCTCCCCCATACAGATTCTCCGGTGCCTATGAAAGATTGCAATCACCTCTAAGCTCTCTCTGGGGGACAGCAATGGCATCTCCACCCTTCTGTTGGCTTTCATAAACCTCGGCAAAATTTAATTATGTTGAGTACTTTCCTCCCACTGTCCCACTTAACCAAAGTTGGACAACACAGGCAAAGTTTTCAGGCAGAGAAGACACATTAACACAGTAGCAGGCCTGATCAAACAGCTCGGAGTCTGAAGAACTCATGTTATTTTTTACTTGTATTAACTCTCTTTTTGCTACTAGCTTAACCTTTTAAATTTCAGTGTTATTTGACTCTTCCATAAAGTCTTTCCTATTTCTAGGTATAAAGTGAGAATTGGCACTTGATGTGTATCTCTTTGCAACGCCGAAACATGTTTAAAAATAACTGTGTACTAAAACATTTCCTTTTACACGAAGGCTTATAAGCCATCCCTCCTGTTTTAAAATTAAACCTAAATTTCAGATCTAAGCAGTTGTAAGTCACATTTACAAGAAGTGGGTACATGTGAAATATGCAACATTGGCTGCAAGTGGCTACAGACTGGTGCCAGTTCAGAATATTTTTGCAAGACAAGAATAGACAGAGGGAAATAGCTTGCAAACCTCACCAACAAACATGCCCTTTCCCAGGCCCTGTGTTTTGCTTAATGCTCAGTCCATAATCATTTTCCAATCTGCTGGAGGCTGGTGAGACACTGCTGGGGAGGGGGCCTCCACTGATTCCTTCTGAAGCGAGGTATGCTGGCCAGAGATTTCTCATTCCCGCTCCTGCTTTGTCTCTCATACTTTATTTCCCCATCAAAAACACACTTTGAATCTTTTCATCTCATGGTTTTTCCATCTGACCATGATATCCTCCCAGACCACTACAGCAAAACCAAACAGCAGTGTCCTCACTACCCTACCCATGCTTGAAGACAACAAGCATATCAAGCAGAGAGATGTCTACAAAAGCAATAATTTTAAAGCATGTTCTCCCATGTGGCAGGAAGCTATTAAGAAGAGTCCTATCCACACTCCTCCCTCTTCTCCAGCAACACCTCTATCAGATGCTTGCATTGCTCCCACAAGGTTCAGCTCTGGAAAAGGCTCTGGTCTCCATTCGGGTTGCTGCTCCCCCTGCTTTTAAGCAGCAAGATGTGCGCAAAGCCCAAAATAACAGCTCCACCCAGCAGCAGCTGCACCCTGAGGCCCATAAGCAGGTACCCTGTACTAATAGTAGTAATAATATAACTATCAGCACACTCCTAAGGTCATTTTTCACAGAAGAGTAGAGCAGGCACGTCATGGACCTGCAGGGTCTCTCACAGATAATGATTCAGTGTTTACAGTCACCTCCTTCCCTGTTCCCCTCTTTTGCACTTACTGTATCAACCGGCCTTAAGAGACATTGCAGCAGGGGTGGATCCACCACCCAGCAAACGTAAATGAGTGAGGGATGCAGGGCACCCCAACATTAGTATGGTCACACTGACAAAAAAAGCTACCCCTCTGTCATCACTAAAAGATACATTGGCTTTAATTTTGCATAGGTTACCATGTGCTGCACCATTGGTGGTTGTTTTTTTTTTTTTTTTTCCTGGGAGCCTGAACTAAATACAGCTCAGATGCACAGGGTAACATTGCACTGGTTATGTCTTCTCTGCTTCACAAACTCTAAAAGAAATTATGTGATTGGAGAAGGGAATTTAAAGTTTATATTATTATATTTTAAGTTTAGAGGTTAGCAGCCTAAATGAAATAATTAGAAGAATAGCATCCTGAAGACTCTTGCAGCTAGGTAGATACTTGAATTAAATAATTTATTGTAGATAAGACAGTCAAAAATCAGTTTCTGTTCTCAAAAACAACATTGCGATGTTTAAGAATAATTCAGCCTTAACAAGAAAGGCTGAAAAAATACAAAACAGGATTGATTTGGTATAGACGTTCAATTTCAAAATGAGATAGTCTGATTTTATTCAGCTAAATCAAATAAAATCCAAATCCCATATTATTGTTTCCAAGGGGAAAGCACGCTTCCCTTCTTTCTTCTAATTTCCTGAAAAAGCCCTACACCCCAATTCAAGAATCTAAGACTCATTTATCCATAAAGTTGTTGGAAATGAACTATTCTGCTTGGAGTTTATATTCTACTTTACTACAGAATACGGATTTTTCTGTACATTGGACAAGATCTGATTCCGTAAGGCTTGCTCATCCTGCAAGCCTCCCCCTTCCACATGACAGGCTATTCTTCTGTGCTCAGACAGGACTATCTGAAGAGCAAGTATTGGTTGCGACTCAGATACATCCCTTCTCAAGTGTCATGTTTTGGCTGGTGTGGCCAACCACCATCAGCTGCATCACGTTGCCTCTGGCTGCCTCGAGGACATGGAGCTGTGCCCATCGTTCCAAGAGGAAGTCGGAAGGGTAGATGAGGTCATAAACAATGAGTACCGTGTAATTTTTAGCAGTAAAATTACACACACAAAATACTAGTTTTGAGGGGGGTACACAGCTGCTTTGTAGGAACCCTTGTGCCTGATGAGCTGACGTACCCAGCTCTGACAGACTGTGCTTTATTCATATTTTAAAATAGCCAGTAAAGAAGCCTCAGTGTTACAGAGGAGCACTGATAACACATTCAAACAACTTTTGAGTTTGCACAGACACTTTAAACCATTCACCCACGAAACATCTTGTCAAAGCAGCTTCTCAGCACAGGTCAAATGCTGAATGGGAGGCGCATTCCATCCCATAAACATTTAAGCCACCAGTAATTAACTTATCAGAGGCCATGAGGGCCCTTTGGTCAGCCGGTGCCTCCTCTAAACAGACAGGCAGTGGGAGTGGGTTTGTCAGTATGCACCAGGCATCTCAGGCACGAATTCCAGCCTTCTCCCAACGTACCTCAGTACGTGGGCACATCCAGCCAGCACTGAGAAAGCCTCGCAAACCCTCTCCGTGCTCTGAGAATGTGGGCGGTGCTCGGAGTCAAAACAGAGGCAGCATGAATAGTGATAACATTAGTATTACAGGAATCTGATAACAACATTACTGAAGCTCACTAAAAAGCCCACAGGGGCTACAGGAGCAGTTTCATTTCTGTGGCATGGTTTGCCCAAGCTAGAGGAACAGATTAGCTCCTACTTAGGTCTTTCCCCTGGGAGAAGCCACAAGCCTGCTGTGTCCCCACTTTTGCACACATAGAGTTTCATGACAGTCTCTGAGGGCATGAGAAGATGGAGCTTATCAATATCCTGTAGACTGTAGATATGATGCAGAAGAAAATGTTAAAATCACTAGCTTCAGGTAGTGGCCGCAGGGAGTAAAAAACCCACCATTTTATTATACTTAGTTCTCATTCCTTCACTCACCCCTTCTCCAGCCACCTATGGACTTCATTCCAGAGCAGGCTCCTGAACAGGTCATCACACATTTCAAAGTCATAAGCATACAGCCAAATGTAATCTGTCCTCAGCAATCACCTTCTGCTAAAATCACCTCATCATCATGAAACATTGGTGTAAAAACAGCACCAACTGTGATGAAGAACTGCAGCAAAACTTCAGGACAAAGTCCTTAATCCTGATGTAGAGCCCAAGAGGCCTTAAGCATTACTTGAGACAATTGTGAATCACCTGCAACTCTAAGGTCATGCATTCCTACAAATATTCAGGTAAACCTGGGCACTGAATTAAATAAAAATCATCAAGGCCCAAAAAAGTTATGCTGTCCTTGGACATGCAAAGGCATTGGAGTAAGAATGCCAGCACTTGGCTTTTAAGGAACTCTTTGCTCTCTGGTTTTCAAAACTATTTAGAGAAAGACCGAGACTGTCCTTCACATATAAAATAACAGAGGTTTTGTAACACTTCACAAATCTGCCAAGACTTTAATCCACACAACAGTTACAGAAATGTATATTCTCCTCCATCCCACCACGAAGTACAAATATTCACAGGAAGTCTGAAGGCAAGTCTCCTTTATTTCCAAATCCTTCTCTTCTTTTCATGTGAAATATTTTGAACAGAGAGAGCGAGAAAACTCCAAAATAACTGTCCAGGAAGAGTTTTCCATTTTCATGTGGAATTTTTCAGTAAAATCCTTTTCTGCAAGATTCTTCTCAGAAGAAAATTTCAACCTGCTCTACTGAAAACATTGGTACAATCCAGGTGCTAAAATATAAACACATGAGGAGACTGTGGCAAGCTTATAATTATTTTATGAAAACCAGATATCAAGTCAGCATGTTGCATTCATGGTGCAACTGACCCGTCATCTGCTTCTATTCATGATGCAGCTGCACTGACATGCACCATGCCATCAGCATGCCTGCAAGCTCTTGTGACTTGTTTTCAACATCTCCAAGAAGATTTTTAGATGATTCACGTTTTCATCACCTGCATAGTAAGCTCGTGAAACAATGGAGCTTGAGATATGTGTTCCTAATCAATGTCTCACTGGGACCTACAGCCTTTCCTCCATGAATCACCCAAAGTCCCATGTCATAGAAAAGTTAAACTTTTGCTGTTTTTTCCAAGTTGCTTTACTGGTTTTTTTTTTTTTTTGTTGTGGGTTTTGTTGGGTTTTTTTTTTTGTTTTGGTTTTTTTTTTTTTTTTTTTTTGTTTTTTTTTTTTTTTTTTTTTTTTGTGTATGCGTGTGAGAGCAGAGAACCATCTGTAAGGACTTTGGCCTGCAATTACTTCTGAGGAGCTAATTCTCTTGGTTAACTAACGTGATGATGTAGCTTGTATTGACCCATCAGCAGTGCCCAAGCAACCAGCAGGAGCTGTTTCACTACCTACACCCTTTTCCTGATATTTGCTCTCAGCCTGACAGCTCCATAAAGCCTCCGACCATACCCTCCCCATGCTCCCGCAAGAATTCCACAACCTTGTTAGTTTTTAAAGAGTGGTTATACAGTTAGTGCTTTACACAACACAAGCTTTAATACACCTGTTCTTCTCCATTACTGTCCACCTTACACTCTTCACCTCAGTCCGACCATCAACACATTTCATACCTAACAAAACAACAAGCAGCAATATTTTAGTCACAACATTTGTGAATAGGTAGATAAAGTATGCAGCCAGTGGAGCTTTTTTTAATCTGATAATACTCCTGTGCCAAGAGCGACATTTTCATAAGGCACACCTCGTGTATCACTTGACATCAGATCTTAAGTTAATATTTGTTCCCTAGAACTATGTGTATTATTTGGTCATGTTTTCATAGAATGGTTAGGGTTGGAAGGGATCTTAAAGATCATTGAGTTCCTACCCCCCTGCCATGGGCAGGGACACCTCCCACTACACCAGGTTGCTCAAAGCCCCATCCAGCCTGGCCTTGAACACTTCCAGGGATGGGGCATCCGCAACTTCCCTGGGCAACCTGTTCCAATGCCTCACCACCCTCACAGGAAAGAATTTCTTCCTAACACCTAAATCTCCCTTCTTCTAGTTTAAAACCATTACCCCTTGTCCTGTCACTACACTTCCTGACAGAGTCCCTCTCCCACTTTCTTTTACTTTGTCTATTTGTTTTGGGGTTGTTTGGTTTTTTTTTTTGTCTATTTATATTTTCCAGATGAAGAGTAGTTGCTTACAGGAAAGATACTACTAAAAAAAAAAGGAAAAGTATAGCAAGAAACAAAAAAGATTACATACAATCTCAGCTCAAAAAAGTTACTCAACTCATTCTCTGGCCTGCTTGGTTTCATTTCAAGTTGTTGTTTTAGACAGCTCTAGCTATCTCATACCCAAACTACTTCTCACTGACATCAAAACAAGCTTCATTGCTGTCAATATTGGCACATCCCTCCACTGCCCCCCACCTTCCAACACAGCTGCTGTCAAAGTCACAGAGCTCCATGCTGAAGGGCTGCTGCATGTTTGCCTTTTTAACTTGAGGGATGTTGGGAATCTGTAACTCTGCCAGAAAGTAGACTCATTTGTTATTAACACAGCCCATATTTAGCCATGTGTCTCCAAAATAAAAAGCACATACTTTCTTAACAAAGCCCCATCTCCACACAGCTGAATCCTCAGGGACCACTGGATCCCATTTTGCATGGCCAAATAAGGTAAAGCAAAAATTTGAAAAATGCAAAACCTGTCCTGAAATCATCCACAGCTTTGAGGAGTTATTTTGGGATTTTAACCTTTTGTTAAAGAGGATGCTGCAAAGCCTTCTTCTTACTACTTTGCTCTGCATATTTAACTTCCAAAAAGCTATTTTAAAACACAAGTATGCTTTAAAGAGATGAAATGCTGGGAGATCAGGACTGAGAACAGCAATGGGAAGTGATACTGAATCTTTACCCAAAATAAAAATGGTGTGATTTGTCAACAGAGAGTGCAAAGACATTCTCCAGAGCAGAGGCAAGCACTCTTCTGCAATACACACAGGAGAGAATGCAGTAGGCTATGTAACATACTGAACGTCTCTAAGGATTTTAATTCTAGCTTCTCATTGAACTTCACTAACTTCCTCCTGAAGGAGTAACCAGACTTGTCCATCTAACAGGTTAAACTATTAATCATTTATGGGAAAAAAAGATGGGATGACTATTCTGTGACTACATACAAAATATCTTCCTTGTACACATTTCCTAAAGAGGAACTCTGAGTTGGTTTTCCTTTGTGCCTCTTCAACCACAAATATATTACCTTTTGTCCTCCAGCGCTCTATGTTCACAAGCTGCCACATCTGAGAAGCAACACAGCTGTTTCATGGGAACCCAAAGATCAAGGTCCCTATTATAAATGTGCATTGAAACTGCAAGCATCTGGGGCACTGGAAAAGCAAATAGCTTCCTTCCATTCCAGCTGAAGTACGGACATGCTGGCATTACTTAGCTTTACATACAAGTAAAAGAAAACCACCATGGAGACAATGAACACGTGGACCAAATTCTCATTCAAGGGTGGTGGAAAAAGCATAAGTTTCTCAAAAAGCTGAAAGTGAAAGCAGGAACTCGGAAGAAATGACTTTTGCTACTTGTTCTAGCTTAGTGAGGAGTGTGCTCAAGAAGCTTCTCTTGGCTTCCCTGAGAAACAAAGACACAGTTACACCACAAAGCATTTTGTTTTGTGGATCATCATGAATATAGTGTTCCATAAGGTGACTAATGCTGACTCAGCACCTCACTCAGCTGACTATTTTTTTGTGGAAGCACCACACCATTTGAGTTATGGCAGCATACTGCTTGCTGGTCTCATGCAGACACTGAGGAAATGCCCTGTATCCATGAAGAACAAGTAGTTGAAGGTCATTAGGGAAAGTAAGCTGTTACGCACTTCCAAAAAACCCATGTTCTACAGGAGATTAGTGACTAAAACTGTTAATGTGCTAACTAATCCCTTTAAGCATTGTCATATTAGCAGCACTCAGCCTGCTTGCCCAAATTAAAGGTGAAGGAGCAGCTTTAAAGGTTCTCTTTCCTTGGTAATGATTCAAAATGAAGTTTAGCGAAGTGGAAATCCAACAAGTTTTAAGATGAGAAAGATGTACCTTTTGCCATCTAGCATACAAAACACCAGGGACATAGGCCAGGTTTTCCATAGTCACTGGTTTCAGAATCCAGAACTGTAGACCTCATCATACTATTTTGCACCTGAAGCTGAGACCCCAGCTTAAAGCAAAGAACCAAACAGCTATGTTGATGCAGTAGGATGATCTAGGTTCCAAGTGATTAAAAGACTCAGGAGAAAACTCTAATCCAAACTCATGAATTTTGAGTAAGTCCACATAGGAGGAATTTGGAACTTCTTCCTCTGTGGGCAAATCATATTGCTTACCACATGAAGCTGAAAGGCCCCAGAACTGAAAGTATGAATTATGAAAATTACAAAACTGAACAATGCCTTATTTTGGGAGTCTTCATCAGCCACACTTCTCAGTTCGAAGAATACTGTAATGCTCTCTAGGTGAAAATTACTGTGGTGATTTTAATAAACGCCTACATCTGAAGATCATTTTGAGAGTTGTAGGGCTCAGACCTAACTTTGCAGTAGATTTCAGCCCTGTCCCCCTCAGTGAGGGATTAGGAAACAGAGACACAGAAATCCCCCCCTTCCAACCCTGTGTGATGGCACCACCTCCTTCCTTCTGAGCTAATGCTGGTATGAAGCATCAGGTCCCAAGGGTCATACAGACCCTCTCCCTGCTTCTGCGAGCTTAGGGTCTTGGCGTCACCCAGCAGGGACATCGCATGCCAAACTGGCCAGGACTCAACTCTCCTGCCTTCAGCTGGGATGCAGACTTGCAGAGAGCAGGGCTCCATGGGGAGGCCCAAAAGCTGCCAGTTTTCACCAGGAGGCTGACAGCAAAGTTCCTTTGCCAAGCCAGAGGAAGGAAACACTATGGAGCCTCTGACTGCAGCTTGCAATGAGACATAAAACTAGAGAAGCTTCCTCTCGTTTTCCACAAGTTTTTGAAAGTGAGCATGGTCCTGTAAAGCTCTTCATATGAGCTGAGTAAAATTTCCACATTTGCCTGTAATGCAGTGAAGCTCAGGGGTGGAAATAAGTTTAAGCTCATGACTTTTTTTTTTTTAATATTTCAACTCACAGCAAACCAAAACCAGGATACTTCTTGTGAACTGAAGGCCCCAGAGGTGTTGGAAAGCTTTAGCCACAGTCACCTCATATTCTGGAAGCATTTGTTGTTTTTTGGAGGCAGGGAAATAAAAAGTGGCTTGGATGTACCCAGATACCACATCAGGCTCAAGGTCCAGGACAGAGTTGGCCAAGGTTTCCAGCAGAACCAGGCTCTATCACATGCAACCTTAAGCTGCTGTGATGGATGGAGGCTTGAAGAGGGAACAGGGTAGAAAGTGTCTGGGCAAGAAGCAGCAGAAACATAGTCCTGTAGGCAGTCATATCCAAAACCTTGCTAGGTATGTCCCATCAGCAACTTCATGGGGTAAACAAAGAAAACTGCCCAGCCCAGTTCCTTGATTTTCATTTATTACATTACCACACCACATACAACCCTCTCCAGAAAAACCACATGAAAACAGAACATGATCAAGACAAAAACCCCAAGCCAATGCTAGTTCTACTTCTGCTTCATGAAGTGAATGAAATTAAATAAAACTTTGTGTACATTTTCTATCCACATGCTTCAGTACAGAAAAAAAAAAGGCAACTTTATGCTTCAAGTCTTCTCTACACAGCCTGTTCTTTTAATCAGGATGAAGGAATGGATTGAGATCACATTTGAAAATGTTGCATTGGGATTGGGGCTACACACATGCTTAAAGTTCAGGACATGTTCATACGACAGGCTTGGGAGGCAGACTGACCCATCTGACAACTTCTTCCCCATACCCAGACAGTCTAGTGCTCGGTGTGATTGGCCAGGGCCTGGACCACAGCATCCAAGCACAGGTCTTAAGTTACCCAGTCTTAGCAAACAGATTTGGGGTTTGGCTTCACTCACTGTCCAGGCTGAGCTTCAGCTGGCTTCACTCAAGGCTCACCTCCATTCCCTATTGCTCTCCAGGCTCAGTGCTCACAGGGCTTGTGCTTCCTTCCCTTCACACACTTGGCTTCCTTCGTCCTTGCATTGGGAGCTAGCTGTGACAGATAATGGGGAAATTACCCAGGGCGCTCTTCTCACGCAACTCACAACACTAACACTCTGCAGAAGCAAATGTGTTTGAAAGAAACCTTTCCCTCTGTTGATTTTTGTCCATCCTTCACAAAGCAGCAACGTGGAGAAAGGAATCAGTCCAGAGAAAGTAGTAACACTAGCCAAAAGGTATTATGGATAGGAAAGAAAGAAAACCGGAGAAACAGAGGAGACAAAAGAAAAGAAAAGAGCACAAACCAACTAACCCAAATCCAAAAGACTGTTTTGTTTAATTTCTGGAGAAAAGATCTTTAGCTTTGGGCTTGAAGTACATAATGGCCAACTCCCTATGTTTGTACCCAAAGGGTAATCTGAGTCAGGGGGTCTCAGAGTTGGGAGTACAGGGAGCTTGTGGGCCTGTGAGGAAGCCTGGACACCACACTACTGTTGTGAGGTTGAGAATTCAAAAGTCTATGACAAAGGACAACATGGGGAAATGCTGAGGTCTGAAGGGGTTTGCTGGTCCGAGAAGTTTGGGAAGCAGTGCTACAGCTTGCAACCTTTCAAGCAGGAGAGAGGCATGCTTTAGTTTATGGAGCTTCCCAGATGAATTGCAGTTATGTACATGCCAGTTTATAAGCAAAGGAAATCCTCCTTTTATGGTTTCCATCCTCCCACTTGTTCCTCCTCCCTAGAAGTTTTCATCCTCTCAGCTGAGCCAAGCAACAAGTAGTTTCAATGTGTGGTTATGCTCCAAGAAGGTAGGGAAGGAGACAGGGGCAGAGAATCCATGACAGTCACCTTTTCTTTCCCTGTGACTCAGCTGCAAGCTACTCTAACAAGATAAATGAAATACTTTCAGTTCACATAAATTTTTAAATGAAAAAATTGTTAAGTCAGAAAAAAAAGTATTTTCACACTCAACTGCAAAGATTAAAGAAAGTAGTTCTTTGCTGGTCACCTAAATCTGTTTTACGAAGACATCTGAAAGGTATTTTATCAGCTGCTGAGTAGTATTTACTCATGAAACTGTTCTAACTGCTTTGGAATGTGCACCCTGGCTGCTGGAACAGCTTGCTCCTACTGATACACTGAGCAAAGTAATACTAGTTCATAGGACATGCCACTTTTATACAGCATTCTCAAGGTAAACAGCATGAAATTAAAAAAAAAGACTTCATAAATGATGACTTCTGCAGAGCTGCCCTACGTGTTTAAAAGAGCATCAGTTCATCAGCACACTAAATCATCACAGATCAGTAATTTAGTACTAAACCTATCCTGCAGCTGGAAATTGCATGGGTGAAAATTCATTCCTGGTGCCCACTAAATCAGTGCTGGAGTTAGTATCTTGGATGAAAGCAGTAATGTAACCCGGCCACAAGTAAGCCCTGCCATTAACTCCCTCTTAAGAGTTAAGGAGTGGAGGTCTTAGTAGATAGCCTACTCTGTCTTGCCTTAGTCTTCTAAAAATGAAGCCCAAGCTCAGTAACATTCCCCCCCCACNAAAAAAAAAAAAAAAAAAAAGAATTATTAATAGCCCCACCTGCCTCGAAGGAAAAGCAATCCCAAATACTGAGTCACAGTCTGGAAGGTACAGTGGTTTGAACATCACTTGCTCTTTGTTTATCAAAAAATACTAGTGTACTTTACCCAGCAGAATTAGAAAAGCAAGGAATAATTGCTGTTATACATGTTGATGTATAAAGCATAGAAAACAAAGGACAGATCACCCTGATCCTCCTAGCACCTCTGCAGAAGGGATCCCCCTGTAGATCCTCTTTGCACATATGTCAAAACAGCCAAGCCAGTCTCACTGGGCTGGGATAAACTCTATAAACAGACTTGTAAATTGCACATGCTTTGGGCTGGTTTCATCTGAGGTGGGAGTGTCACATCCCCACATGAAGCCTGAGCTAACAGTCCTTGGAAAAAGCAGCTTCAGACAAAACCAGGCCAGACTTAGGGATAAACACCCTCAAAGGCTGCTACAGGCCTGGCCCTCAGTCCTTCAGTACCGAGTCATCCAACTTAAGATAAGCACTCCAGCATGAGTGGTGGTGACCTGAAGTTATCTTCAGCAGGAGGCATCACCCATGCATTGAAATCTGTGCTTTGTGCAGACACAAGGGCTGTGGCTTATTAGGTATTTGCTAAAAGGATGAGTATCTCCATTTGGGAGCAGGCAAATCTTGAAGATTAAGACAGGGCTAGAGGTTATCAGCTCGAAGGAGAGAGGGCTTTTTTTGCTCATTTCTTACTCCTACAAGAAAGCTTGAGTTTTCTACCTGACATCTCACCCAGGTCTCCCTACTCCATGAGGGCACTATTACCCCTCTTTCTGCATCTGCTCTCCAAATCAGAGCTGTTTAAGTAGTCCTCAGCCTCCTCCACAGAAGCTATAGCTTTAGGTTCTGCACCTTTTCTTTCCTGCTGTCAGTCCAAGCCTGCCACTGACCAAAGCAGCAGCTACATGATCTTCTCCTGTCACTAGGGCAAGTGGAGATGTCTCCCAATTTCCTGCTTTCTCTTGCCTTCCCTCAATAACCCCACAGCTATCAGTTCTTTTTGTTTTTCCCTACAATGTTTGGGGTTTTTTTCCCCCAAAAAAGGGCTCCTTTGTTTTCTTATTAAAAGTCTTTTTTGGCTTTAAGACAGCATGAACTTCTCCCTGTTTTCTCCAGCTGTGAAGTGACCTGACCCACAGGAGAGAGCTTTGAGGCTGCAGAAGAGATCTCCCCGCATGACCTGTTTAATCCTGGGCCTCCATTGCTTCAGTCAACACTACAAGTGCCTTCCAGTATGACAATCACCATTTGTTGCTTAGGAATTAAACATTGACTAAACACATCATTCTGCATAGGCCATTGAACTGGAAGAATGTTTAGTGAGCTCAGCAGCTAAAGCTTTATTAACCATCTCTGGTGACCTTCTTGAGCAAGGCAAAGGCAACACTGTAGCTCGATCTCAGACCCTTCCCAAGTGCTCCTTTTGTAGCTCCCACAAAAATGGCTTGCCAGCAGGTAGATCTTAACTTATCTATATCACCACAGTATAAAGTTTACAGTTCCGCAATTCACACCATCCCCTGTTCTCTTCAAACCAGTTTAGCACCGCCGCCCACAGCACATCTACTGCTACTTCTGCCACACCAGTGAATTTAAGTGCTACACTCCAAGTTAAAAGGGAGATTGTTTTCCTTCCTTTAGCATGCCTGCAATGTTTAAGAGTGCTCAAGTGCACAAGTCAGCTAAAGGTGTGTTAAAACAGAACATATCACAGACAGGGCAGCAAATAGAGTTTTACCAGCACCAGCAAATCCACTCAGGATGTATTCAGCAGAATGTTAACAGAAGTCCAAAAGGACGTCCCCTCCCCAAGTATCATAACCCATGTGAAATGTGTCATGGAGTAATTATATTCTGAAAAGAAGTCTGAAAAGCCTGCTAAGATACCAGCTTCTTGCTCTCAGGCACTTAAACAAGTACAGAGAAAAGTCATACAAGAATTCCTAACATTTTCTGAATTCTCCTTTTCCTTTACTTGATACACACAAAAGAGAAAAGCACTGGAAACGAGAGCCCACATTTCCTTCAGACTCTATGCTAATAAACTCTGGTCCCATCAGATCAGGAGGAAAAACTTTGATGAGTATTAGGAGGTCTTTTGTGGTTGCTATTCAAGAACACCACCACAGTAAGAGAACAGCTCTACCGCCTTGCTAGAGCTGGACTCTGTCCCATTCAGCAACATCTTGCCAATGCTAATAATTTAGTAGGACTGTTAAGTGCTTTTGAAACTAAAAGGCAGCTTTTAACACTAGTCTTAGACCAATCTGCTCTAGAAAAAAAGTCAGTCTGAACACTGTCTCTACCTGGAGCCAGAAAGCCATACTTAATCCAATTAAACTCTCTAGGGGAACACAACTATGTGTACTAGCTACCTCCAAGTTAGGAAAACATCAGCATTCATGATGAGGCTCACTGGGGAGAGCAGAGGTGTCCTGACTGATAAGAATCTAGCGTGACAGAGACAAGAGTAAGGTCTGAGCACGGGCTTGAAATTCTTCACAGGAGACACCACCTGCTCCTGTCCCACCACACACAGGAGTCTTCTTGAAGAGTAAGGTGTGGTGCCCTGAAATGTTAGAGATGGTATCATGGAGCATGCTCTTGAGCCTGACTTAGATCCTGGGGGTCTGCATTCCTCAGGGAGGTGTGACACACTTGTGTCTGCAGGAAGAGACAGGTGGGACACGCAGCCCTACACTTCACAAAAGGCATTCTTGAGTCCATACGTAGGAGTTTAGTTTCGTTCTCCTTAGCCTAGAGCCCATGTCAGACCACATATTTGCAGTCTTCAATACTGAGTGTCCTGTCAAACATTAATGAATGTAGTACCAAACCTCTGATCTGGGCAGGTATAATGATCATCACTGTAATTTTCAGCATATTAGAAGGTAGGTTTCCTTCTGAATGAACATAATGCAGGTTTTGATTCTTTTGGCTTTATGTTTTTTTTGTTTTCCTAGTTCACCACTTTCAAAACTTTGAACTTTTGGCAAGAGTTGAGACCCATGAAGAAAATCCCACCTATTGGTTCCAGAGGCACAAAAGGTACACGCAGGCCCAAGCAAAGCAAGATCCCAGGAACAGAATGAGGCAATTGCATATCTCTAACAATGACAAAGCACACGTTGGGAGACCTGGCACACCACACCGGTAAGCCTCTGGATCTACCAGCCTGTGCCCCTTGAGAGACAGATATGTAACTGTTGTTTCCCTGCCTATTAACCATTACATTTCAGTAGGCATAAGGACAGTAAAAAGGATTTTCCTTAGCTTTTCTAAAGCCCCGTAACCAACCAACTCACTGCCACTGGGGCAGGAGAACAGGAAAATCTACAGAAACACCACGCATTTAAAAGGATGTGCAGTGTCCTCCAGAGACTTGATTTTCAGCTCATTTCCCTCACTCTCTGCTAAAAGTATTGCTGTAACAGCTTCTACAGCCTATTCTGCTCTGAGAGTAGTAACAGAACAGAACAAATTCACTGGCCAAGTCTTTCATTTCACTTTTGGGTGAACAGAATGTCACTATAATCATGATCTTGAGAAGCCGGTTCCCTGGTGCATGTTACTAACACTGCCTGCATTATCCTTCAGCCTTGGAATGGGAACAAACCTAGCCCCAAGACAGGAGGAAGCAACTAAATGCAGAAGGGAAATGAAGCTACTCGGAAGTTTTTTCTTGGCAATAAATACAAGAGGAAAAGTTTGTAATTATCTAGTTTGTCATAAACAAGCAATATTTTTAGTCCAGTTTTTAGCATTTTTTTTCCAGGAGATGGCAGTCCCATAACCATCTGGGAGCATAAATCCCCTTGTGCATAAAATCCAGGTGGCATGAAGATAGCACTACTAAATCTCTTTTCAGATGTAGTAGATGAAAGCAAATGATTACCCGGTAGGAATTACTAGGATCCTCCAAATGATATTAACTGTTGCTAGTTCAAGCTAGCCTTGCAGCAGCCTTGCTCTTCCTTCGTGGACATATTTCATTGTATTCATTCTGAATCTTAAAGCCTTGAAAGATACATCTGGTTTCAGGTGTTGTCAGGGTTGCACAGGGTACATGTCCAGCATACAGAGGGAAAACACAGTCTTGAGAAACACTGGTTCATCACTCTATAAACATGTTTGCAGTGTGCAACAAAGGAGGAAGCCTGGTGAGACAGCTTATGTCATTCATCCTCAGACAATCCTGTTAGTAAGGGCAGTTTTCAAGGCAGATTTATGGAGGGCCAGAAGGGGATTATCTTTGTGATATATACTTTTTTTTTGGCAATGACCAAAGCACATTTTCCAGCAATAACCACTATCACACCGGATGAGTTGGATGCTTCTAATGCTTCAGAGTTCAAATAATGATTCCTCTAAAAAATGCAAAGCTAGAGAAAAAAAACCAAACAACTGTTGTCCTTTGAGATACTTGGGCAGAAATACTAGCAATTGTTTTTTATCTCAGGAGGAATGCCTGGCACGTGTATTTTATTTGCTGCCAGTGTAGTCTTTCAAAGGATGCAATCAGGTCAAATTCAGCACTTTTGTAAATGTGGAACTGCATTTAACATATCAGATGAACTTTGTACTGGATGCAATTCAAAGAGTGAACTTCGTGTAATAATTTGTTCTGTCTCAAAAAAAAGCCCCAAACCAAAAGAGCCTTATTTTCCATTCCAAAGGGCAAGTTGCAGCACCATCTCTACTGCATACCTTTGCTCCTCCCTTTCCACTGCTCCAGCTTATTTTTCTGAGGATGCATTTTGTCTCTTTCTTGCATTTGTGATTTTAAGTTTTGCAATTTCAAGCTAAAAAAAAAAAAAAAAACAAAACACACCAGGAGTACCAAAACCCAATCCTTTGCTCAGTTCTTACGAGCAAAAACTAAAGTGAACACTCAGTAGCAGAAAGTTCAAGAAAAATATTTTTACCATCCTTAATCATTTACACAGACCTAAGCAAACAATGTGTGTTTTTCTCCACCCAGTCTGCAGATGATGACTTTCATGCAGGGAGGAACATCCCCTCAGGCAGTCTTTTATTTCCCTTTCCTTAAAGCCTATTTGCAAGAAGCAACACGATAGAAAACAACTTCAATTTCTTCTGTACTTTACATTCCCAAATTTTAAACTCAAGAGGGATTGGTTTTAAGAGTTACAAAAACATCCAAAGCACCAAAGTCTGTTTGCAGTACAAGTGAGGGGCTGGGGGGACATGTCTCAGCCTCCTATGACCCTGTGCTGTGGCAAATACTGTTTGGGTTGCTCAAACAGTAACAAAACTTCTCGGTGATTAACTGAGATGAAACACCAGAGGCAACTGCAACTGATAAAACACAGAAATTACCCTTTCAAACCCAAGCAGGAGATACTATTTGGGCTTCGCACCCACCAGTCAAGGTCAGTTTAGGTCATTTCAGCAAAACCCACAAGTCTTTGTGTAAAGACCAACTCATTTGTTGTTCAGCATCTCCTGACTCACCAGAAAGAAACCTTTAAAGGTTCATCCAGCAGCTAAGGTGTCTGCCTCAATTATAAAGGGAGTCTTTAGTCTCCCTTTCAGTCTGCTCCAACATGGTGTCATACAATTTACACTTTATGCAACTACAGGCTAACTACCTTTATGCTCCAGTGCCCAAGGTACCACCATGTGCTTCCTTTCTTCCACCAAATAACTGCTCAACGCAGATATGGGAGCACAAAATCACCCCCATACTAATTCTGCTTCTAAATTAGAATCCAGGCTAAGCAATGGTGTCTCACAAGAAAGCCATTTTATTAAAAACTACTGAAAACAAACAGACAAAAAAATATCACAAAGCACACAAGAGAAACATGCACCTCTCTGAAGTACTAATTCACAGTGGCACACAATTTCAGGCCATCGGTAATTATGCTGAAAAATTTTTAATTCAGAAATTTGGCGATGGAAACAGTTTTGCCTGAGGCACACGTTCTCACTGGTCACTGCAAAGAACAATACCAACTAACTCAAGGCAAATTTCTGTTGAACCTGCAGATCGAAGACTAGACAGCTCAGGTTCCCTCAAAAGCAGATGCATCATCCCACAGGTCTTCCCCCAAGATACATTTGTTTCTACTGAAGATATACAAGAAGACATAAAAACAGCCAACTGTTTTCTACTTTAAAAGCAATGGTTGCTTAAACCAAGTCTCTAAACTGAGAGAAAGCTGATTTTAAGCACAATCATCTTAATGGCTTGGACATAACACAAGTTACCTACCTGTAAATGATCCTGGTCACTCTCTCTGGCTTCTCCAGACGACTCCACTTTGTCTCGAGTTCTGGCAGTGGCACTGCTACCAGCTGAGTCGAGCAGAAACAAGAATCAAACTCTGAATCCCCGAGGACAGCAGCTGGACTCATTAACCAGCAGTTCATAAGTTAACTGGTTTCCATTTTCAGCATTTTACTCACTTAAGAACTTGACAAACTAACCTTGCTTACTACATTTAAATTGGAGAGAGGCTTTTGGGTCAAATGCTTTTCCAGTCTAATGCAAATGGCTGGTGTGTCACCTCACTGATGAGAATAATCAATGACCTTACCATTACTCAGCTCCAGAGCCTGCCAGCGTTTTGCTCACCTTCCAGCTACTCGCTGAATGACAGCAGCTGGCAGCAGACACCAGGTTTCAAGCCAGCTTTCCTTCAGACAGCATGAAAGAGTTTATCCTCCACTGCTAAAAATCTGCAGGCAGGTTCAGCAGTATTTCCCAAAAGGCAAATACCAAGCCACGTGCAGTTTGGGAATGGTTCTGTTTGAACAGCTAATCACAGGTTTGTGGCAACAGTGAAACTCAGTATAAAGGGCATGCATAAATTTGCCACAGAACACGAGTCTTTTTTGCAGTCTCATTATACACTTCATAAGATGTATCTACTTTGTGCATATATGTGCAGGTATATGCATGTATGCCCTAGTGCAGCATTGCTGAAGGGCACACATATTGGAAAAAAAAAAAATCTATTAAGCCCCCTAGGGAAGCAATATGATGAAATCATGTTAACTCTTGACACTGCAGTCCCCTCTAAGGTACACGATTCCTGACCTGGGGAAATAGTATCTGGAGGGGGGAAGAAAAAGTAATACTGCTCCTGCGAGTTATTTAGCCAGCAACCTTTTTATACACTGGCAGCTCATGCTATTCACATTAGACTTCTACTGCATGGCTACATATTCTGTAAAAACTAGTGGCACACTCCCTGCCTACAGCACATTTCAGATGAGCTACTGAAACCATTGGCTAGCTACGTACATGAGTCACTGTTAACTTAGTCTGGCTTGTAAACACTTACCTCAAGGTCTGAGACAACAGGTAGGGTCAACAGTGATTTGAATATGAACTTCCAGCTCCACCTTTAGGATTTATTAAAAAAAAAAAAACCACACAAAAAAAACCCCAAACATCCACAGACGCAGCTCCCATCAGTTACCAGTGTCTGAAAACACAAGGGAATTCAGAGGGAATTCAGGTCATCCATTCCCCACTTCTCCCCACACCCATAACTCCCACATTCGCAAGACAGGCAAGCTGAATGTATTGTTTCCAAGGGGTCTCACTGATCTCACTTACAAGCATCCAACAGTAGCCCAGGCTATTGGAGCTAACAGGCTCCAAGAATCACTATCAATACTTTGTTTCCTTTGTTTCCAAAGTATTATCATGGAGCTTCATCACCTTTAATACAGCAGTAAAGGCAACACAAAAATTGTACTTGCCTTTCAAGATACAACCTGATCTATGCTTTAGCCCCATAGAGTTCAGGCAGAGAGATGCCACTGTGCATGCATGCAACAGCAAGCATACTGAGTTTTCTAATCACTTTGTGCTATTACTGCCACAGAGAGATCATCAGCATGTCTTAAAAATAAACATTGTCCAGATCTGACTACCTGGGGTACACAAGTACAGTAAGGCATTGGACCTCAAAAAAATACCTCAGTGACACCATTCTGCAGAGAAGTAACCGAGCTCAGATGATGTCAGTAGACTCACAATGTAATCTTTGTTCATCAAAACAGTCAGTATTACAGAACACACAATAAGGATGATTAACTCAAGTTGTACATTTATTTTCAGGATTAAAAACCCCAGTGATATAGATGCAGAGTAAAACAAAGAAATAGATGGTAATCCCAAGTTTATCTGCAGTTCAAATGAGGCATCCTGGTTTTACAAAAATGAATTGGACAGTGCGGGTAAAGCAGAAACCTCCAAGAGAAAGAAGAGAAGCTGCACAAAATACAAATTGGGAAAAGGTAACTTTTCACTTGTCTCCCTCTACCCGCTTCCAAGGAAAATATAAATAGTACAAATGGAAAAATCCAACACCAAAATAAATCTAAGCAATACCAAAGAACTATGAAAATCACTGTCATATAGAATGTACTGATCAATACTTTTTTTACAATTTGGAATACATTGCAGTTTGATTTAAGTGAGATACAGAGGAAATTATAACAGGTCTTACAAAAGGTAAGAAGTACTGTTTCAATGAACACAAAACACAAATATTCAGGAATATAAAATATAATAATATAATTAGATTCAGCAAACAGTTCTAAAGCCAACATTCTTATTCCAGTCCCTACAATTAAAAGCTAACGCTTGCTTACATCGTAAGACTTGTAGAAAAATAAATATGCTTACAGAAGTACACGGACTTCTTCAACAAGACAGATGCATTGAACCAGTGGGACTGATTTTTTTTTTTTTTAAATATAAAATAGAGACTGAATTAACAACCTAAACCAAACAGCTAATAGGATTATCATTGGAACATATGACTAAACCCAACATACACATCCTTAGCATAAAAATCTGCTCTTCACATATGCTCTGGTTCTTCTACCCATCTGTTGAGTCAAAAACCAAAGTTGGAAAAAGTATTTGTCAGACACTCAGAACAGAGGGGAAAAAAAAACAAACAACCAAACAACACAAACCAAAACTTTTCCACTGCTGAAAGGACTACATCTTGACCTGGTATGAATTTTGAATGAAGTTTTGGATTAGTTCTGTTCTTCACATTTGACAATCTCTCTGTGCTCAACCAACCACTGAAAATTTGCCCACATTTGTCTCAGTGATCCTCTGATCAACCATTTTGCTTATTAGTATTTGGTAATAATATGCTTAAGACTAGAGGAAAGTCTTATTAAAAGTGCATATGGACTCTTTATTAAATATCATATATTCAAGTAAACCTCAAGTCACAGATGCTCTCTCAGACTTCCATGAGTAATCCAATTTTAAATCAAAACGGCTATGTCCTCTATTTATCTCTAAAAGTCCTAAACCCTGGCCTGTTAGATGATAGATACAACAGTGAACTCTGACACTTCAGACAAGCGCACAACAAAAGTATTTCCAAAGTCTTAGCTGGATGAAAACAATAGATAAGCATCTTGGCAGATGCCCTACTTCTGTTTGAGCTAAAAATCCCTGCTCAAAAGTTTTTCTTGAGCTTCACAGGACAGGTGCTTTCTAAACTGCAACATATTAATTCAGTACCAACACAGCAGAAAACAGTATGCACCAGGAGCAAAGATACCATTTCCCCCCGGTGTTCCATTCTTCTCCAGAGAGTTTATTCAGCAGAACAGAACTCTTTTTGCAGTCAGCATTTCTGCTCCGGAGACTCCTAGAATCTGACACCTCTCACTGATCACAGCACCCCTGAAACTTGTCTTGTCAGCGCAGTTTCTAGCGGGATCCTCTCTGTCATAGAGAAGCACATACAAGTTGGTATCCCTCCAGTTCTTGACAAAATGGGACAGAAGGAATCTGTCTTTTGTTCACAACAATCAACATCATGAGTCCCACCTCTGCAGTTAAATATATTAAGACAGTAGTTTCCAAAGAAGGAGTGAAGAGACTGGTACACTGAAAATCTAGTAAGAGCTCCTCTGTTTTCACATACGAGCAAACAATAAGATGCTAAAAATCTCATATTCACTTCCTAGCAACATTCTCCCTGCTGCTTCACATCAGGGATACATACAGAGGTCTCTTATACCTCAGGTTATACCCTTGAATTGCACATGGCAACGATCAGTGCCAGGAGAACAGACATACCACCAATGCACTTGGCATTCAGTGAGTGCACACTAGGAAGAGAAACAGCAGTTGGAAAACAACATGTAGGTAACCTGAATCTGTAATAACAAACCATGCCAGTAATTATTCAGAAACATGCAATTCAAGTAAGTATTTTGCCTTAAGCAGCTACTAGTTCCCTGACTTTTCTTCTCCTAGCACCTACAGAACTGTTAAGTCCTGAGTATAATTCTTCTGGGAGTTTTCTAGCTCAACTGTTTGGAAGTGAACCCTACTGCTTTGGGAAGACACAAGCATGACAATCACTGTATTCAACAGATGCAGGTCTACATCCACAGCAAGGAACCCTCAGCCTTCTCCTGCACTGACACCAATTTCTTTTCCTCAGGCTCATACACGTGTCCTTGCAGGTTTTTGACTGCTCCACATTCAGCTGCAGCCCACTCAGAGGCCAGACTCTCAGCCGAGTTCCTCAGCAGGGGCTGCAGCCACTGTCACTCACCTGCCAGACCTGCTCCACTCTATTGCCTGAAACCTAGCTAAATACTGCCACACCTTCAATACAGGTCCTGGATGCAAACTACCAACCTACTTCCTTGATACTCCCTTCCTGCCCAGCTCACCTTTTATTTTTATAATGTCAGAAGATAAAGTCTGCAGCCCAAAGTCCAAATCTAGATGATTTCCATTTTGCAAAGTGCAACGAGATCTGACTATGTTGTGGTGCTGTGTCAGACAGATAACCCTATTGTACAGGTAACTTTGTTATGGGCTATAATATGTAGAAACTCAATAGCAGATGGAAGGTAGCTCATATTGCTTAGGATGGTTTAAGTCTACCCTAAAACCTATTCTAAATATCAGCATCAATATTGCCCAGAGTTACCCACAGGAGATAGAATTGTCAGCAGCAGGGTATCTGCCAACTGCCCAACTCAATGGTGAGACCTTCAGATTCTTCACACAGGCTTACCACCAAGAACTGCTCTGAAATGGCATGAGTCTTCAGACGGGCAAAATTTATAGATGTGGGTTTGGTGTTTTTCCTTCTCACTTCATTAATCCTAAAGCTATTTCCCACTTCTCCCTCTGCTAACACTCTTAACACCTAGCATGCCTTTGTCCTATTTCAAGAGGCAAGAGCTAACAGCAAATATGTTAGAGACACTTCTGAGTTTGTAGTTAAAAATATCTAACCAAAGCCCTGAGTTACAACCATCAGATCTCTATTCAAATAAATACAACAAAGGACTAACACCACAGTCACTACTGTGCACACAATATAAATACTGGTTAAGCCAAATAATCTTTTGAGGTAGATATATACAGTACAATATATTAGGGGTCTAATGCAAACATAATAGTTGCTGCACCTTCTCACCTTGTCCTCCAGTTCTGTACAAAACCTTGCAAACATTATTTCAGCCTCATCAGCATTCAAACCAAGATTTCCAAGTTCTGAGCTCTAAGACAATTTGCAGCTAGAAGACCACTGAAACTAAACCCATACATTTAACACTATCATGGAGTTTCAGTTGGGGCTATGAGAAAATTAGGTTAAGAAAAAAATCAGCTAAAAAAAAAAACAAAACAAAACAGATACTTTAAATAAATTTGCAAATAAAGTATAGTTGTTCACAACAGGTTTCAACAGTTTCAGCAGCAAGAAAAAAATACCAAAAATAATAAAAACCTTCTGCTGGAGTTTTCAAAGGAAGTTTTAAACTAGAAATTTGAACTTTAGCTACCAAAACCTGCTTTTCATGACTTGCCCCCATCACCAAAATATAAGAGGAAAGGCAAAAAACAGCTTGAGACAGACACCTCCCCAATTCCCTAAGAAAAAGGATTCAGTCAGAAAAAAAAATGAGGAGTACCTAATGAAAACCATGCAACAGATAAATCAGATTACAGTCTGCTCAGAACTTGGCAAAGGTTCACAGGGAAGGTTTGCAAACCTTTAGATAAACTTGTCTGGAGTTCAGAGTTTGTGACAAGCAAAGAGGCTTTGGATTTTTCTGGGCTGACAGATGGTGATGGCAGACACAGCATACAGTAACAAAATAAATAATAAGCCTGAAGATTCACCTTTCTCTTGAATAAAATAGCTATAAAGACAATCCATTCTATTAATAACTTAGATATTAATATAAATTTATAATCATTAAGAAATTAGTGTACTGACAGTTGCTTTAGAAAGATGACTGAGCAGAGAAGTATCTTCTAGTTAGCCAACTTATGTTTCATTGTTGTTGCCTTTTTTTTTTTAATCAAAAGTAAGTCAGACTGTAAGACTATCAGCGAGTCAATTAAGTGCTGATAAATATCTATATGTGACTGCACTGGCTCAATCACACATGGTCATGTTTTAGTTGTGAATCAACACACAACAGAACACAGCCACAGAAAGAAGCAGCACTGACACCTGCCTGTGCTTGTGCGACTGTTGCTTACTTTATCACAACTGGGTACAGGCTAGAGAAAATTCTCCTCCATCCTTGTCGCTCTCTGACCACAATCACAACACACTGCAAAGCAGAGAGTCAATATTTGGGCTTTAAACAGTCCCTGTCAGATCCAGCTCTTTGAATACCAAGCAAACTCCCACTTAGGCCCACCTCCTTTCAGAGAAAGGCCATATGGGTGAGAGACTTTCCCCCAAGGAAAATTCAATGGATGGAAAAAAACCCACAAATGACCAGCAAGCAAAAGAGTAAGGTTACACTGTGATTTCTCAGATGTCTCACAACAGGAATTCAGACTTGTAAGTTATGATTCTAATAATTTGGAGACTGAAATATTCTCCAAATTAATGACAAAAGAGACACAGTTACAGACAGTTGCAATAAGTGTATTAAAGAAAAACAAAGAGGTCCAGAAGAAGAACTTGGAGTCTAAAGAGGCAGAAGGTTCCAAGACTTGGCCTCTCAGGCCCAAAGGGCAGTTTGGTTATTGACCACAGTGTTAAAAGCTTCCCCCTGAACAGCAGCAATGTTATTTCTTCAAGTATGTCAGAGGTAGTGTCTAAATCAGCATAACGAATACAGCAGCAGCTTCCAGCTGAGCCCAGCTATGCCTGAGGTGGCTCAAGAACAATACTGTCTCAGTCAGCCCGGTAACACTGCTGCTAAGGGACCAGCAGCAATCCTTGGTTTGAGTCCCAGTGGTGAGAAATAAGCAGGACAGGCATGGTGAGGCCTGTCACCAGGGAGATACGCAACATAATTGGGTACATCTGCTTCGGAGCCCTGCCTCTTGTTGGCAGGCAGGCACCACACCGGACTGCAGCAGATGTGCACATAAACTTAGTCAAACATGTAGCCACGGACAGACAAGCAGTAGTATTGAGACAGCACTTTGTGTTCCTCTCAGATCCACACATCACCGGGACAATGGACCTGCCTGAATGTGCTGTTTAACCGTCTTTCCTCTAGTAAACTTTTTAAAATAAGCAGGTTTTCAGAAACAATAGGTTAAATAAAACATTTAGCATAGTTCAAAGATGTCCACTGAGGAACACAAGCGGGACACAGCAATCAGGATTTAGTTGCAGATTGATCCTCTTCTAAAAGAAGGTCATTTAATGCAATAACTGTAGCAGCGAAGTCAACCAGCTCCACAAAGTCTGATGTAATTATGTTAACACCCATAACACCTGGTTTCTGTGCTTTCACCCAATTTAAAATCATGGGCAGGTTCCTAAAGAAAGTGAAATAAAGAAAATTAGACATTTTAAGAGACTCTTCCCTATACACACTCGAAATACATAATGCTGTTTGCAAACACATTATTATTATATTTATTATATAGTTATATTATTACTTCACATTTGTCATCAGGTCCTAACTAACACCCAAAATGCAACTAGCTTGATGAGAAGAGTGTTTAACATAACATGCAGTCAATTAGCTATCAAAGAGAAATATCAGTCAATCATTAATCCAAACTACCATACACACAAAATAACATTTGTGAACTGTTTTCACTGAACCAACGGTGCTTCAGGATTTAACACTGCACTAAAGTGGTTTAGTTTTGCCCAAGTACATGTTAAACTGAAATCTTATCTTCACAGCAGATGTCAGTGTAGCACAAGGCAACGCCCGAGATATTCCCCTGCCCACCTCCAGGGTATGCAGAAAAGAAGCAGCTGGGGCAGCACACTGCATTTCTACCAAACTTTCCAGCCTCCAGACCCAGAACAAAAGCATCAGAGCAAACAAACCAAGGATCAAGCCCCTCAGGTCTCAGAATTGAGCATCCCACCATACATCACTAATCAGCAACAGGCGAGGTGTATCAGGAATCAACTTCAACAGAATTTGAAGTTCTACCATGGGAAGAAATTTCAAGTCATTTATTGGATACAGTGCAAGTCAGGAGTCTGCACAAGCTTTTTTGCACCCGAACACACAAACTAGCTTTGCTGAAAGCCCTGCAAAGACAAGTTAGTGCCAACATTTGCATACAAAAATGTTTGAGAGGATGGTAGGCAGGCAAATTAGCTAAAAGGATAGGAAAGAAAAAAAAACAGTAAAACCCCTAAAACCATGTCATAGCTCTTGCTCCAGAAGAGATCTTGTCAAGAACCATGGGAAGAAAAAACTTGAGTGGAGGTATAGTTACTGTCATCAATGGACACACCAGACTTTAGCCAGCTAAGTGGAATATTGTACAGTTCTCCTCTAGCAAGAGTCCAATAACACTTAAATATTAATATTCAGGGCAAAATTTCCATATAATAAGGCAGACATCTACATGGAACTGCAAAGATTTACACAAACAAATCAGCTTGCATGTACAAATGTATAGGTGCACTAACACTTTAGCAAACAGCAGCCTCTATTTCACATTTTCAGAGTTTACTTTGAAACAAGCAGTAATGATGGGGCCCAGGCAAAGGGATGGATTGAAAGTAGGTTTCCAGCCTACCAGTGGCTTAGAGCTCAGATCTGTGCCATGAGTCACTTGAAACCAAACTGCCTCCCCTCTCTGTAAAATTACATGACTCGTTGCTAGTTTTAAAATAGAAATCCAGTACTATCTTGCCTTTAATCACAAGGCATCAGTACCTTTAATATACAGCATGCAGATACGTTACACCCATGCTTTGTTAAGTACCCCCAACAAACATATATATTTACGTTTGTGTAACTTGTGACAACAGAAGCCAGTCAAAGCACCCCAGCACCACCTAGTGTCTATTGCTGACTGGGCAAAGCTCAAACCAAAGTGAAGACATTACTAATGCTGCAGCAAACACCATTTGGATGTAATTATCTTTTGCTAGAATAATGTCTGTAAACAGGAAGGAGACAGACTATAATTTATACCTCACCTGGAATTTCCTTACTTCCATCAACATCCTTTGCGGCTGCAAAAGCACAACACTTGCTCTTTTTAGAAAAGAGGTTTGAGAAAATAAGTTATATTGACTTTGGCTTCAAAAATAGTACTGTAATTGCTTCTAAAGTGACAACAATTCTCCTAAAGGGAACATGGACCAGCTGCTGTAGGTGTGTGCTTATTTCACTGTTTAATACAAAGTTTAGTTGTTGATCAAATTTGAGCAGTTGTGATTTGTGATACAATTTAGAATTTAGTATCATTATGGAAAGATTAACTGTTAGTGACATCAAAACAGGCAATATTAAACTGCGAGCTGCAAGACCAGATCCCACCAGAACTGTTACAGTTATGGCAACTTTAGCAAACATGATACAAGGTGATAACACCATAAATTAAAGTCACATGAAACAAATCCTGGTCATGCTGTTGACGCTACTAAAAAAAAAATAAATCCCTGGCACTGTGCTACTCGAAGCAAAACACTCTTCTAATGATCTTACTCATGGGAAATTAATTGTACAAGTTGGTGCTATAAAAAAAAAGTAAGCTTGTTTACCTAATTTTTTAATAAAAAAATCCAAGATAAAACACTGCCACGATAAAATTCAGCTAATACTGAAGTTACTGAGACAGATTTGTACAAACACAAAACAGAGTCCATAAATATGCAATTTTCCTGTGGCTCAGGCTTTCTTCCTTCCCTTAAGTTCAAGTTCCGCCAATGTGAAATGAATTATTGTTTTGAACCAACAGGTCCAGCTCATGATTTATGAAATAACACTACATTCAGAAAGAGTTCTGATTACCAGGAAAAACACTTATGCTTACATATGTATAACAGAGTATATATGTATATACCCTAATTATTTCAGGCAATTATTTTTAATGACTGCAGATCTCATATGACTAACAGTAATCACAGAATCATAGAATGGTTAGAGTTGGAAAGGACCTTGAAGATCATCGTGTTCCAACCCCCCTGCCATAGGCAGGGACACCTCCCACTAGACCAGGTTGATCAAAGCC
>VZRU01008567.1:64922-79789 GCA_013398155.1 Pedionomus torquatus
CCAGAGCTGGACACAGTACTCCAGGTGGGGTCTCACAAGCGCAGAGTAGAGGGGCAGAATCACCTCCCCATGACCTGCTGGTCACACTTTTGATGCAGCCCAGGACACGGTTGGCTTTCTGGGCTGCCAGCGCACACTGCTGGCTCATGTTGAATCTCTCATCCATGAGCACTCCCAAGTCCTTCTCCTCAGGGCTGCTCTCCAGCCACTCTCTGCCCAACCTGTATTTGTGCCTGGGATTGCCACGTCCCAGGTGCAGGACCCTGCACTTGGCTTGGTTGAACTTCATGCCATTTGCATTAGTCCACCTCTCAAGCCTGTCCAGGTCCCTCTGGATGGCATCCCTTCCCTCCAGCGTGTCGACTGTGCCACCAAGCTTGGTGTCATCAGCAAACTTGCTGAGGGTGCATTCAATCCCACTGTCCATGTCTCCAACAAAGATGTAAAATAGCACGTGTCCCAGTACTGACCCTTGTGGGACACCACTCGTCACTGCCCAGTAATGAAGCAAAACTTGATGTTTTCAGCAAGTCTTACATCTTAAGCAAACATCAGTTACTTGCTTACCTGGTCTTTTTCAGAAGAAACATAATAAGTAAAGAAGTGAGAAAAAGACAAGTCCTTACCTATGAACAAGTGTGTTCTTCAGACCACGAATTAGATGCCGTGCAATAGTTTTCACTTGAGGTGTGAGAATTGCTTGAGAAACATGAAAAGTCCCGTAACGACTTCGCTCCTCTAGAGTGGTCTCCAGGAACTGTAAGAGTTTATGCACATTGGTCGTATTAGCCCATGGTGCTGGCATTTTATTCCCTGGCCACAGGAAGGAGTATTCCTGATACAAAGGGTAGTGGTAGAATATAAGAACCTAAAAGAACAAAAGAGGAGAGAAGTGAACAAAATTTCACATCCACGTTAGCTATATTGGAACAGGATGTTGCTCTGGTTTATGATTATACCATAGTACTGCAAGCTAGCATAACAGCAAAAAGAAAAACCAAGCATAAAGAAGCTATTCCCAAGTCCTAAGTCTCAGTAAGTTTGTTGCACTATTGACAAATTAGATTATTTAAGAGTCATCATTTTAAAATGAAAGAGCTGTCAGGAGTATACTGAAAGGTTATTCAAAGACTTCAGCTTAAAAGCATTTTCAAAGCACTGCCACAGAATATTGCATCTGTACTTGAAGGTAAGGATTTTAGTAGTTATGCCATCTTCTGCGTAACTTCTAAAGTGGCTAAAGTTTACCAAGCTGACCGGCATAACAGCATTCCACTCACACTTACTTCATGAGATGCCAAAGTCAGTCTTGCTGTCAGCAAAATATTTTGCAATTCAAAAGTCACCCTTTTATGCATTGTAAGGTGGTTCTCTATAAGAGGACAGCACATAGATGGAGCACTTTTTATTAACACCCAAACTTAAAAATTATTCATTTTGTACCCTATCACTGACAGCATCAGCTCAGAAGAATTCCTCAAAGCCCCACACATTTTTAAGAATTCCATGCTGTTGCCAAAACCCTTTTCTCAGTTTGTGGGAAGTTACCACAGAGAAGAGGCATTTAATCTTACCACTACAAATTTAGATCCCTGCAAAGCAGCTCAGAAATTCTGCATCATTCATTAGTCATGTTAAAACTTATACAATTCACACTAGCCAAAAAGACAAGTTTATGAAACCCTCACCAAGAGGGGTCAGCACAACATGCTCTTCCAGAAGAGAAAACCATTTGTAACAAGCACAAGGCTCCAAGGATACAATCATTTAATTATTTAAGGAACATGATTGGGAGCAGGACGCAGTCTAGTCACACCATGGACAGAGGGACTACACAGCTGCAAACAAACAGAGGGAAAAAAACACACTACATAAAGAAGGCCCTAGTGGGCTTTCAAGTGGCTGTTAGCAGTGTTCTTGGGCCAATACCTTTAAGTGGAGGCCACCCAGCCTATTTAAATCTTAACCTTTTGGGTTAAGACACCCTACCTGGTGTTTCTTCTCCCACATGTATTCCAATGTCACATATTCTACACATTCAACAGAACAGAGTTTGGATCCAAATGCTGAGCGAATCCTGTTGATCAAGAAGAAGTGATGGCTGTCATCCATAGCATAGAAGTGATTGAAATCCAAGAAGACTACTTCCTTGGGGTGTTGCTCAAGAAAGGTGTTGATCTCCTTCAGCCCATCCCATACTTTGATACCAAACAAACCATGTATGAAGTAAATTTCTTGTCCTATTTCCCCAGGTTTGGAAGACACACGAAGATCAAAGTAGCGGATGCCACCTTCTAACTGCTCTTTGAAAGTCAGGTTTTGAGTCACTGACCATTTCTTCATGATCTTTTTAACCAAAGAAATTCTGGCCAAACGTTTGATGGCAGTGGCTTGGTCTGGTCCCACAGGTGATTTTTCATCAACCCAGTAGCTGAAAGAGTCATGTGACCCTAAAAAGAAAAGCCAAGAGTATTTAGTTTTAGAAAACTGACTCCCCCAAAGCACATATATCCATGTGCTCTGTAAACTGAAAAAAAAAAAAACCTACATGCAGGAAAGGGTCACAGAAGAGTTATGCTCAAGAGTGAGTCCTTCAGACTATCCTTTACAGCTTAATTTTCCCTAACTATACAACAAGAGCTAGGCTTAAGTTTCCCAGTTTGAACTGTCTTCTTGTGAGAGCTTCCAGTTTCAATGCACTCTGAAAATCATAACCCTAAGATAAACATCAGTGGTAGGGGGAAACATCATTCTAACCTTCCTTCATTTACAAACTATTCATCTACCTCAAAAGCTTTCCCAGAGTCTAGTACCTCACTGATTTGCAATGAGACTCCAACTTCATTAAAAGAATGTGAGGCTTTATTTTCATTTCACCTGGTAAATCCAAGTGTGGCCAATAAACCAGAGTTCCTGGAACAGATATCTTTATTCATGTGATGGACAAAGGGATCTGTACATGCACATGTCTCCTGGTTTGAGGTAAAATGAACCAATTTTCTGTTTTACAAGTTTTACTTTCTTAGCTGGGCCTCTTCTAACTAAACTCTGAAATGCCTCATGAGCACATACCAAAACAATGCACCTGACAGCTCCCATAACACAATCTGTATATCATACAGAGAAACTGCATCCCAATATAACATTTGTGCTTATTAGAAAAAGCTCTTTAACTGAAAGTTTAGTATTAATTGGAAACAAAACTGAGAAATAACAGGAATCAATGAAACACCCCTACCTGAGCCAAGTCAATAACAAAAAGAATAATAGGGCACTGTATCTCGGTTTGCACAGAAGAAAGACAGCATTAAGCAACGATGGGCAGAAGCTGATTTATAACAGACTGAGATTTAATAGGGATTTCTAACCATTTACACCAGGCACCAGCATTCCACAACTAAGCTACAACTGCTCCAAGGCATGGCTTCCCTTGTGAAGCCCCAGCCAGGAAGAAACACCACAGGAGCGTAAAGCCCTGCTTCGCTTTTTTTCCTTCAGGACAGCAGATGAGAGGTTCCCCATTAAGCCAAACTCCACTGGTTTCCCGCATGCCAACTTCACTGAAGTACAGGAAAAGCATCTCCACCACTGATGATCACAAGCAGCTCCTTTTCCAGCTGTGCTGAGGTTACAGTGACCCTGCACCATGCTGCCAGCATCTGCATTTAACCTTTCTGAAGCACAGGGCTCTTGTCACTGCTTCAGGGACTGTATTTTTTCTATAATTTCCTCCTCTACCTCAGTCTGCAAGTCTGTTAAAAAAAAAAAATCATCCTAGTTTGCCATTTCCAATTTCAAGACAACATTTGTGGCATCCAGTCTCCGCTACCCAAATTTGTTATTTGTGTACTGGTGCTCAGCTGAAGACTGATGCATTTCCTGTGATGCAAGGTCAGAGCTATAAACAAGATTATGATCTCAATGGGATTATCTTGTCATGATCTTTTAATCCAGATGGAGGTACAGACTGTGCCACATACCAAACATCAGTTCACAACAACCTTAAATACACTTTCTCCACAAATTTCAACTAGTTTAATAGTACTGAAAAGCAATCATGAAGGTTAGTTTTGAGGCTTTACAAATAAACACTAAAATCTAATTCTTATCAACTCTTCATTAATTCGTCACAGGCTTTGTAAAAAACATGCCTCATGTGGCTTTCCATTCAGTCTTCTAGAAACATGTGCAAAGTAACAAAAAAAAGCTGTTTTTAAAAGTTGTCAGTGTAAGGAGCTATTTAGTTCCTGTCACGGTAAACTACATCCAAAAGTATCTGTCAGTTTTGGAGTGACACCTAGATTCTTTTTCCCCACCTCCAAATGCATAACCCTGAACAAGACACAGAAACAATCATGTAGTGAAGACATTTCAGAAAGAGCCATAAAAGACCTAGCTCATACCACAAGCTACAACTCACAATGTTTGAGTTTCATACACCTTTTCATACAACAGAATGAGCCTTCCAAGCTTCTACAATATTTGTAAAGGAGACACAGTCACAAGGGGCTGTTTTCTGCCTTTGAATGAGTCACTTTGCACAAAGAAGCCACAGGGTTGTTTGTTTTTTTTTTTTTCTTTGTGTGGGTGTTTGTGTTTAAGTTCCCAATTCCATCCGTTTTAATTTCCTCTTCTATTTAGGTCACTGTAGAAAATAGTTTAACACACTAGAATAAGGCCATAAGAAACATTCTGTTTTCATCTAAACTAAGGCTGTGCAGCAGCCTCCAGAAAGCTGTCTACAGAAGTCACTTGCACCATTAAGCTCCCTCAGACAGTGTCACTGATAAATCTTACTTCAGAAGAAATAACAATTTTATCTAGCATCACACATATTGTTGTCAATCCAGCCAAGAAACAGCTTGCTTCCTAAGTTTAATCACATACTTCACAGCTACAAAAGCCTTTCCTTTGCAGACTGCCTCATACAAAGCACATTTAAGGATACAAAGAACAAATTTCTCTTTACACCATCACAAGCCAAATTTTATTTACAGTTCCAGAAAGCAACAAGAAAGAAAACAAGCCACAAGCACACTGCAACTTTTTCAACACATACTTTTAAGAGCGGCCCTGCAAATAAGTACAGTTATTTGAGAAACTGAACTGTATGTGACATACTTCTATAAATCAGAGAAAATCCTTAAAACTCTTGCCCTGGGGCTGTACTTAAAAGCCTAGGAAACATGACTTCTCATTTACAAAAAGGTCAGCATGTATAGCTAGATATAATCAAGTAGAACATGAGCTGAAGCATCTGAAAAACAAGTTCTCCTTTACACAGTTGGTAGAAGACCACCTAAGGACAGACAGCATCACCTTTGTTGATACTGAAGGTGGAAAGACAGAAGTTAAATTAGATTTCCAGTGGTCATTTACAGAAGGCCAGCCACCAACTGTGAGAAATATCTAGGTCAAACCTGGACCCAGGACATTTTTACTCCAGTAAGAGAGAAAAGCAAATTGAAAGTCTGAAGCAACAGCTCTGGACGCTTGATGGACAGAGAGGTAAGGGTTAGGTAAGAAACCACATTATCCACCAGGCCATTCAAGATCACTGTGTTACCAGCTCAGTCACTGGCTTTTAACATGGCTTAGGTGTGACGTTAAACTGCATGCTAAGCTGATCACATCATGATGTCAAAATAATCCCTGCTCTCCTTCACTGCACCCCTAAACTTTATGAAAGGCTTAGCCATTGTGTGGCCACGACAGGAAGCAGGCTGGTTGCTGATACAGCATTATTTCTTTCTGAAAAAAGCATAATCTAAATCAATACAATCCTGTACAGTACCAAAGGTAAAGGCTAGAACATACACCAGAAGCATGGAGCACGCCAGCACCATTTGTTAGCAGCTCAGCGTTAGAGTTCATTGTGGTTTAACCCCAGCCAGTGGCTAGGACCACACAGACACACACTCCCCCTTCCCCATCAGAAGGGTAGGGGGGGGAAGAAAAAAAAAAAAGGAGGAAAAAGCCTAAACCTTATGGGTTGAGAAAAGACAGTTTAATACAACATCACCACAAAAGGAAAGTGTAGTAACAGTGGGGGGAAAAACATCTAAAACACATATCACTCTTACCATCCAATGATCAGTTACCCAACCTGAGCAGTGATCACAAATTTCTGCCCTCTAGCCAACTTCCATTACACACTGAGCATGGCATCTACGGTATGGAATACTCCACTGATCATTCCATTCTTCTGCCTATGCTCTTTCTCAGCTTCTATGGGAACCTGAGAAAATCCTTCACTTGCATAAACCTCATCTAGCAACAAGTAAACCAATACCTATTATTGACATTCCTTTCATACCAAATCTGAACACACAGCAACCACAAGAAAAAAAAATTAACTCTATTCCAGCTGAAACCAAGATAGAGCTGCTAACCATACTGGCATTAAGGTCTAACACAAGGATATGTGAAGATACTTAGATGCTGTAATACTGTACAGAAACAGCAAGGGGGCTGGCAGTTGCTCAACACAATAGGCATCATAAAACTCTCAGTGACACACAGAGAAACATCTTTTCCATATATAAGAAACCCTTTATGGTCTGTATCTCCCCTGCCAAACAGTGTGCATCTCTCTAAATTTTAGTGACCACTTTTTCAGAAAAATTAAAAAAGTTCCAGAAGTCTTGTCAGCAAAGCATTTCAGATGATATCTGACATCTTAAAAATAGGTAGGACCCTGTATTGACTCAAATCCATTCCTTAAGCTTACTGATTTTGAACCAAGTAAGCAACAAACTCGAGTGTTTAAAACTTACAGACTGAGAAATCAAAAAGCACAGAAGAGTCAAGAAACTTAGCCTTCATTGTCCCTCTGGCAAAGAGTCCTGAACCCCAGTCTGAGCTGCCTCAAGGGCACGTTCTTGCACATGCAGATCAGTTCTTGAGTCTCTGTACGGAGAACAGATTAGCATTCAGATTGCAAATCATACTGAACTGCTCCAGTGACATGGCATCAATCTGGTGCTCAGCCCTTCCCAAAAGCAAGCTAGGCATGGGAAATACAACAATGAAATGATGATTTCTGAATGTTGTGGTTCCTTCCAATGGGCTAAAGATGCATAGCATGAAGCAGCAAGCATTAAATTTAAGCATTGAAGTCTACACATTCAAAGGGAAAAATAAAAAACACCACCACAAAACAAACCCAAAAAACATGGGACTGCTAATCAGCTGGCAGTTCTTACAGTGTAGCAGACCATAGCTGCTCTATTTCAGTTTCATTCCTTTCATCTGACAAAGATTAGAAGCTTCAAGGAAAGTAGTCACAACCCCTCAGATACCCAGATATTTAACCAAAGGCCATAATATGGCTAGCACAGCATTAAAGAGATTTTCCAGATGCCAGACTGTTAAAGTGATGGATAGTCCTCTTAATTTTATCCCAGAAGTGCAACAGTGGATTATTTTTATTCATATCTTGAAGCCCATTTTTATTGTCCTTACACTAATTTCTCAAGTTAATTGTATGTTAAATAGATTGCTTCTCAATTCAATTTGTATGTTAAATAGATTGTATTTCACTGTTCAGGATGGCTTTTTTGTTGAAGCCTTTTTGCTAATTGTTAGAAAGCAGCCTTTTATTATCACATCTGCAGCAAAGTCTAGCTTTCTAGTGTGCCTATTTGTCATGCTACTTAGTCACAGATAGTCAAATTAACCCATGTTGTCGCTCAAACAAATGATGATAATCAACACAATGCTATTAAGCCTCAAATTTCAGCAATTACTAGCTATATCGCTTTGTATTATCTTCTGTTTCCACATAAGCACTTTCTCTATATACAGTCGCAGCACAGGGAGAGTGATCAGCATTCTCTCACCAATCCTGGTGTCCTTTTACAAGCTTGTAAGTTTACCTTCACAGGATAATAAAAGTATGTCTACATGACATACAAAGTGCAGAGATCTTCCAACATAGCACACATTTATGCACTGCCAATTACTTGGAAACAAGGCAAGAACTCCTGTTTTTTCAGATACAAGCATGTCTACAGTTACATCACTGGTCTCCGTGGTTGCAAGGCTGTGGACTTGTCAGAAGTAGTGGTTAAAAACCACATTCTGCAGAAGTCTAACCAAGAAACAGGTGAGCACACTGACAGTACATTTAACCAGATCAGACTGATCTAATCTTCACATTAATGGAATATTCACATGATGAAACAGAAGAGGTTTTATTGCATTGTATGTTAAACCTTTCTAAAAGAAAGGTCAATGTACTGTATCAACCCTCTAAAAGCATTAAAGGGTCATTTATGGACAAAGAATCACACTAGCTGCAGTGACGCCAAACTTCTTAGAGCAAGCGTTGCTCACTGCATTCTCCATATATTACTAAACACCACACGCGACACAGCATAGCAAGCATAACACAGCCAAGACATCTAGGAGCACAGTAATCAGTTTCCAAAAACACAGGATGCAAGTGCTAGCAAGTTAAGGCTGCCCCACAAGTGCTCTTCTAAGCCAAATGCCCCATGTGTGCTAGATCTGAGGGAAAAATGTCATAAACAAAAAGTACCTCTCAAAGCCCAGGAGTACTCAGGATTCAGGTCATTAACAATCCAGATTTTCTAATCAAAAGATTAACATCTTAAAAGCTCTTCACTAATGAGAAGTGAGTCAAATAGTTCATATTAACTTGCACAGCAAAAGGAGGAGAGGCAGGAATAACAAACATCCTATTGATAATTATCTAAAACTATCGAGATAAGTATTTATATTTTAATAAGATCCTAAAAGAATCCTTTAGATTATATCCTTTAGATATTCTTAATGCAGTCTCATTAGGGAGGACAATGCCTAAAACAGACCAAATCCTCTTAGGAAAACTTCCTCTCCCTATCACAGAATTACCCTGATTTCCCCTACTGCCGCCTTTCAGGGTGGGAAGTGGAGGCGGGAAGGGGGGAATAGAAAGTGTACAAAGAGAAAGAGAGAAAGAGAATGCTTACAACTGTCTCTGACACAGTACTACATGGTAGTTCACAATTCTCTCCAGCCAGGGAAAAAAAAAAAAATAAAATTCTTTTTGGCACTGGCTGGGTTTATTGCCATAAAGGTTTTTTGTGTGATTTAGCAATGAGTTCCTATTTACCAACAGTGTGATTTTTTTTTTCCTGTTTTCATTACGCAGTTCTTTTCCCTCTTTTCACATCTTTTCTGGAAGAGCAGGCAAACAAACTTTTACACAACACAAAAGAGCAGCAACCATTTAAATCAACATTATGATTGCTTTTATCTGTTTCAAGCAAAACTTTAGCATGTTCTACACATTTACCAGCTAGTGAAGTATATCTGTAGAACACAGATTTTAATAAAAAAGGAAGTTTTCCCTGATTAAAAATTGAAAATCTTCATCTGCTACCTTAAAAAAAACTTCATGGCATTTCCAGAACAAGTCAGTTTTAGCTAAACTGATGACCAGTCCTTTGAAAGCAGAACCCCAAGATCCGAGGCTAGCTTTTCCATAGAACTCTTGCATAGTCCCAGTACAGTTCCTTCACTGTCTGCCTCACAGTTTCTCACATAGGGATGTATAAAGGCAACACTTTGTTACTAGGAGAATAGTGGAATAACTTCCATTAGATATTCTCCATCAGTATAGTGATGCAGATAGTTTAACAGCCCCTCTTTAACAAGGTTTGAGATTTACTGCTACAATGAGGTAGATGACCAAGGCAATAAATTGTCCTTTCAAGAAAAGCTCAAACATCATCATAATTATGCAGATGTTTTCTAATGGTTATTACCCCATTGATTGGTAGACGCTAATTAAATTGTGATGGAAAATAAAGCTTCGTGAATCAGAACATTATTCTTGGATATTTCCTCCCTTTGAGCTTTAACACAACAGATGGTCAGTTCAGCTGATTCAATGATCCTTTTAATTAGGACTCCAACGGACTTCTGTTTGGAGGAAGACGCAGTCACAAGCTCACCACTGCTTCTCCCCACAGGAGCCACATCCACAGCACACACCAGACCATGAACAAAGAAACAAGAAAACCACAGCATTAGCAAGTTCAGTAGGTCACTTCAAGGTCATGCAGGTAAAAACAAACCCAAACAAATCTAATAAAGATACTAGTGCCTAGTTCTTAATTGGCCAGTACTGCCACTTCTTTTAAGAACCATTTCAATTCTGCTTGTCCAACTAAAAGGCAAGCAGCACATAAGGCTTTTGGTGACCAGCTGCACTGCCAGGACAGCAGAACTGGCCAAAGCCAGTGGGTGGGGAGATGCACAGGTCCTTGCCAGCTCCAGATGTTTCCAAGTGCCTGGCACATGAGCAGAGCAAGCACACAGCAGTCACCCACAGCAGCTGTCATCACAGGACACACACCTCTCCATGCTCTACATCCCTCCTGCTTAGCCTTAACTACAGGCTGGGCTGGCAGGGCTGCTCCTCATTAAGACTGCCTGCTGGCTCCACAAGTAAAACTGTTTTCTAGGGCTGGTCATTTTGTAGGACTCTGATTGTTTAGAACAAAAGCATTAGGGTTCTGCCTCAGCTTTTTGGGGTGACCTTCTCAGTGACGGGTGGATATAGCTACATGTTGTAGTACAGAAAGTTTCAGTCAGTCTTACTGACTCTCCCATGAACAAATAATAGAAAGTTATTAAATAAAAATTTAGTTTGAAAGTTCATGAACAACATGTGTGTTGTAAGGGAGATATCAAGCAGCTTGACCAGTGCTGTAGTCTGGAAGAGAAGAGCAACATCTATTTTAGGAGGCCAAGGACACATCTATCCTCGGAGATCAGTGAAAAAGTCAAGTTAAAGACATTTCAACAGTTGTTTCAACTCTTCAGTATATTTTTATTTTAGACATATTTTAACTAAGATTATTTTCTGTTAAACAAATGCCTCTGGAACTGTAAAACTCAGCTTTATCAGCTCTGACTACCTATAACCCCAGCATCCCACAGCCGCTCTCCCCCAGTCATTCAGCCTGATGGAGGCAGGAACAGCACTATATCACTATTGTTCTGCATTGCTTCAAAGTAAGATCCTGGCCATCTTTCCACATCTCAGAGAGAGCTAAGACACAAGCTGGGATCACTAGAAGACGACAGAAAATGCTCTGTGGACTACCAGAAAAGCCACAACTGAGGACCTGCCTTACGCGTCTCCAGCGATGCAGGCTGCCTGCACACTCCACACCAGCAAAGCACCCTGCCTAGCTTTATATATGTACTGGTATCTGGAAAAACGACTTTTGGTGGTGAAAACATTTTAGTATTTCAAATCAGCCTTTAAAACACAAAATTTTACCTACAACAACAATATTTGTATTTTTGAGATTAAAAAGGAAATCTTACAATCTAGGATGCAAATGTTAATTGTCTTTTTTTTAACATCACTTTTCAAAGTGTTGAACTAAAACACTTTTTCTAATTTACTATTTTCCAGCTCTCTTCTCCAAAGACTCAACTGAAATTGAATTTGAATTAAGTTCAAATTAATTGGTTCCCAACTAAGCACTAATGATCAAAAACTTCAAGTACACCTACCTGTTTTGTCACAATTCTTAATTATTCAAAGATGGAATAACCTAGACAGCATTCAGTAAATACTTTATTACCAAGACCCAAAGGAAAACAGTCCACTGTTCTACTCATTCATTCAGCACCTTAGAGACTGGACTAATAAAACATCCTATAGGCACTGATAGATGACAGTAAACATCCACTAGATTGCTTTACTGTACTGAGACAACAGGCACAAGTTTCTGATCTTAGGAAGTGGATCTTGAGATAGAAAAAAGTGTTTCACCTGTCCTAATACAAGCATTCATGTAGAAACTTGAACGGGAAAGCAGTGCTGTATCTTTCAGAAGCAGAAAGGTTTCTCAGACTCTAGTGCCTAATTATGATACTGCAAAAAATTACTTAGAAAGGCAAATACTTAAAACGAAACACTACAAATCAGACATGCCACAGTGCTATGAATTATCAACATGCAAGTACAAGCAAGAAACAGGTTGGGCTTCTCCAGCAAATTCTTCAAATGGCCAATCTACTTTGAAAGCAGACTAGGGAAAACTGCAGTTTTTTCTCATGTTCCATTTCTCACGGGGAAATTACAAAACCAAAAGATGCAGATTAAGAGATGACCAAAGGAAACAAGTCTCAGACATATTTGATCTCATAAAACTGTTCAGAGTAAGACATCTTGAGATTAAACGCATGCTATAATATGCAATATATTACCCTGCCAAGGGTCATGTTCACAATCAAAATGTTTAAGAGCTTGTTTTTAAACCCACTTTCAAAGAGGATTAGTCTGGAGTATAATCAAGAGAAAACCCTCTAGAGTTTCACACAAGCTCACTACATGATGAAGGTAGCTAATTTTGTTGACTACATTGTATACACGTAAGTTGGTGACATTTTAGTTACTTGATATTTGCCAATTTCTCACTGCAGGAGATTCCTTCTCTCATGATATCACACAAGAAAACTCATTTCTATTCTTTAAACAAGGTTATGCTTGTTTAAATTTCACCTATTTTTTGCAATATAAAAAACCAGAAAAGACTGAACTGTACAAATGATCGCACTCAAGCCCCAGAGGATGACCACAAACTCAGTCTGTTTTGAGCACAAAGTTAAATCCACATGTACACGCCAAAGCGGCATATCTCATGAAATGCTTGTCTTAAATATCATTTGTCATCAGTCAGTCCTAAGGACTGAACCAACAATGACCTTGTGAGATCTAGTAGCATGCTTCACACTGCATTTAATAGCTCAGGGAATCAGAGGATAATGTGCACTAAAGAGGACCCCAGAGGTCATGGCAATAAAATCAAAACATGGTTAAAGATGATAAAAACAAACAACCATTTGCAACAAATAAAGAAGCAGAACTCTGTACAGATATCCTTATCTTCATAAGAGAGTTATTAAGACTTTCCCACTTATAATACCATATGATGTATTAAATCTAAGCACTTTCTTTCCTGTGTATACTATCAAGTGTTTCACTTTAAATAGTCCTATAATGTAAACATCTTGTCCCTTCTGTTTATAAGTAGAATCTTTTATTTGTCAAATGCTGCAAACCGCAGCGAAGTAAAAAAAAAAAACAAAACAACAAAACCAAACAAACAAAAAAAAAAACACCAACCCACAACACACCAAAAACCCAACAAAACCAACCAACCAAAACCAAATAACAATTTCAAGATTTTGAGTGCTGACTTAAGTTAAAAAAAGTTTTAGGGTTTCAACTGTTCCAGCACCTTCGGGGAAAAGAAACAAAACCAAACCCCAGATGAATCCACCACTCCAATGGTGAAAACAAATGTATCCAGAGATATCAACAAAAGCAGGCCACACTTCTCCTATCCATACACAGGTATAAGGCACAGACAAAAGTGCTCCTCTGATTTGAAGCTTATCTTTCACCTCTCTTGAAGCCAGCACTAGCTTTCGTTACTATTCAGCCTCTGTGTAGACATGCCTGTTCTGTGCGATCCTTTCCTTGCACACTGCTACCAACATCTTCTTGACTCCCCAAAAGGTTACTTTGTGAAGCACCACCACAAACATCCACTTCAGTAAAATAATTAGACTAAAATATAAAATACAAGTAAATTTTCAAAACACCTACCCAAAATGTCATTTCCCTGATCAGATTGCAGAGAAAGGGGTGATAAAATACATTAACTCTGACCCACAAATAAACATTGCAAGCATTTGCAATAAAAAAAATACATTCCTCATTTTAAAAGCAGCATGGCATTGCTGAAACAATTAATTTCCTTGCTTTTTCTGCTACAAACAATATGCAACCAGTATTTTAAGTGACAGACAGCATCAACACACCTAACAACTCCTTTATAACTCTGCAAAGTTTCACAGCCTTTAAGTTGCTACAGCAACAAAAAGTTGATTTACTACTGTCCACTACAATAGAGAAGGATTTGTTTGCCAAAAGTTTCAAAATCTGCAGCTACCCGAATTTTATGCAAACTTTGAATTTCTTTTCCATCCTCCTTTCCTGTTCAAATGAACAGGACTACATGAAATGTTTTTCCTGCTTTCAGGGAGGAAGGATGCTATTTCTGATTAAAACATTGCATTTCAACTGTTCTACTTCAGATAATATAGCAATGAGTGTTTTGGGACCCCCACAGGAGGTGTATAGCCCATTCTCTATATGCTTCAAGTGTCTTTTGGTTATCTCTGCCAGCACAAAGAAGTCACTCTGTAGCAAAGTGCCTCTGCATGCCCTCTATATAACACATACCCAAAGGGTTTTGACACGCTAAGGTACTACCACAAAAATCAAGCCTGTACTACAGTGACCAGAGTCTAACATCCAGTATCAGAATGAGCTGCTATAGTAGCTGCCCCTAAAATCTTCCCTCTTGACATCTACAAGAAGTACTAGATTATTTTTTACTTTTTACAGGTAGGAAGTCAGCCAATTCTTAAGTAACCCCAGGGCCACCTATTGTTTTCCTTGTTTGTCAGTTTATCAATCCACAAGCCAAAAATGATGACACTTCGCCTTGTCAATTTCTTAAGCTCAAAGGTCTGCTCAAAGGAGTTACAAGTTTGCTATTTTAAGTTCAGGTTGAAAGGAAGAAAAATTTATATGCAATTACAGTATTAGAATGTCTTGAGTGTAACATCATACATTGGAAAAATACCATAACCATGCTGTATTCTTTCCCCCCCCCCTCTCTGACATGCCATACACAGGTTCTGCCATAGAAGACGTTTCCATTTAACCATCCTCCTGCTGTTAGATCCAATGTAAACGGACATTTCTCCTGACCTACTTTTAGTATTGCTTAAAGAATCTGGAAAACCTTAGAGATGATCTCAAG
>VZRU01008570.1:0-18906 GCA_013398155.1 Pedionomus torquatus
ATGGCCTCGGAGGCGGTGAAGGTGGTGGTGCGCTGCCGGCCCATGAACCAGCGGGAGAAGGCCCTGGGCTGCAAGGCGGTGGTCAGCGTGGAGAGCGAGCGGGGCCAGTGTTTCCTCCAAAACCCCGCCGCCGCCGCCGAGCCCCCCAAGCAGTTCGCCTTCGACGGGGCCTACTGCCAGGAGCACAGCACGGAGCAGATCTACAACGAGGTCGCCTACCCACTGGTGGAGGTGAGTGGTGCCTGAGGCGAGCCAGACACAGCCAACACGCAGCTCAGGAGCTGCGCTGAGGAATTTTGTCTAGGTAGGTGGTGCCTAAATGGAAGGGATTTATGGTCAGAAGCAGCCCTGTCTGGTCCTTCAAGAGGATTAGCTGCAGTCCTGGGGTGCAGAGACGGGCAGAACTGCTTCCCAGCAGTAGGCTGAGAGATTGGGAAGAAAAAAGAACATTCTCAGCAGCCAGTGGGGCAGTGAGGATAGAATTACATTTAATTGTTTTAGGGCATGTGAGAAATGGACTTAAAGTTTTGCTTCAGCTCCTTTGTATCCTTTGGTCAGGATACACATCCTGAGAGGCACCTTGAGGTAGCAGATTCTCAGGACCGGCCTTCTGATAAAATTGTCCATACCTTTTTCCTGGTTGGAATATCCATCCTGAGAACTGCCTTGAGTTAGCAGATTCCCGGGACTGGCCTTCTCTGGTAAAATTGTCCATACCCTTGTCCTGGTCAGAATATCCATCCTGAGAACTGCCTTGAGTTAGCAGATTCTCACGACTGACCCTTCCTGATAAAATCTCCAAAACTTTTGTACTATTGAATACTGTGATTAACAGATGTTGTCTGGGCATGAGAGATCAAGAGGTGCAAATTGAAACAAGTGAAGCGGTTGGGAAGGATGTGAGCTCTGACCTCTCAACCAATGAGAGGGGAGACAGGGACAGAAGCGGCTGGGTAAAATGTATAAAAATCCCCAAAATAATGAGAGAATTTGTGCATCTAGCCTGGAGATGCACCCAATACAGCGCTGTTTCAAAAATTTCTAATAAATCCTTTTGTACTTTGTTTTTAACCTTTGCTTCAAAGACTTTGTCCTTTCTACATTTTACTAGTGAGCCGTCCTTTCTCACAGGCAGATATTTATATGAAAGATGAACCCCTCCCCAGGCCCTTGGGATGGTAGCTGGATAGAAACTGCAGTGGCAAGTGATGTGAGGGAGGAGAAGGGAGACAAACAAGATTCTTGATGGTTTTAGAGACTTTTTACTGTCAAGTGAGAAACCTTAGAGAAGACGTGGCACCTCAGTCTGCTTTAGAATAGCAAAGTGAGAGGGGATGTGTTTGTTGCCTGTTCACACGTCAGGATGGTAAATGGCTAAGGTGAGAAAGGAAACAGTTAAACAAACAAACAAAAAAACCACCACCAGGCCCCCAGAAACCCCAATTTTGTTAGAAGAAACAGGGATAAAATGGCCAATGATAAAATTTTAAAATGGAAATTCTTGGTCAGGAGAACAACCAGGGTCTGAAACGGTAGATTATAAAGTTAATAGATTAATTTTCATTTTATTTAAGCTTTAAGAAATCCATATATCTTCTGTTTCTACCATGCTGCTCTGAAATAGGAAGAAGTAAAAAAAAATGAAAGCAAGGCCTTCTTTCAGCCAGCTTTTCTACAGAAAATTATTCTGTGCTAGAGACTGTCCCTTTAACCACCCTACAATCAACTGGCATTCCAGTTGTGGCTCTGGGTTTCATGAGATTTTCTGCCCTGTGGCAAAACCACTCTGGTCTGCTCAGTGTTGTCAACTGCCCTTCCTCTTTTCAGCACTTGCATTTCTTCAGGTTTTCCATTTTTGTGAGAAAACCATTGATTTATAAACTAGCAGAATGCATTTTTATTATTATTATAGTCTAATGGCACATGAAGAACAAGCAGTTGTTTGATACTTACTTGTAGCTATTCCTTTAAAATACCTTTTTATGAGGTGGGATAGGATCTGGACAATGTATTTCCAGTTGTGCAAAGGGTATACTGGCTATTTTATCTGGTTTTCCTCCATTTCCAGGGTGTCACCGAAGGCTACAATGGCACCATATTTGCCTATGGCCAGACTGGCAGCGGGAAGTCATTCACCATGCAGGGAATCGTGGATCCTTCTATGCAGAAAGGCATAATACCCCGGGCATTTGAACACATTTTTGAGAGCGTACAGGTAGGTGTGTAAGGATGTGAAAGAGATCCTGCTGTGAGATGGTGCCGTGTCGAGAGGGATGATTTTGGTGTCATACCCCATGGAGCGAGTGCCGATCGCACTCAGGAGCAAGAACAGGGCTGGGCTTTGGGGTGTGCTGCCTCTCACCCTAGAGCCGAGGCCCCAGTACAGTCAGATGAACTGCACCCTCATCTCTGCTGACTTTATGGCCTTGCACTTGAGAAGTTTAAGGACTGAAAGTCCCTAGAGAGAGTGTGTCAAGCGGTGACACCTGGGAATGAAATGCTAGGAGAGATTTGATGAGGTGTTGAAGGGAGGTAGGCACTCAGCTGGCACCAGGGATCTCCGTGGGCTGCCTGCTTGCCTTTGTTTTGAGAACCTTACCCAAAAATCATTCCTGTTTTTGTGCAGTGTGCTGAAAACGCCAAGTTTTTGGTGAGAGCTTCCTTCCTGGAGATTTACAACGAAGACATACGAGACCTTCTAGGAGCTGATACCAAGCAGAAGTTGGAGGTGAGGTGGAGTTAATGTGTCTTTATTAGGAAGTACTTTAATTTGCTAAGTGTTCCCGCGAGTATCTTGCTGAAGTGTAATAATATGCCCTGTCAGAAGTTGAACACCAGAATATGAAGATACACTGATGAGTGTGGAAGTCAAGAGAAGTTTTTGAGGGACTTCAGTGAAAGTTTTGTGGTAGAAGGAACAGGATCCAGTGATGTGTGTTCCACTTGATAGTGGCCAGTGGCTCAGCAGAAGTGGCGTGAAAATCGTTACTGGACAAGGATGGAATAAAGTGCTTGTGGGGCAATTTCTTCCTAATACATTTCATCTCGTGGCTGTCTCTTAAGCAGGAGGATTCTGTGCCTTATAAATGTTTAATCTGATCCAGTGTAGCTGTGGATGATCTCATTATCTGTCTAAGACAGAAAAGGCTGATCCTTTTTGGAGGGGACAGAGCAGATACTACTCCCCATGGGAACGCCTGGGGAAGGCAGACGGTTTGTAGGCACGCAAGGATGTAAAATTCCCTGAAAACCTCATCGAGGGGCTGATTTTTATAAAATGTACCTCTGGGTGGCTTAGCAGATCTTTTTGCTCATATTCCTGGGGGAAGCTGCAAATCTCCTGTCCTACTTCCCTGCAGGACTGCCCTTGTGAAGAAAACTGAGGCACTAGCACCATCTGCTGCACAGACGTGCCGAGATGGGGACAGACCCAAACTGTTTGGGGCAGATGTAGGTTTTTTAACAGGTTTCTGGCTTTCAGGGAAGCAAAACCCTCTCCACTCTGCATTCCAAGTGTGCTTCGCCCATGCGTGTGGAGAGGGAGGGGGGGAGAAGGGGACTCGGACTCGCCATTCAGAAGGTGCTTGCTGCAGTTTCCCATCTTTTGTTCCACATCAGCAGTGACACCGGTTTCCATGACGACTGTGGTTGGCACTGGGAGGCAGGAGCTGGGCAGAACAGTTTCCAGGGTAACACCATCACACTGGTGACGGCCACTGCCTGTTGCTGCCTCCACTGAGTAATTGAGTCATGTCCTGTGGAGATAGAAAGCCCGGGCTGACCCACTGCTTTCTTTTGTGTCCTTCAGTTCTCCTCCGAAATCCCGTTTCTTGTTTGTTCCTTTTTATTTCAACATCAGTGACTTTGGTGACTCTGAAGCCCAGAGTCACCTCCCGGGGGCATGAAACCCTGTGAAGAGCAGGTTTTACAGAGCTCTGCGAGGAAAGTGCCCTTGACAGTGTGTCATGGAGTCAAAGAACAACCATGTCCTCGGATGGGTGTTTCTCAGGGACTCTGCAGCACCCTGGCCATACAGCTGGGCCAACCGCTGGGTTCTCCTGCAGCACGGGCAAAAGTCAGAGTGTATGAACAGTCTGGCTGTCATTCAGTGACTGGATCCTACTGGGCTTTAGAATAAGGCTAAAATCCTGCCCCATTTAGTTTTCAGCCACTTCTGCTCTGTTCTGTGCAGGGCTTTTTTTATAGCAAGTGCTCTATTTTACATTGCTTCTCGCGGGGTGTGCATCACTGAAGTATCTCAGGACCTTCTTTGGAAGTCACACTGCCAAGCGCGGTGCCTGCCACTCTGTGACACCGAGTCATGACAACCCTGTCTTGATATCCCAGCTGACACGATAAAGATAGAGCTTTGGTTATGAACTCAGCAGATGTGGGGCGTAACGTTGCTGTTGCAAATGAATTCAGCTCGTTTAAAATTCCCAGTGCGGAGGGAGCTTCAGAGGGAGCTGGTGTAGGAGTGCGGGGATCTCTCGATTGTTTTGCATTTTTCATGTAGGTTTGACGGATCATTCAAGATTTTGAACATTTAAATTGTTTATTAGTAGGCTGTATAAAATTCTTCTTCTGCATGATTGATAATCGCTGAAAAGATGCTGTTGGGTATTTAACGCTTTGTTTCTATCCAGATGCCTGAATAAGATTTTAGAGCATCCTAAAAATGAACTAATCTGGAGGAAAATTATTATAGTCCGCCTGTGTGTGAGGGCTGTGACTTTAGGAATTTTGTCAGTGAGATCACGACGCCCTCTGAGAGCGGAGGGGTTCAGCAAAACGCCTGTAGCGATATCTGTGACTGCTGAACCTGTGCCTTGATTTTAAAAAAGCTCCCTATGAGTGAAGAGATATTAGAGCCTTTGCCATAATAGGTGAAAAAAACATTTCAATTGGTTTTTTAAAATATGCAGCTTAATAACAGGGGAGGTAGAAGACAGCTCAGCGCAGGTTTCTTGTGGCCTGGGAGATGTCTGAATCAATCAGCTAATTTTTAACTTGAATTCTTTCAGTCTGCAGAGCCATGAAAGTGGTTCCTCCTCCTTTTTTTTTTTTTTTTTTTTGTGGCTTTATTCCTTCTTCAGAAATATTAAGGCTTTTTGGAGGCAGATAGATATGGTTTTGCCTATAGTTTAGTATAAATAGTTTAATAAAAGTAGTTTTAATTTCTCTGCATGCAAAACTCGCGCAGCCCTTGAGCTTCTGGGCAGTTCCCAGTGCACCTTCCTGCAGTCTCAGGGGGTCTCTCAATTTGTGTTGCCTTGTCCCTGTTGGCAGCTGAAGGAGCACCCGGAGAAGGGGGTGTACGTGAAGGGGCTCTCCCTGCACACCGTGCAGAGCGTGGGCCAGTGCGAGCGCATCATGGAGACGGGCTGGAGAAACCGAGCAGTGGGTTACACCCTCATGAATAAGGACTCTTCCCGTTCCCACTCCATCTTCACTGTCAGTATGGAAATCTACACCGTAGGTAGGTAGCTGGACGTCCTGCGTTGGGCCTGGGCCTAGCAGAGCACAGAACCTGTGTGTCACCCAGCACCCAGCAGCAAAACTTAAGATCCTTAGTGATTTTAGGTCCAGTAGAAACCAGAACTGTGCCCTGATATGGGCATTCTTCACAGTGTGAAATGGCTGAGCACTCAGTCTTTACTTTTTCTTAAATTTCCCCTTGGGAAAGGAACGTCTAACACACAAACTGGCAACATATTCTCCTTCTGTTTCTTTATCTTCTTAAACCTTTATTTATTTATTTATTAACCTTTATTATTTAGCAAAGGGTGCTAAATCTCCCAGCCCAAACAATGGCTTGGAGTTCATATGTTGTACAGCCTTGGAGAAACTTCTGTCTTGTCTGACCTCCTTTACAGTGCAAGTCAGATCACTTCACCCAATGATTCCTTCCCTGAGCTTAATCGTGAGGCACATCTTTTAAGCAAACAGCTAATCTGGGTTTTAAAATAGAATAAAAGAATCCTTTAATAATGTTTTAATGACTGGTTTTTCTTTCTTGAGCATCTCGTCTCCACTGGTGTTTCTGTAGCTGATAAAACTGCCTCGCTGGGTCTGAAGACACATCCCAAAAGGTTTTTTTTTTCCAGGACTAAGGAAGGGATTAGTCTCCAACATTCTGTCTAGTCCTTGACCCCAGCTGAGGCTGAGAACAGCTTGGCTTCCTTTTCTCAGCCGTTTCAGTCAGGGAGAAAGTTGAACAATGTCATCCTAAATTGCGGTTCCAGATGTTGATGATGGTACCTCACTCAAAAAATGCTCCCTGTGTGTGATTTTGGGAATTTCTCCATTAAGACAGCTGGGGGATGCTAATTCTTGCATTATGTGGGCCCATAAGACCCCAACTTTAATCCTAACAAGGAAAAAGACATATTTACAGTCCTTTTTTTGTGTGTCCCAGATGGGTGCAGGGCTCTCAATCCCGCCTGCAAACTCTGATTTAAGGCTTTGAAAACTTGTTACACGGAACGGGATGGCAGGTGGGGAAACTTGCAGTTTTGGCAGTTAAATGGAAGACAGCTGGAATATTTGAGGAGAAAGTTGAGGGTTCTGGCACAATCCCCGTAACTGGATGTTTCTGTTAGGGTAATCATTAGTTGAAAGAGTTCATAGAGTTGGTATTTATGTTGTCATCTTTAGGCTTTGCGAAGAAGGAAATTCAAACTCATTTTCTAGTTGAGCCTATAGTAAGTTATAATTTACAGGCAGTTAATATTTTAAAGGACTTCTTTGCAATTACGTGGACTATGATTACCTTTTTTTTTAAAGTAACAGATTCAAGAATTACGGCAAATACCAGGCTCTCTGGCTGCAGATGTATGAAACGAGCAAGTTACCATCAGTATTTTTACAGTATTTAGAGTCGCGGGTGATTTATTCCTTTATGCTGAGCTTAGGGATCAGTTTGTTAATGAGAAAGATGTCGTGGATTTGGCCAGTGCCGCCAGAACTGGCCGACGAGCTGTATGAGAATTAGACGGGCAAGATTTTTGGGCTGCTGCAGGCATGTTAGCAGGAGTCTGGGGACCTCATTACCCCATGGAAACTGCTAAGCTCCGAGATGGAAACAAACAGCCTCTGTGGGTAAAAGGACTGGCAGGAACCAAAACAACTTCTTAATTGCCTCTCAGTGTTTACATAAATTAAGGGAAGAGGGGAAAGGGTTAGAAAACCTACTTTTTGTCACTGTCCACTCTCACCCCAGCACTCGGAAAGATAGGGAGAGGGTGCTCTAGTTAAGATCTATCAAGGTTGTTTTGGTTTTTTTTCCCAATTCTCCCATGTCTTGAGACGCCAGTTAAGATGTGGAGTGAAACAACAAGTTTGCTTGGCAGCAAACATTAAGTTCTACACTTAACAATCTGCTCCTGTCACTCGGGAAACATCTCGGGGCAACAGATTTTTTGGTGTTTACTGTGAACTTTTAACTTTCCCCCTTCTAACTTTCAGCTTATTCATTGCTTGTATTTAAGTATTGTCCACAGCCATAAATCTCATGTCTGACTGAATTCAAGACCAGGTTTTCTAGAAGGCTGTCTGGAAAAAATCAGTCTCAGTTAAAATCTTGAGGACATAGAACTGTTAGAACGGGTCCAGCGGAGGGCCATGAAGATGATTACAGGGCTGGAGCCCCTCTGCTGTGAGGACAGGCTGAGAGAGCTGGGGCTGTTCAGCCTGGAGAAGAGAAGGCTCCGGAGAGACCTTGGAGCAGCCTTCCAGGATCTGAAGGGAGCTCCAGGAGAGCTGGAGAGGGACTCTTGGTCAGGAAGTGGAGTGATAGGACAAGGGGTGATGGTTTTAAACTGGAAGAGGAGAGATTTAGATTGGATATTAGGAACAAATTCTTTCCTGTGAGGGTGGTGAGGCACTGGAAGAGGTTGCCCCGAGAAGCTGTGGCTGCCCCATCCCTGGAGGGGTTCAAGGCCAGGCTGGATGGGGCTTGGAGCAACCTGGTGTGGTGGGAGGTGTCCCTGCCCAGGGCAGGGGGGTTGGAACTCCATGATCTTGAAAGTCCCTTCCAACTCTAACCATTCTATAATTCTATGCTCTTTTTGCTTGGAGCGCTAAAGGAGCTCTTCCCTTGCACTTGAGGTGTAATTGTGAGGGATAATCGGGACATGGACATCCAAGAGTGTGGTCCCGCACTTAGGCCAGTGGTTTGTGATCTGGGAATGTGTGTTTGACTCTTTGCTCTGTATCAGGCTGAGAAAGTTTAAGTAGCCAGAAAAAATGAGGTGTTCCTAAAGCCACTGGATATGCTTTCTCTTAGTCACAAGGAGTTTGCATCACCACCTTAATTCAGCCTCAGAATGCAGGTCAGGAAGCAGATACTACATGCATGAGGTGTACTTCCAGATAGCTGGGGAGCTTCACATCTTCAGCTCCCACATCTTCAACACAACTGCTCACACCTTCTCCTGCATCAAAGCGTTGCGATGGGGATGGCACCAACTTACTGGGTCCTACTCCCCACTCACTGAGATCCAGCTCCTCATCCAGGTGGTTTGGGCTGAGCACTGTCCCTGGTTTTCAGTTTTCCTCTTTCTTGCCTATGTTCCTTCGTTTTACTTTCTTGATGAGAATGTCATGAGTTGAGGAAGAACAGATGCTGCTGAGTGTGCTTGTGTGCCGAGTCACGCCACGGTTTTACAGCCATTGGGGCGAATCTGCTTGGTGGAATCTGCTGGGCTTCTTGAACTTTCGAGTCCTTCACGGTATCTGCTAGGATGTGCTTTGTCTTTTGAACCACAGCAAGAAAATTCTTCTGTATGTTCATCAATTAGGGTAGGTTGGATTCCAGTCTACAGAAAAGCTGTAGTTTGGGAGTTCATGGAAAAACTGTTTTCCCAGTGCAGTGTCTACTCCAGCCTTCCCATGGTCGTCACCTTCCTGCCTGTCTCTCCGCCTTGTGCAGCAGCCTGGTTTTCTGCCTGTGCTCTCCAACAAGCCCTTCTCCGGTTGCTGCCTGTTGACTCCTAGTTTCTGTCCAGTTGTCATATGTTGTTTAACTTCATGAAACAATCTGGGGAGGGAAAAAGTTGTATAAACTCGTGGTCTGACCTTGTTAATTGCAGTGGGCTCTGCATGAAATTCTAAATGCTGTGGAGGGGGTGGGTGTGTTCATGTGTTCAGAGTTCACTGGGAGAGTAAGAATAGGCATGAATTTTTACTGTGCAGGATCTTATGCAGGAAAGCATTAAACCAGGTAGTTCTAAAATTAAATAGATATTTACTTAAGAGAGTCAGGGCCCAAATGCAGACAAAGAACAGGGCTTGAACCAGAACATAATGACAAGAGAGGCCTGTTTCTTGACTGTTGAGATGCTTCTCCATAGAAGGACCCTAACCAGGAATTATTTTCTTGCAGATGAGCGAGGGCAGGACCACCTTAGGGCCGCAAAACTCAATTTAGTAGATCTGGCAGGAAGCGAGAGACAGTCAAAAACTGGAGCCACGGGGGAGCGGCTCAAAGAGGCCACCAAAATCAACCTGTCCCTCTCAGCTTTGGGCAACGTCATCTCGTCCCTGGTCGATGGCAGGAGTAAACACATCCCCTACCGAGACTCAAAGCTGACCAGGCTGCTGCAGGACTCCCTCGGAGGTAATACCAAGACACTGATGGTAGCCTGCTTATCTCCAGCTGATAACAACTACGACGAAAGCCTCAGTACTCTGCGTTACGCCAGTCGAGCGAAAAACATCAAGAACAAGCCCCGTATCAACGAGGACCCCAAGGATGCTCTGCTGAGGGAGTATCAGGAGGAGATTAAGAAGCTGAAGGCCATTCTAGCTGAACAGATGAGTGCTAATAACTTGTCAGGTAGGAGAGCCCTTACTGACTGCAGAGATCTTTTGACAGAAAAATGAGATTTTTACAGGTAAAACGCTCACTGGATTTCACCTCAGCCTTTCCCTTACCTGATGGAGGAAGAGTTCTCCATTCTGGTAATGGATTTTTCCTTCGCTGTTGCCAAATTGACCTTATTCCACCAGTAAAGACCATCTCGGTTATCCAGTCTTTTCAATAATGACAGACTCTGTTTGAAAACGCTGATGCCATTACAATCCTCAGCTTTTCTTGGACATTCTGGCTAGAATTTGGTCGCTCACAAAAGAGAGGTTTTGGCTGGCAGAGCAAAAATGGGCTGTGAAAGACAATGTAAAAGTCTTGACATAATTTAAAAGTCTTTATTAAATACATATATATGTTTTCAAATTTAGCATTCAGCCTGTTCTCCTACACCGCGAATTTTCGACACTAGAAGAGAAGTTTTGCCCTGTCAGTGGCACCGCCTACAGAGAGCAGCACCATCCTCTTTTTGAGGATGCAGCCTGGCCCCAGCAAACTCCCTCTTTGCTAGGAAGTAGGAGTAGCAAATGTGGAAACCAGTGAGTAAGAGCAGTCTGTGGGGAGCTGATCCCTTTTTAAGAATTATCCCCTAAAAAAGGGCAACTTTCAGCAGAGAAGACTGTAAGATTACTTTTTTTTTCCTGTCGCCTTTCAGAAACAGCTGTGAAGAAAGAAGGCGACTTCCTTGCACCTTTTATCTCCTTCCCAGTGTCTTTTTACCTTCCAAACCTGTTAGCACAGCCCTGGAAACAAGACTCCTGTTATTCCGTGAAAGAGATTAGATTTATATTCGCTTTCATATACCCGAAGCTTAAACCTCTCCTGCTGTGCTCAGCACTGACTCTGTCTCTCCCCACACCTCTGGAGTCCCAGGCCAGTGGGCGTTTTGGCAGCAGAGATGCTGGCACACAGGCGCAGTTTCAAGGAGGGCACGGATTGCCATGTTCTTTGCTGGCAGCCAGGTTCTTTGTTCTGTTTCCAGGCATTCTACAGACATCCCACCCAGTAACTGCGAGTGACTTTTATTTCTGCTTTGCTTTGCAGGGCTTCTACCTGCTGAGACTGCTCACCTGGCAGCGAAGCCAGCCCCCCTCCTCAAACCCCACATAGAGCTTGAAGCAGAGAAGCAGCTGATCAGAGCAGTAAGTCAGGAGAGGGTATCCTGTAGTGTCTTTGACTAAAGCTTGTGGGTTTTTATAATAACTGTTACAAATATAGCATAGGGCTGTGTAGTTCAGCCTTTTCAGAACACTTTTTTTCCTATTTTTTGGTCCTCGGGCTTCTTGCCTGGACAGGGTTGATGGAAGCTTTATTTACAAATGCTCCCACACTCTTGAGATGAACTGAAACGGATCCCCAAGAAGAATTTTTTGAAGTACGTGTAGCAGGAAGAGGAAACTACATGTGAAATTTCAGATTTCTCATGTCGGAGGAGGGAGAAGTAGGTGGGAGGAAAGCAGTAGTCAAAGATGAAGAGGGGATATGGAGGCAGGAGGAAGAGTGAGGAGTTGGGGGCCAGAAGGCAATAAAACTCTCCTTGCTCCTCCTAGGGCACCACATCTGCCCAAGTCAGTGGTTTCTTGGGTTAACTAGTCATCTTCCATCAATTTAATGTTGATTTAAATCACAGAGAAAGTCAATGAAGGCAGGATGGTTTTATTGCAGTGGGCATAAAATATGACCTAGAATGGACCTAGATGTGACGTTGTGTGGAGCCAGGGCTGTGAGGTCGGGGTGTGTGTGCCTTTCAGGAGTACGAAGAGAGACTGACCCAGCTAAAGGCCAGCTACGAAGCGGAGCAGGCATCCCGAGCCCGCCTTGAAGAGGACATCAGCCGCCTGAGGAACCACTACGATCTCAAGCTGTCTGCCCTCGAGGAGAACCTCAGGAAGGAGGCAGGAGGAGGCAGGTGGAGGGTGCACAGCGCAGGCTGAGGGTTCCCTGATGCTTTAGGCAGGAGGAGATACAGACTGTTTTTGCAAAGTCAGATTTGCAGCAACTGCTGCAGCCTTTAAAAGTGGCAGCGGCTGCTACTGCAGCAAGTGCTGCCTGGCAGCAATAGCAGTCCCTGCTCTCAACCCTCCCTTTTCAAGAGCAGGAGCAGGAACTCTGGCTCTCCCGAGCCACTCGTGAGACTCCCTGTCCCAGCTGTGTCCTGTTTTCCTGACTTCTTTTCCCTGTCAGAACCAGTCTGACCCTACTCTATAAGCCTTGAAGTGATGAAATGCCATTTTTTGCCTGTGTAGCCATGATTTTCTTCTAGCTTCAGGCAGCATTTCTCTCCCACAGAGGCTGGAGCTGCAGAGATGACTGGTCTCGCAGGCGCCGCTCTCTCTTGATCCCATTGGCTTTGCACGATTCACACGCCCAGGACAAGGGTGGCTGCCACAGTCTCTTCCCTTGAATGCAAATGGGATGCAGCCCTGAGGCAGCACCATGGCTTTGCCGGGCAGTGGATATTCCTCTCACACACCTATAAATCATTGCCAGCTATCCTTCTCGTTCCTGATTCTCGTTTATACTTCTGCAGTGCCCCAGAGCGTGTTTTGCAACGTGCCTGTACAGCACTTAATGCCTAATATTAATTCTTAAACCTAGATTCTTCATTTTTGATGCTATCACTTTCTAAGGCGAGAGGTTATTTTTTGTGCCCTCCACCTCTGATTTACAAATGTGCCCCCCAGCCTCTGAAACAGGTGATTTGTGTGTGACCACAGGGACCGAGCCTCTTCCAACCCTGTAAAATCTCCATTCCTCATCTGATACACCCTCTGGGTCTTTCATGGCTTTTCTTGACCAGCATAAATAACAGACCTTTTCCTTCCAGACTGCACAGACTGTGCAGTGTTTGGTAAAGGTTTTCTGTGATTTTTTTTTCACAGAATCATGCTCTAGTTGCACAGGTCTCTTTGCTTACATTGGGGGTATTTCCTCTTTTACTCTTCAGCTGCCACAGGGACTGAAATTACTTCTGGCGAGACGCATTGGCCCAATGACTCTGTTGCCACAGCAGATGAAGAACCAACATCAGCCCAGGTACTTAGAATCATAGAATCATCCAGGCTGGAAGGGACCTCCAAAGGCCATCTCGTCCCCTCCCCGCAGTCGCAGGGACACCCCCAACCAGCCCAGGTTGCCCAGGGCCTCATCCAGCCTCACATGGAATATCTCCAGGGAAGGGGCCTCAACCACCTCCCTGGGCAACCTGCTCCAGTGTTCCACCACCCTCAGAGGAAAGAATTTGTTCCTAATATCCAACCTAAATCTGTTCTTCTCCCAACTTAAATCCATTGCCCCTTGTCCTGTTGCAGCAGGCCTTTGTGAGCAGCCCCTCCCCAGCCTTCCTGTAGCCTCCTTCAGGTACTGGAAGGCTGCTTTTGGGTCTCCCAGGCGCCTCTTCTTCTCCAGGCTGAACAGCCCCAGCTCCCTCAGCCTGTCCTCACAGCAGAGGGGCTCCAGCCCCCTGATCATCTTCGTGACCCTCCTCTGGACCCGCTCCAACAGGTCCAACTTTTCAGACTACTTCTCCCACCAGAGGTTGAGAAACCTGAGCGAGTAGCGTTGTGCTTCATCTATCCTGGTACTTGCACGGTGACTTTTTGGAGCTGCAGCTTGTGGTTTCCTCCTCTCCTCAGGCCCCAGCAGTGCCTTGGCCTGTACCAGACGCTGGCGGTGCGAGCAGAGGGAGCGCTGGAGCAGAGGTGGCCATCGCTGCTGCGGGGATTTCGCTGCCTGCAGACCAGCAGCAGGTACTCGCCAGGTCAGTGATGGCATCGATCCTGCTCACTGTCTCCTGGGCACCGCTTACAACACACAGGCAGGAAACAACCCTGTTCTTCCATCATCTTTCAACTGTCGAGCTTCGGTTGTCAGTTCAGCGCAGCACAAAACTAGGCAAATGCCTATTCTTTACCCCCAAATTAACTCTGTCCCGTTTGGGCAGATGAATAGCCATTAGCTGTGATGTTTGGTGATGCCAAGTGTCAGAATTACAGGAGAAAAATCTGGAAAGGTCCATGTTGGCAGATGTGGACGTGAGAAAGCGTGCTTTCCTGATACAAAGCCTGCCTAGATCTGTGGACAGGGAAGACTTTTCCTTCCCTGGCTTTTTACAGGTGTGATTTATGAGGTGTTTACATTATAGACTTGAGTCTGGTGGTCACCGACAGAGCTTAAGTGCCCAAGCAGGTTATGGAGGCAGCATCCTTGTCCTCTTAAAAACGGTTTTTGAAGGATGCTTAGTTTCCTCTCATATCAGTACAAGGGAGCCAGCTTTCCTGCTGCTCATTGCACAGTAGATGGAGGAGAGTGCTTTCTCCACGACTCCCTTCTCACTGAGCTCACTTTTGCTTCTAACTCACACATCGGACAACATTTGCAAGACATCAGCTGGAACTGGCACCAAAATGTCCCAATAATCACATTTTAGGGGCAGCATTAGGCCCCGGGCCTGGAGCAGAGGGTAGGAAGTGTGCAGGCAGGAGACTCATCTTGGCCCATCTCAGAGGCATCCTGTCTGGGAGGTCTTCTTCCAGGAAAGAGCAATCTTGAGAGAATCCCTTTTGTCCCAGTCCCACACAGCACATTGAAATAATATGGGGGTTTAATGCTGTTTGAGAAATAGACACTCTCAGGAAATTGTACTGATTTCACTCTGTTGCATAGAATTATATTAAAATGAGAAGCACTTAGCCCAAGATATACTGTGGATGATGGAGTTTGATTCTGAAATGTCTTGCGTTTTTTAATCAGTCTTTCAGCTCTACTGTGAGCTCCTGTGGCACATGCTCGCTCTAGTGGGCCTGAAAAAGGAGCTATTGAGAAATCTGGAATAGCGGAATCTGTAATTTGCAGGCAATTCTGTCTATTATTGGAGAGGTCTCCAAAGAAACCCTTCGTTTTGACTACCTATCAAATCTTACCAGTCCTGTTGCAGTCATCCTTTTTGTGACAAACAAGCCAAAAATGCTCTTCCAATTATCTTGCTCAAATCAAAGTTCTCTGCAGATTAGGCAGGAGGGTTTGGTTCCGCAGGCGTGGGGATGTTCAAAGCCACCTGTGAAAGGCTTTACCCATCAGGGTGGCTGCAAGATCCCTGATACTCGCTCACTCGGGATTCAAGAGCGCATTAAGCAAAGGAAACCAAAGGCAAGTGCAGTACGGCAGAATAGCAGGTCGGTTTTGGTGGAAAACGAGCTCTTTCAGATGGGTTTGAAGATAATTAAGAGGTTACTGTCATCAGAGGTTTTATCAGCTGTGGGGTTTTCTCCGATTTGAGGGAGCGCCAGCTGAGCAGAGCTGTCTGCTCTGCTGCAGATCCCGGAGCAGACAGAGCAAACGGCTCTGGAGCACAGCGTCATCTCCACCTGGAAGCGTCTGGGGCCGTGTGGCGTGGACAGGAGACCAGCTCGGTTTCCAATATGGGTCTGTGCCAGCGTGCAAGAGGCAGCACTGAGGTCACCCAAGTCATCATCCCTGCCTGATACTGCCCCAAGAAAGAAATTGTACTGTCTTTTCCAGCTGTACCACTCCCTTGTCCACCACTTAGAATATTTGTTTGTGTCATTTTGGCACCTTTTGTACTTGCTTCAAGAGTCTTTCAAAGAAAGAAATAAGAATTGAAAAAGAAATTCCACAAAACAGGTTTTTTTTTTAAATAATCCTGCGAGTGTAGATGCAGATTTCTGGATGTGAGTGCTGACAAAGGTGCTCAGAATAACACACACTTTGCCTTGGGTCCACAGGAGTATCTATAGAGGAACTGCTAATAGGTTGGAATTTGCCAGCATTATTCAAAGCAGCAAATCTCATCAGAAATTACCATTTCTGCCCCGTGTCTTTGTCCTGTCCCACAGGGTGGGTGAGGGCAAGGTTAACCTTTTTATTTTCTGTGTGGCAGCTGCAGTAATGACAATTACTCGAGAGGTTTTAAAAAAATTGCAAACTTACAGAAGTTACAGAACTCAGTGGAAGTACAAGAGATAGAGGCTTGGCAAAACTTGTAAGGATATTATTCTTAAACTCAGTGGAATTACAAAAAATAGGGTTTGGGTAAAATCTTACCTTATATGCTGGAAAAGTGAAGTCAGTGACAGAGTGAAGGACAAAGTGAAATATGTGAGGAAAGGGGAAAGAAAAAGTAAAGCTGTCACCACGGTCGTATCCAGCGATGGTCTCTGCTCAGAATCATGGTCCTCAGGTGGCGGGTGCCAGGGGAAAGCGTGTCCTTTCATTTATACTCAAAGTGTCCACCCTTTTAGGCAGGGGACTCGTCACCAAGCATGTGCAGAAGATGCCAGGGAATGTTCTGAAAAAGGAGTATTTTGTGGTAGATATTCAGGAATGTTCTAGAAATGAGTCCGTGGGGTGTGGGGATCCTGGAGACCTGATCTCCCCCTCCTTGCATGGGCAAAAGCAGTGGCCGTGTCCCTGTGGGGTCTCTCCGCTCGTCTCTGCTAGTGTCGGGACACGTGTTTGTGACACCCGTGTCCATGTTGGGAAGTTCCATGGTCATCCCAAACATCCTTCAAGTAGGGCTGTGGATCCCCCACACAGACACAGCTCTCTGTACCGCTGATGCACCTTAAAATGGTAGGATGCACTTTTAGAAAGGTAAAATATATTTTAGAAGATAGAACCATAGAATGGTTAGAGTTGGAAGGGACCTTAAAGATCATCGAGTTCCAACCCCCCTGCCCTGGGCAGGGACACCTCCCACATAGAATCATAGAAAATATGAATCTCTCACTAAGAAGAAAGAGCTGTGAAAAGGTTACAAGACCCTGTAAGAGAGAAAAAAGAAGGGAAAGGGAGAGACTGTACTAATAGAAACTGTTAAGGTACTAACCAATAATTATAATTAAGGGTGGGTATTTCTGTGGTTTGAAGTGTATAAATGTTCTGAGGAGTTTGCAGGCCGGTGTGCCGGCTTTGTGGATCAGCACCCAGTGCTGCAGAAGTGATGTAAATAAATAATCCACAGCAGGTAAATGTCCCTGCTTTGGGACAATGCCGTGTTTGCCTTTTCCAGGCTGCACATGCTGGAGCGACAGGTCATAGGAGGGGAACAGGCGAAAAACAAGGACCTTAAAGAGAAGCGTAAATGCCGGAAAAAATATGCAGATGAGCGGAGGATGCAGCTGGTGGCCGCCCTGCAGCAATCGGACGAGGACAGCAGCGACTGGGTTCTGCTTAACGTCTACGACTCCATCCAGGAGGAGGTTCACGCCAAGAGCAAGCTTCTGAAGAAGATGCAGGAAAAGGTGAGCCGCTCCATGCCCTCCCAAATGAAGATCCCAGGAGTGTCTCTCTCTCCCCCCCTGCTTACCTGGGGTTTTTTAGGTGTTTTAGGGCAGTGCATTTAGACAAGGACTCCAGCTGCCTCAAATATTTCATACATAGAATTGCCCAGGTTGGAAGGGACCTTTAAGATCATCGAGTCCAACCATCAACATAACTCTGATTAAAAAACATCATTAAACATCATCAAGCACCGTGTCAACACGGCTTTTAAATCCCTCCAGGGATAGTGACTCAACCCCCGCCCTGGGCAGACCATTCCGAGGCTTCAGAACCCTTTCCATGGAAGAGGAATGTATCCAGGTGGGGCTTGAAGGTCTCCAGAGAAGNAGACCTGGTCTCCAGACCCCTCACCAGCTCCGTTGCCCTTCTCTGGACCCACTCCAACCCCTCAACGTCTTTTTATGTGGTGGGGGGGCCCAAAACTGGGCACAGCCCTTGAGGTGGGGACTCCCCAGTGCCCAGTACAGGGGGAACCATCCATCACCTCCCGAGTCCTACTCACCGTGCGCCTGCATTGGTCACTACAAACCTGTTTGCGTGCGTTTTTATGAAATATCCCTCCTCTTCCACCACCTCGGGGTGGGGAATTAAGCTGTTGAAAGCCCAAACCCCACCTGCTTTAGAGGCCGGTCCTGGTGCAGGCAGCGGCTGGAGGAGGGTGTTGGGCCATGGGAGAGGATGTGACTCCCTCTGCTGCCCTGCACCATCTATTGCACAGCTCCTTCCACGTCCCACCATCACACCTGCAAAGAAACTACACCGTGAAAAGTTTTCTGGAGGGAAAAAAAAATAGATAAAAGCAATGCTCTTAAATTGTAGAGAAGCTTGAAACTGTTTTGGTCTGATGAGGCAGAATGAGAGGAGCATCAAAAACGTCTCCGAGTGTGTGTGTGCAGCCCTAAATCTGCACATTGTGAACTTGTTTTATTTCTGTATTTAGGTTAGTAAAGAAATATCACTCCTTTTTCATCAAAATTAGGAACTCCCAAGAGCTTGTTATCACCGGACACAGACCACACTTGAGAGATTAACTTAAAGACTCGGCCCTTTGGGGAAATGTGAGAAATCTTTCATTAAAACAGACATGGAGTAATCTCTCCACATGAATCTCATCCCAATTCTTAACTATAAGTTAGAAATTTTCCTAAACATTGAAGCTTTTCTGTGTGTCTTTCCATCCCTCTGCCTGACGAATTCCTGTGCTCGCAGTAATGTTCTCTCTTTTATAATCCCAACACTTTATTTTGGTTTTACGTCCCAGCTGCGGGCTGCTGAGACCGAGATCAAAGACCTGCAGTCGGAATTTGAGCTAGAAAAGATCGATTACTTGAGCACCATCCGTCGCCTGGAGCGGGACCTCCTGCTCTTCCAGCAGCTGCTGGATCAGGTGCAGTCCCTCGTCCGTCGCGACTGCAACTACAGCAATCTGGAGAAGATCAAGCAGCAATCCGTCTGGGACGAGGAAAACGGCTGCTGGAAAATTCCAGAGCCCGTTGTCCAAAGAACCCGCCTGCCCGCAGGTGAGATGCTGCTCCTAAAATCATCTGGCTGCAGGAAGACTGTGTGGAAAATTTGAATAATGACATAATCTACTGGGAAGAGCAGTAGGGATCCTTCGGCGGTGCAGGGGATTGGGGAGCATTAATTGTTCTGGAGCTGATGACCTGTTTTACACATCTAGGACTACAAAGTAGTAGTATGTAATAGGACCACAAATATGATGAGGGGCCTGGAGC
>VZRU01008571.1:0-15017 GCA_013398155.1 Pedionomus torquatus
CCAACTCTAAGCATTCTATGATTCTATATTTTTTGACTCCCAAATCCCCACTGGGTCAAAAGCCAATGTAGAGCTAATGTTTCAGCTTCCTTCAGTGAAGGACTAGTAAACCTCTGACCAGTACCTCGAATAAGGACTTTCACATGAATTTCCATCCTCATAGAAAGCCTGCAAGTCTCAAGACACAAAAGAGCTTCTGTGCCACATTTTATATCTAATTTTATATCTTAAGAGCTCATTTTTCTAGACTTTAAGTGGTAGTTTCCTGACAGATCCACCCACTCACCCTGCAGCTTCTCATGGTGAACACTTCAAAACATCCACAGTAGTAATTATGGTTTAACAAATATCAAAGCTCTCCACCCAATAAAAACATTGATCTAAGCTTTGCAACCTAAAGTTCTAGCACATGACCCATTTTCTGCTTCTACATCAGCTGTTCATATCCACACACATGAAAAGATGCCTCGGCGGACCATTACTGCTGCTCAGCCTTGCATTTTCTCTTTTAAATCAAGATAATTTCTTGTAATGGCGTATTACCATGAGCTGATGGTTAAGAAACCAAATTATTAACACCATTTTTATCCTTCATTTTCTTTGCTGTCTGCCTATAGGTTTAATTACTTCAGTTACCTCATCATTAAGTGGCAAAATATTCGGAGTAAAATGTAAGAAGTTGACATTCAGCAAGAAATGCTTACCTTTTATCTTATGGAGGGCCTTGAAAAGTCACTTTGAAAAATGCTTACCCTGAGACATAAGCAACTTCTACATTAGAGGAATCCTTCCTCAAAAGTAACCTATAACTTCAAAAAGGAAGCAGCATCTATCAGTTTTTTTGAACTGCAAACGGGTGGCAAGTGCTTAACATTTGCAGGCATTCCTCAAACTTCCTCTGTCTATAGCACATAGTATATTTTTAAAAGGTTTATTTTTTTTTAGTTGCAAACTTCACATCTGTTGGAAAGGATAATGAATACATGCTGAGATATCTCAGATAACAAAGAACAAACCAAGTAATCGATTACCAGAACACCTTCAAAGCTCTTAGAGAAAAAATCAGAATGACAATGCAAAAATTTATGTTCTAGACTCTTGTATTTACAGGTTACTGTAATGCTGCTAGCATTGCCTTTTAAATGATGCCTTTCATATGGGGAGTAGAACTATGTCCTGCTGCTATTCTTTATCTTCTGGCATTAGCTGCTAATCACAGCCAGGCTACAGATTCTGTCCTTTCATCCCTAGGAATCCAGTCAGCCCCCAGGGGACGGTGACAGTCCTACTTCGGGGAACCAGAGACTCAACCCTATAGCACTCCTTTCCATTGCTGAATGGTTTTGCAACCTGAAGCAGCTGAACAAGACAGGCACTTGCATTTAACAAGCTCACTGCTCAAAACCTATTATCTGTTAGGAAGTTTTCTATCAACTGCTTTTCAGAAGTCAGTACTTCAGATATCTGCTTAATGGCAAACAGCATAAAGCAACACAAGATTTCTTCTTCTTAACTTCCTATTTTAAACTAAACCAAGCATCACCTCACATTTACAAAGAAATTCTGAAAATACGGATCTGAGCCTAAACCAGACTTTTTTAATAGCCTGAAATATTACCTTCTGTTGGCAAGACAAACACGGATAAATGTAGTTTACTGACATAATATATTATTTAAGTGTTTACCAAAAGATAGAAACATGGGCAGGATATAAAAAGCTGCAAAATCTCCTCCAGGAACTTACAGAGCAGCACTTAACCGTCACATGAAGAGGAATATTGCTGTTCCGATTGTCCTCAGGTGAGAGTTCAGTTTCTTTGCATGTGCAGGAGTTCGTGACTTCAAGTGATTTCAAGGAATGTGAGCTACAGTTTGAAATCCTAGTTTCCCTTTTTCTTTCCATTAATTAAAATCCCCCACAAAATTTTAATTTATGAGTTATGTATTATATTATTTTATAATATCCTGCTCTGTGCTGGATAGCATATGCAATAAATGGAAAACAGACACAGCTACCCTGGGATTTCATTCATACCGAATTTTTGATGGATTTGTAGGCATAGATTTTCTTTCTGTCTTTCAAACAGTCCAGTCTGGAAATGTAATGGATTTAACATAATATACGTAACAGACACTTAGTGTACGCTCTTACCAGTTGAAAAAATGGACTTACCAGTTAAAAAAATAGGAGGCCAGTACTAGCATAGGATGGTAGGTTTACATTTTTAAAAATATTCAAACACTTTCAAGAATAAACATCAAAATCTATGTGTGAGAAGTATACAATATTACCATTAATCATTCTTCTATCTATTTTTCATTTATCAAAGTCTAGCAATACAAAGAGGCATTAAAGACAGGAGCAATTCATTTAGCTGTGTGAAACCAGATGTTTGTATGCCATAAGGATAAAATATATTTGAGACTGCTGTACAAGGAAAAAAATTTGGGACACACTGTAATCAATGCATGGCAGACTGGAAACTTCCTTCCAGGAAAGAGAAAAACAGGCAGGTTGGGCAGATTCTTGGAAAATATTTTTTTTTCCCTTGTTTGGATGTTTGGATTTCTAGCAATGCTCAATTCAAACACATTTCTTAATTTAATCATGCCAATCTCTTTCCAATTAGTTTTCCATTGTAACCTTTACAGTCATTATAAGTGCATTTACCAAACTTGAATTCACAAAATCATCCATATAGCACTGCAAGCTATAAGTGAATGAGTTACGCATCAATCACAGTACATACTAAATAGATACAATAAATTACATATAAAGCCACGTGAAGATATGAAACCCCAAATTAGTTACGTAGTTCCTTAAATACATCTCCAAATGGATTTTCATGTAATCACTGTTAATGTACAGAACACAAAAATAATATACAGCTGCTCATGCTGTCTTTACTAAATTGCTCAGTAATCACAGAGTATCTCTATATGAATAGCAATGGTAAATACCATCTTAGAAAAATGTTCATCTCTACCATGCTTCAGTATTAATTTTCTCTGCCAGGTAACTTCTGCTTATAGGAACAAGATATAGCTTGAACTACTACCTTCATGCCAGGATGCATGATAGGAGGCATAGTAGGTCTGAAACATGGGCAAATATTTGTTCTCTTTGTCAATGAGGCAAGAGGTATAAGGGTATAACTCAAAATATGGTGTTCCCTTAAGCTCTCTAAAGTTAACCATCCACCCGCATAAGACCTCAGCAATAACAGCTTGTGAGGATGCAAAATGTACTAGAAAAAAAACATTCCATGTAGAAGACCAAGCACTTGGATTTTAATAGTTCAGTATAGTTTCAGCCAGCCTCCTCCAGTATTTGTCTTTCTCTGTGCATTAATGTCTTTTAATAATGAACAGGTTATAGGCTTTCTCTCAGTTTGTTTGGCAGACATCTTAGCAATTCTGTCAAAAGAGCATCACTAGCACAGTCCATTAAAGTGATTTTGGACTTGTGGTCTCTGGGATAAAATAAAATAAAANAAAATGCAAACGCAGCAGTGCACCCTGGCAACCTGGTGTACTGATCATCTTCCAAACCTGAGCCTTCACCAGAGGGCATCAGAGCCTCCTTCCAAGGCATCCCCCAATGTTTCTTCCTGATAAAAACAGGGCAGCAAAAACAAACAGGCAAACCAGGATTGTGGAAATTGGCCTTTTGCTCCCTTAATAGAACTGAGATGTAGTTAGGACGTGCACCTCAGCCCCTTGGTTAATAAAGAAAGCCAGAGGAAAATCAAGTATGTTATTGGCAGACTTATGTTGCTCTATGGGATTCTGCATCCTCAACATTTTTAAGAACCCACATATTAAAACCTCTCCCATGCTTTTAGATGATGCTTTTAGAAAATCTCTTTGGGTCTCCTTTCCTGCAGCCACTGCACCCCTACTCCCCTGAAGTTCCCAGGTATTTTGTACCTAGAGAATTATATAAATAAAAGATTGACAAGGCAAAATTGCTGCCACTGATAGTTACTAACCCAAACCTGGGAAAAAAAAAAAAAAAGACAAAAATAAAATCTACATTTCATACGTCTTTATAATTGATTACATCCCACCATAGCACAAATGAAAACAAAAAAACAAAAACACATTTTCCAGTATTTTTGTACATATGGTAACCTGAGACATAGCCAGGAAGGCTATTTCATACGGAAATAGCTTCAGTCTTCCAGAGTTCAGAAAACTATTCCATTTCTTTAAAAATATCTCCCAAATCCCAAGGCACATTAAATGCAAAAAAATGTGGAATAAAAATCAGTCTGAAGGCCCAGGTTAGCACAAAGTTTGACAAGGTTAATTTTCCCTCTTTGGCCAGAGTTTTCCTTCCCATATACACTCAACAAATCACTATTTCTCCATTCTCTTTCTTTGTGTTTCATTTTATTACCCTGCCTTACTCAAACTAAAGTTCCAATTGAGGCTATGGCACTTGAAATGGTGCCATTCATCCATGAGGAAAACATAATCCAGCAGCAATGCATCATTCATCTCAGCAATGTTTTAGCTGATTTCTTGGCACTACTCTTTTTTAACCTCAAATATATCACCGAAGTAGAGTTTATGGCTAGCAAGCACTACCAAACAGGTGGTGAGAGGACACTATTATCACAGGCACATAGGACGTTGACACCTAATTTATAAAGCAAATGAAACGTGCATCACAGGAAAATGCATAGAACTGCCAGATATCTGTAGCAAGCAATGATACACTACAAACAGTCCACCCCCTGATCCTGTAGGAAAGAGCCCCAAAGAGCCTTTAATCAAGTATACTCCAGTGTTTCCTAAATGTGGTGTCTGCACACTGACCATGCAATGTTTTTGGAAAATGAAAAGCAGGCACATGTGAAGCATTTTATTTTCAGTAAAGCAATGCCCCCCAGTTTAGTGCCTGTTAAATTTCAACTCCTTCAGGTTTTCAATTTTTAAAAATGTTCAGGACTTGATCTTTGCACACTGAGACTCCCAGTGTCACTAATTGTTATACACCATATGTGAAACACTCACAAGTTTATTGACACATATGGCACTTATTGACACAGAATCACAAAAGTTACTAATCACAATGCTTACTAAAGCTGTGTATCCTAGCACTGTTTTAGAGACCATTACAACGTTTTTTCCTGTGAAAACATTAATGAACTCGAAAAATGTCCAAGAAGCCCAGCAGGACCAGCCACACCATTCTACCCATGAGCTGAAAACTTCTAAGGTCACTGGGGGAATTCAGTATTAATACCCTAGTCACCTGTGGATTTAGTTCATATATAAAAAATGGCATATTTTGTAAAATACTATCAGAAATAATTGTTCCAATGCTTACTGTCCTATCCCTTCCTATCTGCATTAACCTTTCCTTCTGTATAAAGCTATCTCATATTCCTCACTTCTGTACCACCAATCAGTGTTCCAAGCCCTGATGGCAGTTTTCAGAAATCACCACATTACAAGCTCATTTCTGAAACAGAAGTCACAGATTTGACAACATTTCGGAAATTTTCAAAATCCTAGAAGACATTTAGACAAATATCCATTAGACCATCTCTCTCACACACACACAAAATACAATAAAAGTGTACTGCAGTACCAACTACCTTTTTCAGAGAGTTTCAGACTGGTCATTTTAAAACCCTTGAACATTATTTCTCAGCTGTAATTTACCTTTGAAGTCAAGTCAGTAGCGACTTTTCTTACAGAAACAGCATAACTAAACACATTTGGAAATTTCTAAGAGCAATTGTACAAAAAGACATCTAGAAAATACATTATGCCATGTTGTAATACACCATGTTTAGTTTTGGTCTGGTTGGGCCTTTCTAGGACTATCAAATTATATGTTCTAAATGCTTCCTGTTTTGAGTAAATATATATCCTGTGTAATTCAAAACATCCCATAAATTGTTTACCTTACAAATAAAAGGCAAAAATGTTAAAACTTCACTTAGAATTAAGGTTTAATATGCAGAAATAAAAGCTTCATTTATATAAGTAACAATACATTGACTAGCCTAACATTCATGTTTTCACCATGACTTAGAAAATCAACTATTTCTCCTGCTGTTCATAACACACATTTATCATAATCATAATAACCAAGTATTAACTAGAAAATTAATATGATGTATGTACAACCAGTTTCTACATTATACATGATCAAACCTAACCACACCTTTCCGTTCCAAGAAATGATGTGTAGGGGATGTTACCCTATTTCCATGATTTCATTATGAGTCTGAAGATGCATCATATTTTTCTTAAAACTATAGATTCCAGGTCATGTAATTTATGAGGATTTAAGATGTCATTAAAAGATAGTTCTAGCCCCAAGCTTGCAGAAGAAAGCTTTAAACTAGGAACTCTGTTATTAATTTAAAAAAAAAAAAAAAAAAAAAAAAAAAGTTGGTGTGAGCCTAAAACCCTAAACAAATGCAGAAGGCAACTAGAAAACTGAAAGACTAAGTTTATGGTTATTTTAACTTTTTCAATGACTTGTGGTTTTATTAGGTTTTAGATTGGAAATACTGATATATTTCTGTTCCAGTAATACCTTTAGAACTGTGTATTCAGAACTGCAGACTCTTTCTTACCAAAGCTCAGCACATTCTTTCTCTCAAATTTCAGTCTCATTCATTCCCTTAAATGTAACATCACCATCCCCTAAATTTCTCTGTTGTTCTTTCAGAAAGGAAAAAAATCACCTCAAGCCCTGACACTCTCTCCCTCTCTAGGTTTAAAACTAATCCTACCCTAAACTCTCTCCCTCCCTANTCTACTATTGGCAGCAGGACAGTTATTAGCTTTTGTTTTGGTAGGGTTTTTCGTTTGTTTGTTTGTTTACAGCGGGAAAACTAAAATTAGAAAACACACTGTAAAACCCCATTCAAGACACGGTCAGCCATCACTGTAGTAACAATATCTCCCACATTCACTCACAGGAAAATTAAGGCTGATTTTCTACATTTAGTAAATGCATATTAATCATCTAGCGGTGAAAACACATCTTTTTGGCACTGAGGACAAAGCTACCTTTTTGTTCACTTTGGCACAAAAAGAAAATCCGTTTCCAAACTGATTCTATCACATATTACTGAAACAGTTCATAGTTTCATTTTGAATATGCAAACTCTCATTTTGATGGCTGATAATAATCCAAATGCTTCTGGTGTTTATTACTTATTTGGTGCTCAATTATTTAAATATGAATACACCTGCTAATCATTAAAGCACTGCACTTTAAAGCAGCTGTAACTTCATAAAGTAAGGACATCTATAAAAATAACCTCACTACCATTATACAGAGATTTATGCATGAATTTCCTGTTGTAGAACTGCATTTTATGCCAAAGACTAAATCAGAGAAGAATATCAATCTAAAAATCTATAAATTAAGGAAAGATAAGAGTGCAACTCTTCATAGTCAGGTATTCATTTGCATTTTACCATAAACTCCATGTGGTTCTCCCCAAATCTGAAGTCTAGAAAATGGTCATCTCAATTTTAAAACTTTCAGGCTAATTTATAGAAAAGTTGAAATAATCTGTCATGGTGCTCCTGAATTATATGTTGTCCCTTGCTAGATGTATGTCCTTAACTCTGTGTTTTCTAACATTCAGGGTGACTTTGATTTATTGTCTTACAATAGCCCCTTTGGGCATGCAGGCTTGGTCATTCAAACAGGACCAAGTACATATAAACCATAGAGCTGAGAGAAGGTCTAAGCTCTATGTTCAAATACAGATTTCTCACAGAGAAGTGAACAGTCAATGTAATAACTGCAACACATGTGTTTATAAGCCAGTCTGCTCATCCCCCCTTCACATAAGCAGAAAACATCCTACCACACTTTGGCTGCATTTAATCTATTGTTTCTGAGGGGTTATGGTCTTTTAACTGTAAAGTATGGGCTTAATAACAGTCATCTTTGGCAGCAAATGTCCTATCCAGTCATGTTTTAGATTTGTAACAGATAACTTTTCATAAAATTGAATGAGATCTTCATGAGCAATACAACATTAACCATATTTCAGTTTCATGACATTAACCAGATTTACTACTATCAGCATCAGTTTGTTCCTTCTTTTGTTTAGTTCTAGTTTTCCATTTCAAAGTGCTTTATTAGTAACCAAACCTTAATTGATTGCATATGTATTTTCCCAGTTTCCAAGAAAAGCCTAACATCAGCATTATATGTATCAGAAGCATGTAAACATTTTCCAAATCCTATCTCTACTCCTACATCCTCCTCTCACAAAACATCTACATACTCACACAAAACAACATTCCACAGCTAATAAACCCACATTTACTCAACTTCAGGAGTACCAAGCATTCATCATATTCATTGATCCAGAAACATCAAAGGGGACACTCTTTTTGCATTATCAAGCAGTTTGAGCTTAGTTTACTTTGCAACTTACAGAAAACAACTCAATTATAAATAAAAGGGAGCTCAAGTATTTTGCTGTAAAATCCTTTCCAGGTCATGAGAACAGGAAAGGCTGAATGATGAGTCCCAACCTGCCGCCAGCAGCATGTTTGCCATCAGGTTCTGGCAGGTCCGCACTGCTCACAGTCGATTTTCCTCAAACTGAAATCCTGACATGTCAGATATGCTATTTACATAAGGGAAGGGTATTGGTTTTACTTTTGCCTTGATATACAACCTGGTCCAGCTGAACTCTGGTTTCCTGAGCCCTCATAACTGCTCCTGCTCTGGCTTCTTGCTCTCCCACTTCAGACATCTACCTTGTGACCTGGACTCCTCTTGGTCCTTTGAACTGACGCATCCTGGACTTCCTTCAATGACTGACCTTCAGTCTCAGAAACCATGGTGCTTTGGCTCTGGGCTGCATTTCTCATGACGTGTTATACAACTTTCTATTGCTTCACTTGTATCCTCTCCATATAGATTTAGCATACACAAGTACTAATGTGCTTGTTGTTTTTATTCTGTAGTTGCACCGTTGTTATTAATTGTTTAATTTTCTAATTAACTCTTCACAGCCAAACTAAAATTTCAGGTAAAATACATGCTTCAGCCAAGGAATTTCTTGGCATTTTACAAGATTCAAGATACTGCACTAAATGCACTGGTAATGTAAAAGAGTCTGTGAAAATGTTTCAAAAAACAATTGCAGGTTTGGACATGAAAAAAATAAAGTCTGACTATTACTTCAGATGCAAAGCAGCCACAAAAACATACATAGTGCAGAAAACCTAGTGCAGGCACACAATTCATCAATAGATTTGGCTTGATTTAGTTGCTCAAATATACGTCACCTGGTGATATTTTAGATGCCAAGGCATGCAAGTCTCTAAGAAAGATCCAACACAGGACATACAGGAGGACACATGCTCCTCTGGACTAGCAGTGAAGGCAAAGTAGGACACATCACAGCTTCTCAAATGGCCCTAGATGCCCACACATGGGTATTTAAGGCATCTGTGTCCCAGATCCAGCATTGCATGTCAGTATGACCCTGAAGTAAACCACACACTTGAATATTTTGTTGGATGGAATAAAAGTAAGTAGGCTCCACTGACTGGGAAAACCAATTCAGTGCTCCTGTGAATGACTCCATACAGCAAATTATCTCTGTCCATAATCCCAGCATATCTAAAGTTAGTAACAGTCCCATTTAATTTAAATAACATGGGGCCCCATGTTTTTTAATTGCCCCAGCTTGCCAGCTCATATTTGTTTTCCACTTCCACAAAAGAATAAGCTGGGAGAATTAAACCTATTCACCATTTATTATAAAACTACTGAACAGTTATAAAAGTCCAAATAATTAAATTGAGATAAAACCACTATATATGGATAAACATACACTGTTTGCATAACCACTTTGAATGAGGTGAGAGTAGCAGGAATTTATTTGTGGCTGTACTTATTGACCCTCAATTTCTTTACAGTATGTAGGTTCTATCTTTATTACAGAAAACATCTTTTCTAAGGAGTGCAAACGCCTGTCTGCATCCAACAGGCTGTCACGTGCTTTCGCTAGCAGGTTCAGTCATGCTATTGAACTCAAGAGCACAACTGGCACCAGTTTGCATGCTTCATGCTACTTTTGAATAACGTACACACAGAGCTGGGAGTTTTTTAATATTTGTAGAATAACTTGTGTTTTGGTTTGATTCAACTCCAGTTTCAGCTTGCACATCTGGGTTTGCAAAAACCTGATGTCTGAATTAAAATCAAATTATTAGGTAACCTTCTAGTAGTAAAATTATTTAGAGCCTTAAGCCATGCTTTTTCTTTTGTTGTACTATGGATGTGAAAATCATTTACCAGATTTTTAATCTGCATAATTAACATAAACCATTTGATGAAAATTTTAATGAAGCTGGAAATATTTTGCTGATACGTAGTGCCTTCAGGAGAAAGAGCAGAGTTTGTTAACTAATTCTGAAGTACTTAAAACCTCTCATGTAGCATCACATATAATGGAATCGGGGACACAATTTGTAGATATCATGCCTAAAAATTACTAATACTAATAGTACTCGGATATCTCTTTGGAATTACTTTTTTCCCACTGATTTTATCTTCTGTTCATTGAATGAATTCAGACAAGACAGACCCTGCTAAGTTTGATGTACAATCTCTTCCTAAGGAAAATAGGATGTTTGCCTTTGCATTACATAAATTCTATATTATACATATATCATGTACATATTCTAAAGTATTTCAAATGAATAAATATAGTTTGAGTATGATATATTTTTAGAGTTACGATTAATACACTTCAGGAAAATTATTTGTCAATTTTGTAATTTAAGGAGAACTTTTTCCATTGTACCATGAAACAGCCATATTTTAAGATGGCATTTAAATTGCATAAAATATTTTAAAGACATAATTAGTTCCATCAAAAGATATCAGTGGTTTGAAGATTCAAAAAAACCCTAGGTTATATAACATTACTTTGCTCCTATTTTACACTTTAGGAATGTGTAATATTTGAAAGTTGTCCCTTGTTTCTGGTTGTTCAGCTGGAAGGACTTCTCTTATTGTTGTTTTCTAAAGAAATGATGTACAACTATCACTCAACCTGAAGTAAAAAGGGCAAATAAATTGCTCCTTTCAAATTCAGGCCTAAAAGTCTCCCAATTTAGAACACTGAAATCTTTACCTCTCTGAAATAGTAAGCCTATTCATCTTGAGATACTTTGAGGACAGCTACTCATTCCTTCCTTTTGTTTTTCAGCTGGCCAACTAGAGGTCATTTTTCAGAAATTTAACCTTAGTCTGCACTAAAATGGAAACCAGATTTTTAAGCCAGATTCTATTTAATATCTGATCTGTGTAAAATACTAGCTTTTATAAAATTGGAAAGTGTTTTCAATATCAAACTAAAATCTATTGCTTTGCTCAGTTTACTTGTTTCTCGATAGCCATACTGATTTTGTTATTAACGTGTTAACATCGGAGTTGGACTCAACAATCCTAATGGGTCTCTTCCGATTTGAGATATTCTATGATTCGATGATTATTTCAACATTGCTTGGCTAATCATATATTGTAAGTCATGCAGTTGTGTTCCATGAAAATAAATTTGCTCACAGAACTTGTGAAGGGTGATCCTGTATTTCATCTGCCTCTCTGGCCATATCTTAAAAATGTCTGAGGGAACGGGGCTTACTTTCGACTGATTTTGCAGTGAGGTGAGTCCATCTGAGATAGCAAGCTGAAAGCAGCCCGCTCCTGTATGCCTCAGAAAAGTCTTCCCTATTCCATTGAAGATGCAGAAAGCAAAGCAAGGGCACTGGCCAAGTTTACCTTTTAAGTTGCCATTACCTGTTCATTTTATAATCACCCATTTTAGTTCCAATTTATCTCACAGAAATCTGACTTCATATCATTTTTACTAAAAAAAAAAAATAAAAACTAAAAATTCTAAAATAAATGAAATGTACTATAAAAAGATTAATGATACTGCACGAATCAATGACAGCAAGTTAAATTTGCTGAGTACATTTTGCTAATCATGTTAGATATTTTTAAGGGAGATACGTACTACCTACAGCTATATCACACACAACATTAACAACACTATTATTGAAAGAATGCATCCAAATGCCTACCTTTTCATCCACTGGAAAAAAAATCCATTAGTTCTTTCCTGAGACACTCCACATTTATCTGTGCGCTTTTTCAGTTTTACTACAAAGTAACCAATCCATGCCCTTGACAGCCAAAAGTCTCTGAAATACACTGCGTATCATATTTTGTCACCCTCAATGAACTAAAGCTGAGACTGCCATAAAACAGCAGTGCAGCAAATGCACAGCTTCACCCTGGTTTCTTCTCATGAGCTGGCAGTGCCATTATCAAGTTCACATATTGATGTCCAGTCCCCATGGGGATTGCACCTTGTCTTTTCTTCAAAGCAGTTCTTTTGCAAGGACATTTCTTCCTTCAGTGTCCATTTCAGTTTAAAAAATAGCTTCTTCTTGTCTCAAAGCTGTTCAGTTATAGTCTAGCTCGAAACCCCTGATTCCCATAGAATAAACATAAAATAGACAAGTGGCTTTTAAACTTGCTATGCACATATTTTGAACAGATTTTTCTCTGAAACACTACATAGCAAGTCTTGCTTATTTCTTCTATTCTATAAACTTCTGTCTGGTTATTATTAGTCCCCTCCAGATCTCTAAAGAAATGCAATTTCTCCACATTAAAGCTTTGTCATCATAGTCATGAAAAGGGAATCAACTGCTATAAGCAGCTACTTATACCACCCTGATCACAACCAAGGAACACTTACAATGGGAAAGCACGGGGTTTTTTTATTTTGTTTTGGTTTTAATTATGCAATACAAGCCAGATCTTGAGGTCTGTTTTCTAACACCGTAGTGATAAAAATACCTAAATTCAGAAACATTTACAAATGAAGAGCTACATTCCTTACATTCAGATTTAGAACTTGCACACATCTAGCACTCCAGTCAGTCAAAGAATGTCCTAATTAGCTATAACAGTAAAAAAGGAAATACTTTTTACTTTGAATTAACTGATCTTCCTGGCTTTGGGGGACAGCAGTTACAGAATTTGTGGCAGAGTTGGGGGTTATTCATCCCGTTGCTTTGAGGGATACTTAGACCTGGAAATAAGTTACAATATTTCCCAAGGGTAAAAAGCCTGATGTCTAAGTACACATTTTTCAGGTAAATAAAGTTTGCTGAAATGAAAAGCTTAATTTTTCAAAGCCAGTTAAATTTTGTTTATACTATTTTATGCCTCTTTTTTGGAAATAGAGTAAATTGAACAAAACAGAAATAATTTTTAAAGCATAAATTATTCCTTAAATGTTCCCATAAATGTTGGGAAAGAGAAGAAATAACATTTCACTATGCCAACATTCACAAATGTCCTATTTTTCTTAAGTTCTACACCCTAATATTCATTGATCAATATAATAAACATTTTTTACCTTTGTTCCACATATGCATACATAGATTTCTTTACATGCGCTTTATAATTTTCCCCACTGTAATCTATTAAGAAGTTCCACACAGTAATCAGGGAATTTCTATACTTCCAGGAGATTACATGATCTCAAGAAGTCCAAATAAATGAAATTAGTTTATCTAAATTTTAATCTTATCAGCTGCTTTCCTGCTTGACGTAAAATATGAGAAAGAAGGACATGGTTATTTGAGGACATAAATAATTTGATTAGTTTTACTCATTTTACTGGACCACAAGCTTAATTAAATCTTAATGTTTTGTTTAAAAAATGAAACATTTCAGTCATGAGAAGGTAAACCAGCCTCCCATGGCTACTTTTAGGTAGTATTATTAGTAACTTTATTAGTATCATCAGAAACTGGTTTATAGCAACACTTGGAGCCTCAACAAGGACTTACCCAACTCCTGAGGAATCAGGCAAAATGATCTGGTCCTCTCTCAAAAAGTTTACAGTGGTGATGGTGGAAATACTAAGTGATCTGCTACAGATTGGGAATTAATACACTGAAAATTGCCTGTTTCATTGCCCATAGTCTCTGTCTGACACAAGCATCATAGGGCTCTAATCCCAGTCTTTTTCATGCATAACATTAAATAATATCTGAAATAGCCTCAACTGACCACTCAGATGAGGTCAAAACTGGCCCCAGCTTCTCACCCAGGAGGGGAGAAAAGGTCTCTTTCATATTCTCCAATTAAGACACAAAGAACTGCAAAACCGCTCAGTAACAACATCCCAACAACAGAACGAGGCCCTAATCCAAACCTTAATTCAGGCATTTCAGGCCATGCTGGATGAGGGCCTAAAAAGTGGCAAACAACGAGTCGTTACATTTTTATTTGTTCTTTTCCAGTTTAAAAGTGTGTGCATTGTGTGAGTTTTTCCTACCCCCAAATTACAACCTGGAGGTTAGGGAATATTTCCAAATTTACAGATGTGCTTTATGTGCATGGTAAGGATTAGTAAGGATAATAATTTCATTGCACTATTGCTGACTATAATTGGCATTAGCTACACACACCACAATGGACAGATCAGCATCACACTAGCAACCCTCCCATCGTTAATACACACAATATGAGTCTACAGACAACGGGGGGGAAAAATTCCATGTGGCACACCTGGCCTCTGGATAATGTTGCAGACCTTTGGCTTGCATAAATTATTCCACTGAAGTAATGGAACCACTGTAATTTACACCAGATGAAGATTCGTTCCAAGATTTGCCTCTTCCAAACAGAAATGTCATGTCAGTAAGTCAAATGATCTGACTTGACAGTGCATTTTTTCATGTATTAGTTACTCGAGTGTAACATTGCAATCAAAGGAAAAATATACTGCAAAATTATTTATGTTGAAATATAACCCCAAACGGATTCACTACAGATGTGATCAGTTTTACTGCTGCTCAACTAAGCCTTTCAGAAAAGTTCTGGGTGGGAGTTGGCTTCAAACACACCATCTAGAAAAATCAGAAAACCCAGTTTGGTGTTGGTTCCTTTTCTTTTTTTTTTGGGAGGGGGG